>CM044894.1:2770990-3362489 GCA_024500025.1 Syzygium aromaticum
GTTCATAGGGTTTTATTCCCTAGGCAGGGCCTTTGATGTTCATAGGGTTATAGCCCTAGGAGTCTTTTTATTTTTATTTGTTTATTTATTTATTTTTTCTTTGTTTTCTTAACAAAAAAAATCCTATCTCCCCTCATGTCTTAGCCATTGCACCATCTCGTGCCATTCGCAAGCAAAATTTAGGTGTCTTTTGTCTTTGAAAGGAACCTCTTCGAGGTCCCATTCAAATAGAGGTAGTTGTTGACCCTTAATTTTTGCTTATCCGTTTTAAGCTAATTACATAAAATAAAGGGGGGTAAATTTTGACGCCTAAACATGAATAATATTAATTTAGATTGCAAAAAAAAAAAAATCCGGGCTGATTCGGCCCGGTTCAAGTGGGCCAGATCACTATGGCCCAGTTCTTTTTTCCCTCTTGCGCAGGCCAGCCCATTTCTTCTTTCCCTTCGACCCGGCCCACAATTCCATCTTCTCCCTCCTCCTGTCACTTTCGGCAACGAAGGGGGACCAAGGACAATGAAGCCAGAGAGCAGAGTGGCGTCGACGGGCAATAGAAGAATTGGCTCGGCAGAGAGGAGCATTGTCGCGCATTGAAAGGGGGCGCGGGTCAGACAAGTACAGTAGTCCCAAAGGAGTTCCTACTTCTGGGATAAAGAGGCGAGAAGGAGAAGAGAACGGGGGGTTTTTTGGAATAGAAAGGTCCGAGAGAGTTTGAGGAAGAAGAGGAAGATCAAGGGGCCTTTAGAGAGGAGAGTGTTCTCGCCGCTCCATTCGAGGTGGCCGGGTGAATCTCCTCCGCCTCTCTGCTGTGCATCGAGAGCCTGAGCTAGCCATCCCTTTGTTTTTAGTCGTTGGAGTTTCATGTGGGGCCTCAAAACCAAAAAAGAAAGAGCTTTGGAGAGGAGAAAGAGGAGCCCGAGAGAGAGTTGGACGAAATCGGCGAGCTTCAAGTCGTACCCGTTCGCTAGAGGGCCACTCAAGACCCTGCCAAATCTAATAGTCGCCACGCTTCGTCTCGAATAGCCACGACTAGGTGGGTCTCTTTTTCTTCCCCCCTCCCCTGCCTCTTGGGTGCCGGGCACATCGAGTCTATTTGGTGGTCGCCTGGCACCACAGAATGAGGAAAATGGCCCCTTTGCTCCCCAAAGAATGTTATCGAAAGATTTTTCGCAAAAAAAATAGTTTTTGAATCTCACAGATATCGGCCTTGAAGTTCTTCTTTTTGTTGCGCGCCACCCGTTTGTGAAAATGCTCTGATGAAGCTTTTTGAGCCGAAAACTCCAAACTTGGTCTTGCATTGTTGGGTCATTTTTGTGCGAAACGGGACCTTATAGTTACGAAATATGATTGCATTGATCTTGATACACCATGTTTAAGCCCCATATCGCTTTGAATCTCGACTTGGAACTCGCGTTAAATCATACTCGCCATATGCTCGACGAGATGCCCAAATGGAGACCTCAATGACCTTTTACCGCATTGATGCTTAGAACTTGTTTTTTATGCTTGGTTGGTGCTTATGTGTGCTGAATAGTAACTGACTTTGGGCTTTCCTTCGATTTCCATGACACACTTCGTCATTTCTCAACATCGGCCATGGATGAGCGTACAAATCGAAGCTGCTATTTACTTCCGATATTTCCTTGGGTTGGAGTCCCACCTTGTCAGTATTCTTGGCCATTTTCTGTGCGTGTGTACCTGTTTATTCAGACTTAATTTCTATTTTCGAGGCTCAAAATTTATTGATCTGAAAAGTTTGGTTCACTGGCCGAGAGTCGTGGCTTTTCCCTAAGCCATCGGCGCGGTCGCCAGAACGTTAGTTGTTGGTCGGCGGTGGCTTGCTTCCGGTGAGGTCACGGCAAAAGCATGAAGGCATGAAGAGAAAGCATTTGGGAGTTTTTAAGAGAAGAGAAAGCATTCGGGAGTTTTGGGGAGAAGAGAGAGCATTCGAGAGTTTAATGAGGGAGAACATTTGAGAGTTTTGGGGAGAAGAGAGAATATTCGGGAGTTTTGGGGAGAAGAGAGAGCATTCGGGAGTTTTGGAGAGTCGGGTTGGGAATTCGGGTGGATTAGGTCGGGGACCCGGTCCGGATCTTTATTTTATTAAATATAAAAATATTAACAAAATTAAAAATTCCAAAAAAATTAGAAAATTTTTAAAAATCACAAAAAGATTAATTAAATAAAAAATATTCAAAAAAATATTAAAAAATTAAAAAAATCAAAAAACATTGAAAAATTTAGAAAAATTCCAAAAAATTCCAAAAAGATCAGAAAAATGGGAAATGTTCAAAAATCAGTTTTGGGCTTAATTTCACTAGATTTTAGGTTAAAAAACTCAAAAAAAAATGAAAAATGAGAAAAACCTCGAAAAAATTCTGAAAAATCGAATAAGCCATTAGGGTTTTACCTTAAGGCTTTTGATTGTCTTTTTCTTTTTTTAGAGATAATGCTAGGTTGTTGGTTGTTTATTTTCTTTATGATTATCTGGTTGCGCACTTTTAATACATTGATTGTTGTTTTTAGAACGGTTAGGCAGAATCTTAGTTTTTTCGATAGACTGCCCGGTACGTTAGTTTGCAAACCTTCAAGTTTAGGTACTGAAAGGACACTAGTTAAATTGTTAGTGTAATCAAGTCCCTAAATTTTGGAATCTGTGATTTTCACGCATATCGAGACGATACTCCTGCATTTTGATCAAGGTTTCTAGCCGACTCTTGATCATGGCTAGTGGCGACTCCAATCAAATGCGTAAATTAAATAAAAAAAATTCCCGTCGCGCGAGGTGTGAGGCTTGGGAGTGCCTCGGTCTTTAGATTAATGAGCCATTTGATTTATCTTTCAAATAAATCAATCGTTGTTCATATCCATCGACAAATACCTCTTAGCATAAACCCGATCCCAATCTTTGGCAAGGGTAGGTCACGACAAGTGGCTAATTTAATACTAAACCTTTTAATTTAGTCAATTTAGTCATAAATCTTTGAACGACATGCTAATGAAGTCCTTCTAGTCAATTTTAGGTGAAAATCGATGACGTGGACACTGGTCATCATACGTGATAAGTCTAATGTTGACGTAGACAATTTTTATAATTTTTTAAATTTATTTGGAAAAAAATAAAAAAAACTATAAAAATTATCTATGTTAGTGCCAGCGGTGTCACGTAAGCCGTTCAACGTCCACATTAGCGATATTCGATCAAAATTAGTCAGAAATATTGAATTGGTACCATGTCAAAAGGTTTATAACTAAATTGACATTTAGATGTTTTTTTTACACTTTTCCCCCTCTATATGTAATTTGAACAAGAGTTAATACTATGAAAAACCCTACACCAGTACATCTTTGATAAATTTATCCAAAACTAATTTTTTTACCAGGAAAAACTCCAAATTAGTACACTTGTGACAAATTTATCCTCTATTATATTAGATTAATACCACGAAAAATCATAAACCAGTAAACTACTTTGTGCTAAAACCCTAAAATGGTATATCTGTTAACTGCCACGTGTTATCCAATTTAGCAATTTAGAGCCCGTTTAGCAACTTGTCAAATAGTTAAAATTTATGTTCTTTTGTTCTTGAATTAGTTTGGGAACAAAAATCCGTTTGTTAAAGTTTTTGTGCCTAGACACAATTTTGCAAAAAATTATTTCCATAATCAGTTTTGGAATAGAATCAAGAAGCAAAAAAAAAATAGTTTCTTGATTCTGGAACAACTTTTTCATTTTTGATTCTTCTTGATTTTCTTTTTTTTTTTTTGTTTGTTGATATTCTTTGGCCTGTTGCTTGCCACCCGCCGACAGCTGGCGACGACGTCGCAGCCCTCGCCACCTGGGTGAGAGCCGCTTGCGGCTGCAACAACGAGGTCTCACCCAAATCTGGCGAGGTTGATCTTGCCATCATTTGGGTTGGCAACGACGAGGCTAGCGGCGAGGGCCGCAACGCCCTCACTGGCTTTGGCCTAAGGCCAATCACTGGCGCCGGCGACTGGCCATGGCCAAGGAAGGGAAGGGAAAGAAAGAAAAAAAAGGGAAAAAAAAAGAAATATAAAAAAAATTCAAATATATTATTAAAATATTATTAATAAAATGAAATTTTATGTAGTTATCAAACGCATTTCTGTTCATTTTCTATTCTAAGAATACAAATTTTGGACAGTTACCAAACGCTTTCAAGTGCTTAGAAATTATTTTCGGATATAGAATAAAAAAGAATCATTTCTGAATAAAATCTGTTCCCGGACACATAATGATTGTCATGTGCAGCCTTAATGGTAAAATTTAACGAAAACTAATGAAGGGTAAATTTATCATAGGTATACCAGTTTATGATTTTTTTTGTTGTATTAATCCTTTGAAAAAATAAGAATTGCTAATTAAGAAAAATGAAAAAGAGCTGCTAGATAATGTAAGAATCCAATGACACTCGTCACTTCGACAATTCTCTTGGATTTGTCCATGGATCTATTAAACAATTCCATTAAAACCCAAAAAAGTAATTTAAACATCCCATGTGAGGGACACCTTGAAAATCAAAGTGTTTCGGTTCCTAACGAATTTCACCTCGGCACATGCGATAAAAGATTTTAAAACCTTTTTTTTTTCACGTGTTTAGATCGTATGGTCTCTTTTGGCATGCAGTTCTCGTGAATATAAAATAATATTTACGGCGTTGCATTTTGCCGAGGATAGTTCTAAATCTGGACCAAGACAAGCTATTCTTGAGGATTTATTGAAACCACTAATTTTAAAAGGAAAATAACATAAATAATCTCTAAATTTTAATTTAATATGTAATATGATTCCTGAAATTTTAATTTTAATGTAGTTCATGAATTTTAGCCTAATGTAAAATGTACTCTTTGAACTTTTAATTTATTCAATGTGATTTCTAAACTTTTGATATATGTTAATTTAGTACATTAGATAATTCAGAGATTAGATTGAATGCAGAGATATCGTAATTCATGAAGTAAATTGAACATTTATTAAAAGTTTATGGACTATATTGAATAAATTAAAAGTTAAAAGACCCTATTACACATTGGACTAAAGTTCAAGGATCACATTGAATAAATTAAAAGTTAAAAAACCACATTACTCGTTGGATCAAAGTTCAAATACCATTTGTTTATCCCAAATTCAAAATGTGGTAAAGTAGCTCCTACACGGGGAACTACTCCTTTGATGGGTGTTTCGAGAATTGACAATTAATCAGAGTAAGTTTCTAATTAAGCATGTAACAGCTAGAAATTGCCCTCTAGCTTGTAGTTTATAAATCGATAGGCTTGGTTTGTTTTGTAAAAAATACTAAAAACCGATCGCTTGTATTGCTTATAATAATTGGTCCATCGAAAAGATTATTATTATCGATAATAATTTATATTTAAATATTTTCGTGGATATTCATTTTTACGAGCAATTATTTTTAGGAGTTTTTTTTTCAAACAATTGATTTTTTGCTAAATAAACGTAGCCAAGACAATATATTTTCCTTATATATATTTATCATCTGTCCATTTTAAGTCGATGCTCTATGCAAGGTCAACGAAGCAAAAGTCTTGCTCGGGTCGTGATCAATGTGGATGTGGATGAACGGGGGGGCAGCCCAAGATTTGAAGATTGTTGACCCCCGTCTTTTCCCACTATTTGAAGTTTGAATTCATTAATCTCGAAACCTAAATTTTCCATAGGTATAAAAATAATAACAATCATGGCTCAGCCTTTATCCAATTTTCATATACGTAGATGAAAGGCATGTTACTGAAAAAATAAAGGATTAATATTACGAAAAATATCCAAAAACTCTAAATTGATATACATATAATAAATTTATTTAAAATTAATTTTGACAATACAAAATCTCAAATTGATACATTTGTAATAAATTTATCTTTCGTTAGTTTCTTTTAAATTGAATTAACATCATGAAAAATCACAAACTGATATATATATATGAACCTCAAGCTGATACACCCATCAATTGTTACGTATCATTCAACTCAGCAATTCAACGATAAAATTCAATAGAAACTAACAGAATGTAAATTTATCACATGTGTATCAGTTTATGATTTTTCGTGATATTAATTTAAAAATAAAATAGTATTCGATAATCACTTTTCTGTACTAATCCGCGTACGTAAGGTCCAAATTGCGTGGACAAATATTAAGTTTTTTTATCATGTGCGAAGAGGAAGGAGCGAAGAGAGATACAGATAAAGGACAATTAAAAAAAAGGACAAATGACCATACGAATAGCGGACATTGATAGATATATACATCCAAAAATTAATAAAACTAAGTAAAATAAACATGGTAGGCGGCGGTCCATAATGGCTGCTAAGGAATTAAATAATTTAAAAATAAAAAAGGACATGGTCCTCCTATGACCAGGTCGTACCTTTGGGCTTTGGCGTCGCCTCAAAGATCTTAGGAATATGTAAAAATATGGAAGGCATAAAGCGCACATTCTGCACAGCTTTTTTTTTTTTTTTTTTTCTTTTTTCGCTCTAGTCCTCGAATTAGTACGTGTGTACAATCAAGTACCTAAATTTGTAGAATTTTTCCAATTAAGGCTATGTTTGTTTCGGAAAAAATAAATAATTTGAAAATCATTTTTCTAAAAATTATTGCTTGTATTGCTTAAAATAATCAGTTAATGAATAATGTTTTATTATCGACAAAAATTTATGTTAAAACATTTTTATGAACAATAAATTTTTTTTTCGTCCATTTATTTTTATAAACAATGCAAGCAATTATTTTTAGGATAATATTTTTCTAAACTATTTATTTTTTGCGAAATAAATACATCCTAAGTCTCTCGATCCTTGTTTTCAACAAATTACAGACAAGCAAATTGCATGGACCAAATTATAGGAATGACAATCTTAATACCCCATTAGACAAGTCCAATAGCTTTCGATTCAATAGAGCCTTCGATTATTTCACCGTCTTACCTCTGGCCAGTACTAGCCAGCAATCATCAATTTATCATAATTGGAGGGATTTGACTAGAGAATCATATAAAGTTATAAACTTGGTTGCACAATTTGTAAATTCAATGATCATATTGAAAAAACGGTGCACATTCAAAGACCAAATGCACACTTTTTTCCAAACAAATATGGGGACGCGGCGACACATTATTTTGAAAAATATGAACGATTTGGATATATTTGGGAATGTCATTATTTTGAGTGAGGTGGGGGTTAGAAAACACATTTGGCTCATCCTCGGTCACTATTTAACACGGAATTCGCTATTGAATATATAAAATATTCATCTTTTTACAACCGTGTTGAATCTTTTTAACGGTGCAGCTCTATTGCGCAAAAAGGAAGGAATCGTTCAAGAGCTTCTCGTGACATTCATAAACGTGTCATGAAAGATTCTAGTACTTCTGGAAGTGGAATCAAGAATTGACTGCGTAGACGTCCCAATTTCATGGCTATATTCAATTAAAAAAAAAGTTTAGTAAATTCTCCAGGTTTCACCTTTTCAATGAAATATAATTTTAGTATAAGCTTTTGTGATCGAATAAAGTTGCAATTATTCTCTGAGATTGGTCGGAAGATAAAGTCAGATGGGCCCCACTGTGTGGTTGAAAGTCATATATGCATCACCAGCTCGCCTCGCCCTCCTTCCACGCAAAACCCGTTGAAAAGTCAAAGTTTTAGAAGTTTCGACCACGCTGATATATAATCCCATCCATCATTTGCACGGCTGCTTCACATGCTCCATACCATCTCGTTCTTCGCCTCCATTGAATTACCTTGCTTTCTTGTTTCCTTCGTTGGACCGGAGTGTCCTCTTTCTCTCATCAACGCGGGGACTACTCCTCCGGCGACGTGACTTCCGGCGAGGTGTCGAGGATCTTCGTAGCAAGGGGATGGCGGACGACTACGAGAAGGAGCGTACTCTGGAGGAGACCGCGACGTGGGCGGTCGCCATCGTTTGTTTCGTGATACTTGCCCTCTCCATCTTGTTGGAACATGCCATTCACCTCTTTGAAAAGGTGGGCTAGCTTTGATCGCGTTCTCTTTATTGCTTTCGCGTGGTTGGCAAGCTAAAAGGGAAAAGTTCTTGAAGAGCTTGATTGTGGCTGACTGGATTGATCACTGACTGTTGTGTCGGCTACGATGTCTTTTCCCATTGTCTGATGAATGCCGCTGATTGCTCTGTTCTTGCCATTTGCAGTTCTTAAAGAAAAAGAGAAGGGTAGCTCTTGTTGAAGCATTAGAGAAGGTTAAAGCAGGTGATTTTAACACTCGACTTGCTCTCGCCAACTTTCATTAACAGAAACGCAGAGTCTCTTAATGATTTCTTTGCGCTTTATTGATCAGTTCTCTGTTTTTTTTTTTTGTTTTTTGCTTGGGCAGAGCTTATGCTGCTGGGGTTCATATCACTGCTTCTGACAGTGCTGCAAACTCCAATATCGAACATATGCGTCTCCAGTAAAATCGCGAACTCTTGGCGTCCTTGTAGCAAGGGGGCCAAGGCCGAGTCGGACTCCGAAAAGTACGGCCGTAGACTCCTCGAGTTCTCGGACTTCGATGGGGTCATCCGCCGGAGTCTGGCCACGAAAGGGTACGATAAATGCACAGGAAAGGTAATACTAAGCTCATCAAATATCTCTGTCAAATCACTTCATCGTCTTTGCAAGTTTTGGTCATATCACATAAACATACCCTGAGTTCAAGAAACTATACTGTGCGATCGAGAGAAAGTGTGCATCCCTTCATTTATGTCTCTCTGAATGTTTGGATCAATGTAAAAATCTCTGTCGCTGCATATAGTATTAACTTGTACTGAACAATTTGTGCAGGGCAAGTATGCCTTTGTCACGGCATATGGTATTCATCAGCTCCATATATTCATCTTTGTGTTAGCCATCTTCCATGTTCTGTACTGCCTCTCAACCTTGGCTCTGGGCAGCATCAAGGTACAATAGAAAGTTACAAACTGAAGAACCTCTCTCTCTCTCTCTCTCTCTCTCTCTCTCTCTCTCTCTCTGAGTGGCTTTGTTCGGTCGTTGCTGCAGATGAGACGATGGAAACAATGGGAAAAAGAGACAAAGACACATGAATACACGCACTTCAATGGTAATCTCTCAACTCCTAACACAAAAGACCATGACTTAATTTGATTAGCTTCCTCGATTAGTATTTGACTAGGAAAATATGCCTCGAAAATTACGGATATTTGGTCACACACTTTGCCTAATAAATGAATCTGGTGTGCTGTCAGCATCCATGAATTCCTTACTAAGAATGCCCATCAACCATTACCATGTGGTTAACCCCCTTAGATATTCATGAGGAAAATTAGGTGTGCACATAAGTGAATTGTTTAAATTTCTGCGTTTGAAGTTGTATCTAACATTCTCTTTCCACTGAAATTGCGGTACTTATATATCATCTGTTGGTCATGGGCAGGTGCTTCCAGTTTTAGTCAAACACGAATGACATTGAATTGTTATCATCTCCTTGTCCAATTATGGCTAATGCCAGTGCCAAATCTCTGCTGCAGATCCAGACAGGTTTAGGTATACAAGAGAGACATCATTTGGCCGAAGGCATTTGAGCTTTTGGAGCCGATGGAGAATTTCTGTCTGGATAGTAAGTACATATTCCCAGATAACATACAACTCGTGTACTAGAGTTCAAATTGGTTTCGAATATCTGTCAGCAGATCATATTTATTTCTTAAACTGGATAAAGAAATTTATTCACGAGCAATTTGGGATCGACATGCTTGTGAGTCTAAAATTGAGTTCACTTAGCACATGATGCAGATGTGTAGATTCACAGTCAGCCCTTTTGTTAATTTATATGTTAGTAACAGTATTCCAACTTTGTCACAATTTTAGCTTTATCTGCAGGGGTGATAAATGTTTTTATTTTTCTCTGTGAAATATAAACCAATTTACTTTTTCTGATGGAAGGAAAAAAACCAAGATCCTCCCAAGAGTTGACATCAGTTTTCTTCCCCTTCTGTCAGGTGTGCTTTTTCAGACAGTTCTTTGGATCAGTCACAAAGGTTGATTATTTGACACTAAGACATGGATTTATCAAGGTAAGCACACGCTTGTCGACAAGCGAAGTAGTCACATTCACATCGCCGAGTATTACAAAGAAGGTCAATTAAAGGTTTACTTAAATTGCAATCGCAGGCACATTTGCCAGCCGGAAGTGAGATGACATTCGACTTCCAGGATTACATCCGGAGATCACTCGAGGACGATTTTAAAGTAGTCGTTGGAATAAGGTAGGAACTGCCTAATGTTAATGTGCAGTTCATTTTGTCTGACTACATATATATGTCTCACAATTCATGATTTTTTGACATGCAGTCCGGTTATCTGGTTCTCTGCGGTGCTGTTCCTTCTGACCAATACGCATGGTAAGCTCGGATGATTATTGCCGCCTTCACTTGCAAAGAAAGGAAATAATTTTGATTAGAGTCTTCAAAAGCTCTGCATTCTGATGCTCATGCCATTTCCTTCTCTCTATTTCATTAAGCTCTCATTCAAAATCATACGACTTGTTTTTATCTAGTTTCCTATTTAAATCTCTTTGGCTGCTCTGTGTTTCCTCTCTGTTACTAAGACACTGCTTTCTTTTTTGTTCTATTCCGCAGGATGGCGTTCTTATATATGGTTGCCGTTTATTACTCTGATTGTAAGCACAAAAGCTTAAAGCAATCTATATTTTTTCTTGTCCTCTCGAAAACATCTCTTCTGAAGATATTGGGTGTGAAATGTTGATGATTGATACATTAATCAAAGGGTGGATCTTGCAGATAGTACTCTTGGTGGGGACAAAGCTACAAGTTATAATCACGAAAATGGGACTGCGGATTCAAGAGAGGGGAAATGTGGTCAAGGGCGTCCCTGTAGTTCAACCCGGCGATGAGCTTTTCTGGTTCGGACGCCCACGTCTCCTCCTCTTCTTGATTCATTTCATTCTTTTTCAGGTACTAAGAACTTCTACCGTCAAATAACATCCTCGTATAATTTATATTTTTTTATAAGACCTTGTTCATATTTTGTATCTTGATCTTAAAATTTTTGTTCTATGTCCACTCTTCTCGATTGCAGAATGCTTTTCAGCTAGCCTTTTTCGCTTGGGGCACGGTAAGCATTTTATCTGATCCATCGCTTTATCAAATTATGCACGTGTGGCCATTGAAGTGTTTATTGTGATACTCCCAACTTAATCAATTGCAACTTCCGTATGTTCTAACGATGATTGCCATCACGTTTTCAGTATTCATTTGGCTTCAAGAATTGCTTCAATGAACGCACTGCGGATAACATCTTCAGAGTTTCAATGGGGTCAGTATTACCTAATTCAGATCACTTGCCATACATAACTCGAGAAAAATAGCGGTACATGGAAGGGACAGCATATTTATCGTTGATGCTTTTTAGCAAAATACAAAATTAAAAAAAATAACATGATTGTATAGCTTACATTCACAGCATGTCCAAGACACTGAACTATCTGTGCACATTGGCAAACTATTCTTGAAGCTAATGCCACATTTGATTTCTTCATTTGAACAGGGTATTCATCCAGGTCCTCTGCAGCTATGTGACCTTGCCTCTCTATGCTTTGGTGACACAGGTTGGTGAAATTCTCATGTAATTATCCATTTTCGCAATGGATTATCCGCCAAAATCCTAATGTCCTTCAAGTAAAATGACACTCTTGATTGTGGTGATAGCACACTAATACTAACAAAATCAATCCCCTTCCATCTAATTTCACATAAACATTTCCCAAAAATCGATGTCAAGAATGTTTGGATTTCAGACTGGAAAGGAAATGGAACAGAAAACTTGTGATTCACCGGTATAAAAACTTTGTTTCCTGCTATTCGCAGATGGGATCGACCATGAAGCCCACCATCTTCAATGACCACGTAGCAACAGCGATCAAGCACTGGCATACCGCGGCGAAGAAACACACCAAACAAAGCCACCACTCCAATGCCGACCCGTCGATCTCCAGCCGGCCGACAACGCCGGCTCATCTCCTGCAAAAGTACAACCGCAGAAGCGAGGAGAGCCTTCACGAGGTCGAAAGCGAGCATTGGCACGAGTTAGAGTTGACCAATGAGTCTTCTCATGACCACCAATCAGCCCACGACTCCGAGATTGCTAGGCATTCTGATGTCGTGGAGGAAGAGCAGCGGTACTTGGCAAACCAGCCATCGGTGCCGCCTCAGGCGACCGCTCCGAACCGCAGTTGACTCAGTTTTAGTTGGTAAATAAATCCACCAACAATAAAGGCTGTTTTAATGGCGATTACGGAGCATTGGAGCTCGAAAGAACCGGCGGAGTTGCAGAAGTACATTGTTTCTGGAGTTTGTGATAGTTCTGGAGTTTCTGAATTGTAAATCTTTTGAAAGAATTCTTGTTGATCATCCCTTAACTTTCTTTACATTCAAAAGGCTGTCCGGATAAAATTTTACTTATTCGTCTTCGCCGTTTACAGCATCATCGACTCCTTGGATTATCCAAAGCGTTGGAGGGAAGCTAGAGCTAGCATGTAATTGTCCAAAAATAGTTGGAAAACTCATCGCCTCCTTGCAAGACCAGCTGGAGTAGACATGGCCACGGGCTGGTTTCAGCCCGGGACCGGCCTGTTGACCGGGCCCGCGGTTCGGAGCCTGGACTGTGGCCTACCGGCCCAGTTCCAAAAAAAAATGTACGTTTTGATTACATTTTGTATTGAATAATTTATTATTTCATAATTTATTATTATTTTTACTTCATAGTTTATTTTTTTAATTTTTATCGGCTAGTTCCGAATCGGGCCGGAATCGGAACCGGCTGGTTTTGAACCGTTACCGTGTCTAAGCTGGAGCATGCCAGCATGGAATAGACTAATGACCATGTACGGTACATCAATCGAGAAATTTGGTGTAATAATGATTGGAGCTGTTGGCAAAATAATTAGCTGAAAAGACAATAATGAGGGATCAAAAGGTCAAAGTCCTTTCATACGAGAACATAACCCGAATCTAATATTTCCTTGTTAGGATCTTTTTAGCATGGAATGCATATATTATTCGGTGCAAAATATGCATCAAGTTTCTTTGAATTCGGAATTGGTTTTATATATAAAGGCGAGAGCAAGATGAAAGGAAAGATGGCGGGAGAAGCACAACATTTTAGTTAAGGCTGGCAATTCGTGTGGCGTCCACGTATTTTTGTGGGTCATTTGAATGATTCTTTTATGCCGTTTACAAGGTGGTTTAGATATGACTATGAAAGTGCTTTTCATGAAAAAACAAAGAAAAACGTTAAAATGCATCGATTTAAAAAAAATAGTTATAAGTTAGTTTTAAGTTAAGTCGGATTGTAAGTTAAGATTTCTTAAAAAAGATTTGTATTGTGTTTGAGTCACGTTCTCATATCATGTGAAGAACTGTCGTTTTTACTTTTAGTTATGTCTTGTATAAAATGTCATGGGTAAAACTATAGTGAACTAGCAAATTTGGATCCATCTAAAAAGAGAAGTACTAGCAAGAGCCCGGTAATATGATTAAGGTCAAAATTTCAAATGTTTTTACGAAGAATGTGATGACAAGTTTAATCATAAGCAATCCCATGTTCGAACCACGAAACTTGCCCACCTTCTCATGGGACAATAAGAGAAAATACTCACTTCGAATCCCATTAAAAACACAGGATTTGCAAAAAATATATCAATTATAGTGGAATAGAAGAAACTTGAAAATATTACCACCAATATAAAGCCAATCCCGCTTTTAGTATCCATAAACTAATTTTTGCTTTCTAAGTCCAAAAAATTCATCGACAACGAACCTAATTAAACTAAGATCCTCATTTTTCTTTTTTTTGCAACCCAAGAAAGAGAAAAAGACAAAAACCAAACCAAACCTCACTTTATTAACCTGTGCACTTTTCATGTCCATCTTCAAAAGGATAAAATCAAAAAATTAAAATCAAAAGGGCCTAATTAATTGCACCTCAATTATTTGCCGTTTAGTACAATACTAATAATATAATAATGATAATGATAATGATAGATGAGATAAGATAATTATTATTACATTATTTTGGTTGGTTGCGGGTTTTTTTTTTTTTCCGTAAAAAAAAAAAAGGCAGTCACCATTCCGACAGCCTTTCCTTTTCCTCGTTCCCACAGCCTTCTTTCTTCCTCGCCGCCAGCCACCAACGCTCCCTCTCCGGCGAACGATTCCGTGCATAAATTGCGGGAGCAAAAGCACGTAAAATTTCAAGGAATTCAAGTGAATAAAGGGTTTTTCTCTGGGAATCTGATCTCGGGTCTCCGTCGAAAATGGAATTCCGGCAGAACCCGGCGGCGGACAACTCGTCGGTCTCCGGTCGCCGGCAGGCGCCGAAGCAGGCCAAGCCCTCCCCTGTTCCCGTCGATTCGACCTCCGTCACTCAGAGGTGGGGTTTTCTTCTTTTTTTCTTTTTCCTTCGGTGGCTTTTTGTTGGGTTCTTCGCGTTGAGGAGTTTTGGGGGTTTGATTGTGGCTGGGTTGCGTCTTGTTTTGTTTCGACAGGCTCCAGAAGGAACTGATGGCTCTGATGGTATGTGTGGTGTTCCTTGTTCATTTGGGTGTCTCCGGATTGTGTTTCTCTTGACAAATTTTGTGCCCAGTTCTGTCCTCTTCTTCATCAGCTTTTGCTGCCTGCGGCCCTGCGCCGGCCAAAGAACGTGCCTTTTCTTTCTCTTTTGTCTTGAATTGTCTGGACCATGGTCATTTTCTACCATTACTCGGTGGAGTTGTCGTAGTTTCTCTGAAGTTCGCTGCCAAGTACATTGGAGGTTGCTAGTGAAGTTACAAGCAAACCCCATGGCCATCATGGGTTCATGGTCATGGAACGGACTAGCGTGCGGATTAGAAGAGGTTCGGTTCTCCTGATGGAAAATGAGGAAGGAAACTACGTTTAGATCGTGACAAAGAACTATTAGGTGTCCCTGAATGATCACATCGCCATCTTCCGGGACGGTTGCATAGCCCATCGATGATGTGCCGGGCATGTAGAGCTCAATCATGTTCGTGGCATAGATGGGTCTATTTGTTTAAAGTGGAGATTAAAGGTGTCTTGTGTGCAAGATAGTCATCTTCAACCGTTTAAACAATTTTAGACTTCTCTAATCAAATAAGTGAGCTTGTTATTTGTGTTAACCCAATGCATATATACACATTTAAACACCATTATACACGTTTGTATATCTGACTTGGCAGGTATATGTACCCAAATCAATCCTTAAATTTTCAGGTTTTAACGTCACATAAAAAATAAACATTTACGTCCAGGCTAGATAGGTGTACGTAATCATCTTAATTTGATACAACATGATTATTATGCCGTAAGAAGAAAAATCGCCGGCCCTAGTTTGCTTTGGGCAGGAGAAATTGCACATTGTAAGTGAAGCTTCTCCTTGCACTTGCATCTTTTCCTGGAATCTCTACTATCGCTTAGATGCTGACCTAATTAACAGTTTCCAATTCCTATTTGTGCGAGTATTGAGTTAATACATTTACATCTCCCATATGAAGGAGCATCGTAATTTGCCGGTTTTCTGAAAGATAGAATGAAGGCACTAATACTGTGGCCAATGTGAATTGTGAAGTAGGTCGAGATTGGTTAGGAGACTTTGGGGGAAAGTAATTAGTGACTCTAAAAGGTTTGTAATAACTTCAAGATCATTGTGCTTTGTACAGAAAGTCATATGCTACATTGCACTAAGTCATCATTTTTTTTGGGCCAGTGTTGCATTCAGTGATTGGGTGAAATTTAAAGGTCACTAATAAATATGATACCTTTTCAAGCTTCCAACTTTAAGTTTCTGAATTTTTGTGTGTTCTTCTGTCTCTTGCCTCAACTCTTTATGCATTCACCTCTCCTTTTCTTCCATGTTTTTGTCTGGCCATTTCATCAAAATACCAGAGAATGCTTTCCTGTGCAGATGAGTGGAGGAGATCTTGGAGTATCGGCATTTCCTGAAGGTGAAAGCATTTTCGCATGGATAGGAACGATTGAGGGTGCAAAAGGTACGGTGTATGAGGGTCTCTCTTACAAGCTTTCATTGCGATTCCCATTGGAATATCCATTCAAGCCACCGCAAGTCAAGTTTGAGACCCTGTGTTTCCATCCGAATGTCGATCAGTTTGGCAATATATGTCTTGACATCCTTCAGGTATCGTGCTTCTCAGCAAGTAATAAACCTTTTTAAATACACGTTATGGCACGAAAGCTCTTCGTTCGGGGGAGTTGACATTAAACCTATACTTTTGTTTTACCTGGCGTTCGCAAAAATTATTTGGACATGTACTCTTATCGCTTTCCAATGGCCGTTCCTGATATTTTTCCTACAAGGATAGAGTCAAGTCAGACATCAATAACTTGGTTTTGCCAGTTGAAAATTTTTCTTGTATTCTGAATTTTGAATGCCTGTTTTGCTAGTCAGGATGGATTGTAGGTTATTGGAACCTAGTATGTTAGCAATTTTCTTGAAGCTGAATATTCATAGTGGAATTTTGTGATGAAATCTGTAGCCTGGGTAATTAATTCGAGAGTAACGGATTTAGAAAAATGAAATTTCTTACTCTTTAGTAAATTTTCCGGTGCTGTCTCTTTTTTATTGCCTTAATGTTTATGCAATTGATGGCATCTCTTGTGGAATGTCGTAACAGGATAAGTGGTCATCAGCATATGACTGCAGAACCATTCTTTTGTCCATTCAAAGTCTGCTGGGAGGTCTGAATAACTATTTCTACTAATCTACAGTTTTTAGGTTGAGTTTTCTTCCACTCAAATGTTGCGTTCTTGCAGAGCCCAATCTTGACAGTCCTCTCAACAGCTGTGCTGCGGCATTGTGGAACAGTAAAGAAGGTTAGGACCTTATCTCTTTTGCAATGTTCCGATAATTCAACCCTAAATTTGATGCATTTGTCCTATTGCCCGTGCTTCTCCTTTTAGTTGTGCTATAAACAACAAGAGTAAATACCATGTCTGTACCTTTGCATATACTGGCAAGAAGCACAAAGTCACCATGTCGCTTTATCTTTGATGATTGTGTTGATATGACTGGTGACATTTTGGTACAATTGGTGAAGATGTTTATGTCACTGTGCATTCACAGATTACAGAAAGATGGTCCATAAACAAGGCTCCGCTGGAGAGCTTTTCGAAGAGTGATCCGTGAGGTACTTGTACTTCTTCTACTGTCACATGGGATACATTGCTTTGCCAAGTTCTCTCTAGATTTCGAGAGAAGAGCTCGACACTGATCTAGATTTGTATAGTCTCTTTTTTACAATTGTTAAATATTGTATCTGTAAGATTGATTTGTTAGGCATGATAGACCCAAAAATGGGTGAAGACTTGGCGCACATTTGTCTGTTCAAGATGACTTTCAACTTCTGTCCAAAGAAAACTGGGGACTTTGTACGTCATTTGCAGTCTGTTTGGATTTGTATTTGTACTGCTTCTGCTGTAACATTTGTTTGCGGAAAATGTAAATGATCTTGGTACGAATAAAAGGGATCATCATTTCTTCCTGTGTGGATGGGTTAGACGACCGCGCTATTAGCATGGAATTCTTAATAAACCCACCACCCTTCTCAGTATAATCGCCATCTTCACTTGGGCAGAGGCATTATATTCGCAACTACTCTTGAAGATAACCAGTAGTTCTAGCTACAGATCGCATCAGGAGGAAGCAAGAAAAATTGCATGAGTACCAGAGAGGACATCAATTAGGTTTGAAGCCTGGGTGAATCATTTTTGTACTCTATTTACAATTTCTACAGTTTCATCTTCCGTTCTTTCTATGAATCGACCTAGGCTACAAATTTGCATTTTCGGACATTCTTGTAAACTTGTCTATTAGTCTATATGCTTTGTGCCCATCCCAATTCTCCATCGGAGATCTAGCTGCATTCATGTTCTGTTTGGAATGACAACTGATGGATGGTCTGCATGAATTTGAAAGGTGGTCATTACATTTACAATGCCGGATCATTTCCACATTGGATCTTCACTACTTTCACCGACATATCATGATAGATTGTCTGCAGTCTTGTGGTGATAACCAATTCCCATAGTGCAATACTATTCACTACTATACAGTTCGCTTTCTTTAACATGTCGAACTGGTGAAGTCATTTGTAAATGGATTGAGTTTGATTTGAATAGAATGACATGTATTGAACCGTCATGAGAATTGATTGAAGAGAGGGAAACTTTGTCAACCGAAACAAATGAATGCTAAGCAGCGATGGAAAGAAGCCATTCTCATGAGTTGCGAACGATTTTCTTTCTATAGTCATCATACGTGTATTTAGCAACAGCCAAAGTAAAAATAGTACAACGTAAATGCATCAAAGAAGACAAAATTCCTGTACTGTAACATAATCCACAAAATAGGTACACAATAGCCGCATCCAGAAATGCATACTTTCCAACTTCATCATGAGAAAGATACTTTGTGCTGTACTTGCTCCAAACTAGCAGTTGGCCCTCGTCATCAAACACTCTCGGTGGCATCTTCAACAGATTCTTGCGCAGTCCGTGCAGCTGCTAACCTCTCAGCTGCAAGTCTTTCTTCTAAAGCCCGGGCACCTCGTTCTCTGAAATAAAAGTCAATTGCAAATTATCCGTAACTTGCATCCCGCTTACAACTATAACAATCCGCAGACCACAATTTTTATTGCAGCAGTAGTGCTCCCGTTGAATATCATTATTGATGAAACTAGCTGAAAATTTGTCTATTCATGGATTTTGCATAGTATTATTTAAAATTGCTGTAGTGTCTTCAGATTTCCCGTTGTACTTAAAAGCCCCAGAATTTGTAGACTGGCATTACCTTCCTGAGGACTTCAATTTTATCAAAACCAAATTGGGATGAAGTCACTTGCTATTTCATCATGGAAAATTTAAATGAGAAGGATCAGGCTATTGATTCTGCTCTCTGTCTTGGAATCATTTCTCTTGTTTCTGTTTTTCCCTTCTCTTAACTTAAGAGCATCAGTGAAAAGTACATAACATATATCACTGTTTTTTTTTTTTTTGGTAAGGCATAACATATATCACTGTTTCTACATGGAAAATCCAATTTGCGAACTGATAAGTGAGAATTCAAACGAGAATATTACCTCCTCCTAGATGCTTCAATTGGATCAGAACCAGGCAATGGGTTATCACCCATGTCATAATCCTGGGCCTCAGATGAAGTTTGACGTTTTCCACAACACAACCGAGCAAATATTGATGCAAAAGGATCAATTATGGGCCTGCAGGTCAAACAGAGAAGAGAAGCACATGGCGTGAGATGTCAATCTGGGGAGGACATGATTGAAGAAGTACTACTAAAGTGAATGATAAGAACTAAAGGAAAAAGTAGAAGAGTTAAATGCCTAAACAAGCATATAAGGCATCAATCTTATTAGTCGGACATAAAGAAACAAACAATCACGAAATTACCTTAATAGTTCCGGGAAAAAAGAAGAAAAGGAAAAATCATCACTTGGATCACCCATGAACTTAGTTTCAGGTCTCCTTTGCAAGAACCTAAGGTAAATCCAGCTTGTGTATGTGCCAAATACTAACATTGGCAGATAAGCTGCAGGCTCTGGTATGAAGAAGCTTACAGCGACAGACAGTAGCAAAATGATAGATGGCAACCACTGCACGGGGGCCAGTAAGACAACCAGTGCATTAGAAACTAGCGATAAAATCTACCCCAGAGATATCTGAAACAAAGGTTAATGCCTTTACAACATACCTTCGCTTTAATCCTCAATAAAGGCAACTCATGGTCAGGTATAATTTGCTTAATGCCAACAAGGAACCCTGAAAGGACGCCATAGAAACCAGATAGTGGCATGTACCTAGACAAGTATTACAATAAAACCAAATGAGGAGGTTAACAATGAGATGGCAACGGGCAAATAGTACAGGAATTAAAATCCTAGAATTCGATATACGGAAGAATTCATACATGCATAGTGCTAATTCAAATAAAGCAGCGGCAACGATAAACACATGCTTAAGATATCCAATCCACCCTTAAAATCCAGATGCGCAATCAAGATTTATGAGGTCTCTTCTACACTGACATGTGTGCTTCTACCAGCAGAGCAAACGAAAACAACAGAGAAGGGAAAAAATTATGAACCTACAGAAAATTGAAAAACCTCTCAAAACATCAGTCAGAAGTTAATTTGCACTCATGTAATATAGGTAATACTGCACTTACAGGTAATTTTCCTCCCTTCTTATGTAATACAAGGCAATGGCAGTGACGAAAACACAGAGAGAAGTTAAAAAGTTGACAATGAAGATGAACTTCATGAATTCTTTAGCACCCCATATGGGCTCGAGAATCTTTCCCATGAATAGTAGACCAATAGTGCTGATAACAACCTGAAGCAGAGACAAGCTTACCAGAATCACGAAATGCGAAAGAAAGATAAAAAAGGAAGAAGAAGCAAGGCACTAGAGAAGCTAAAAGGAACAACTAGTACAGTCTATACCCCATATATAGTTTGCTCAATATAACCGGCCGTTATCAGATTCCATGCAAAAGGAATTGTCCTACAGAGAAAGAACAAATCGCAAGTGAGACTCAGAACTGATACCAGAACATGTACTGATAATCAAATGACAACTATAATTCATTAGGCCCGCACCAAGAACTGTAGGTGGCCAACACAGTCAATGGTAAAAGTTAAAACTAATCCATGGTACAGTATTTTCATTTGTGGCACTGTTTAGATCTCATGCTGGAAACTCTAACATAGAGGACATTTCAAAACATAAGCTGCTGAGACATATGTCAGTCATCTGCTGCAATTAGAATTATTACATTGAAATAATTAGAACCAACTAGATATGAGTGCACAAATCCTCCTCCGCTGTGACAAATTATGAGGGGACGTAAGTCCATGGGAATCCCATTTTTTAATGAGAGACAAGGAAAAGATGTTATTGAAATGGAGCAAGGATGTAGATGATTTTTCTACTATGAAATACTACTTCAACCTTGAATTTGGCAACACTGACTATGTGCTTGCAATAAGGTAGATAGTATGTTCAGTTATTCTCTACTCATTTAAATCATAACTACAGTTCTTGATACGTAGATCACTTGGCATCACGTTCTGAACTTACCATTCTCTCAGCAAATCATATCGGTCCCAATTATACCTCAAAATCTCATCATACGATGTTTGTGCACATTAAGGCAATGAAGAGCTTAGGGCATGGTTGTTTGCATTTAAACAAAAGCAAAACTGCAAAAACTTAGAAGATAGATTCAAATTTGAGGATATTATGAAAAGATCATATGTGAACCTACGTGTCAACAGTTGAACGTAGGGAAAGTTTAGAAGTTTCAGATTTAATAAAAAAAAGTTGATGAGCGAGCCACAAGATTTCGATTGACCAAAACAATAAAAGTAAAGTCAATCGAGAAAGGCACTTAGTCTCCACCATCTTCTCTAGTCATATTTTCATGTGAACTCTAGAAGCTCCAATGAAGGACTACCGGAACAATCAAGTTAGGGTTTTCAATAAATATATATACATTGAGGAAATATGATCACATCTACACTCATACATAGCTGCATAGTTTCTATATTGGAATCCCAACTTAAGTTTCGTTAATAACATAGACTCCATCCCGGGGCTGTAATGTGCCACAACATAAAAGACTTGCAATTTCTTCATGATCTCATCTACAACATGCTCAGTGGCAGCAAACTCAAGCTTAAGCAGCAAGTAAGTTCAGGGCCTATAACTCGTCAATTGGCCATTGCCTTGAGGAGGTCACATCAGTTCAAGACAAATAGAGCTGCATGTATCTAAACTCAACCAAAGGACTTAACTAGGGTGTAAAAACTGAAACTAGTTATATTGCAGCAGTATTAACACTATAGGTAGGTTGAGCAGCTGCCTAGCACACTCTTGGAGTTGACATGCCATTATGTTCACTTTTACATTTCAAAAGTACCAGCGGAAGGTTTGGAAATAATTCCACAGACGGGAAAATTATGTCAACAAAAAGTTAAAGCTTGTTTAGAGGTTTAGGAGGAGCGCATGGCAAAAGGGAGCACCTCCCCCTTCCTCCAGATCTTTTTTATCTCCATCTTGGTACAAGTTTATATTTTTACTCAGAAATACCTCCAATTTTTCTCCGGACATGCCATATTATGCTCTAATGTAAACTCCAGAAAACCTCGATAACTAACCTGAAGAGATGCAAATAGCTATGAAAGTATAGATTTAACTGTTATTAAGTTCAAATTGTTCGACCAAAAAAAAAAAGTTCAAATTGACCAACTAGAGATGATTTAAATGTTTTCTTGCAGTACAGTACAGGAAGCATGTAACTGCCTCTCATCTAATAGGAATTTAACTAATTTAATTTTCAAGGCGAGATAAAGAACCATCTGTTGAAGGCAACGAGTTTTCAATCCGTAAGGAGTCCACGATGCTTCAGGAATATGAAGCCAACTCAAGAATTTGAAGCAAATACATGCCTCTGATCTCGAACATCACCTCTGACGAACATCAAATCTTAGCATTAAAGCATGAGAACTGCTCCCTTATATCGCTAGCCACCTGAAACCTCCACACTCTAGACACCTCGCAAAAGAGCGAGTCAGTCAGCAGCTTCGAGTCGCACTCTCGAAACAGCCAGTTAAAAACTTCGGGTCACAGAAGCCCGATCTGTACTTGCTTGGGAGCCCAGATCAACTAGTGCAAATATCTATCCTCAAGCCTCCTACTTACTATGACCCTCCCGTTCAAGCCACTCATTCAAAATCGAGCGGACACGGAACAAGCAATCGCAACCGAAATCTGCCGTTGCAGCAACAGTCGCGGCGCCGGCCCAACCAAAACCCACCACTCGGGGCTTCCGCACTCCCAGCGATCGAGCAAAACCCGAGCCGCTAATCTTAAACACGACGAAGCATCCGGAGCACGACAAACAAGGCGCACAAACGATTACCTCGCGGGGATCAGAGCAAGATAATTGACGGCCGCCGGGAGGATCTGGACCACAATGTGGGCCCCCACGAGCACCACGGCCATGCCCTTGCAGAGCTTCGTGAACCCAGCGAGGGAGCCCGTCCCCGTTCCCTGCCACGGCATTCCACATCCGGATTCGCGTCACACGAACAAAGAAACCGCTAAGGGAAACCGCAAAGGCGGGGAAAAACGGCGCGGGGGGAGCGATCGCTTCGCCCCCGCGCCGCGCTTGAATCGCGGGAACTTGTGGGGGTGAGGGGGGATGGGAGGCGTACTCCGGAGAGAGAACTCATGGCGGTCGGAGATTGGATCGAGCGGAGGATCGGTCGTCGTCGGCGGCGGTGGCGGCGGCGGCGGCGGAGGACTGATCGGAGTCCGGCGCGACTTGCGAGTCTTCGTCCGTGTCGGTTGGGTCTGGAGTGAGAAACGAGTTGCACAGAGACTTTTCTGGCTCGAGAGCCTCACCTAGATCGGAGAAGGAGAAGGAGATGGGCGCATGGGAAATAGCAAAGATGGAAATAATAATTAAAAAAAATTAAAATTTTTTAAAATTTGTTTTTTTAAATTTTATTAATTACGTCGTGAATTGTGAAGGTAATCTCTGACCAAAAAAACAAAAAACAAAAAAACAAAAGTGCGAAGGCGATGAGAACGTTATACGCTATGAATTGCTTCATATTCACCCTTTCGGTTCAGGTTTAGGAGCCAACCGTTTCACTTTCCATCGTTTACCTTTTGGGTTATTATCACGAAAAACTCTAAATCGATATACTTATGACATATTTATCCTTAATTAATTTTCATCTAATTTTACCTTGAAATAGCCGAATTGGATGATACACGGCAAATTGGCAATAATTAAATTGACATGGCCAGTCTGTGTGAAAATTCATGACTCCATCTCTTTGTTTTTTCAATTAGCCCTCATTTGAAAAAAAATTAGGGCCCTCTCTCTCGGAGCATTCCGACTCTTCTTACTCATCCTCTTCGTCGAGCACTCTCCTTCATCGTTGTCTTCGTGATTAGGCATCGCAACTTGTTCGAGCACACTCTCCTAAATGATTTCAAATTAGGGCTAATTGAAAAAAAATAGAGCTTTTGAATTTTCACGTGGATTCGCCATTCCAACTGAGTTATTGTCATGCATCATCCAACTTAGCAATTTCACGATAAAATTTGACGGAATCTAACAAAGGGTACATTTATCATGGGTGTACTAATTTGGAGTTTTTTGTGACCAAAAAATTAGGTCGGGTTATATTGCCAATAATGTAATAATTTAGGATTTTTCGTGGTATAAATCTTTTACTTTTACCCCCATAAATAAAAATCCCGTGCACATCACACATGCTAACAGAAACAATAACGGCAATTTAACCGTTGAATAAAAACTTTGGAAATATTATCTAACTAGTAAAAGTTCTGGGCAAGCATATACTCCTTTAAAGTTCAGGGAATTTTGTGTAATTTCCCTTAATTTTTTTCATACGGGGTATGTTATCGAGTGCTCCGAGAACTTATCAACCATATTTACTAAAAAATCTTCTGTAATTTTCAGTACATTGATTACACATAATATGAGACAGACAACGCATTGGTAATGACAAACTTTGGTTTCCATAATAAACAGATAAAATCGAGTTCTCTCGTTGATGGGATTTATTAGTGAGAGGAGTCTTTGAAACGATAATAATTATTTCCGTCTTTTATTAATTATTTCTATCGAAATTCTCTTTTTTTTTTTACTTTCCAGAAATTACATTTTTGGAACTATAGTATTAAATGGAATTCGCTTTTGATTCTTATACTTTGTTTGATTACAATTCTAGTCCCTATACTACTCCCTGGCAACAATTTAAATCATAGTGTCTAATTTGTGTTCAAAATTCGGTAGAAATGCTGAGGGGCCCCTTACATGTACAAAACTTAAAGCAAATTACACTTTTGGTCCTCGTATTTTTGGGAACTATCAATTTTAGTCCCTGTACTTTGCTTTAGTGATAAAACTAATGCGCGTATCTTTTTTTTTAGCGGAAACTCAATTGTTTTCATCACATTTCCATCTGAAATATTATGAAATGTTCGAATCAAGGCCGATAATTAATTCATGAATTCTATGTTTGCAAGTATGTCCAATCAGACTGATAGTCCATTAAATTTAATTTTGCTATACGTAACAATGACTTCCTCATTTTCAGCTCTAATTTGTATAAATTAAAATTTAGGACTCATTTCCTGAATAATGTAGATGACATTTAAATCCTCTAACCACAATTTTAGCTCACTATATAATAGGCAAGACATCACGAATTGATTATAACGATCCTTCCAACGATAGTCATATTAATAATTTTTCATCCCAATGGTTATAAATCGGTTCGGGTAGCATGGAGCTTATTCATATCAAGTGTCGATCTCAACTCTCGATTTTTTTTTCTTTTTGGTAGTAAATATTAATCATAAAGGCTTATTCATATGCATATCATACGTTGAACAATAGTCATAGCAAGTTTTACATGTGACGGGAATGTGGGAAATCACGCTTAAAATCTCATCAGTAATTGCAAAAATTATCCAATCGTGGACAAGAGGCGCCAAGAAGTGACTTGTTCACCTTAAAACTCCAGAGTGCAAGGCGTTCTTGGCACCAAAAGATGAGACAAAACATATCAAATGAAAAAGAATGAAAAGGGATGGCAATGAGCTTGCAGCAACCGCTGATGTTCCTCGTTTACGGATGAAAATTGTTTAAAAAATCCTAAACTTATTTTACGACGGTCAATTCGGTTCTAAACTTATTGTACGACAATTAATTCGGTCCTAAATTTTTCAATTATGCCAATTTAGTCCTAAACCTTTCGGTTGTGTCAATTTGTCCTAAATCTATTGAGAATTTGTTAATTTAGTCATTCTTGCCAACCTTGACCCGAAATCACTAATAATGTAGATGTCGGCTTTCCCTACATGGCATGACTGGTGTTGATGTAGATAATTTTCGTAATTTTTTTAAAATTTTCTGAATTATTTGTTTCTTATATTTTTACACATGTCACTGGCCACTAGGTCAGACCTCCGCTGCCCTATTCTCGCTCCATGACCAGGTTCGATCTTCATCAAAGACTACATCACGACTGATAATGATTTTCTTGGTGATCGGATCATAAAGCTTATAAGCTTTTGATTGATCACTAAAGCCAAGAAAAATGCATTTTTCTCCCTTGTCATCTAGCTTTTTTCTCTTCTGGTCTGGAACGTGGGCATAAGCAATACACCCAAAAATTTTGAAATGGTCTACTGTTGGTCTTTAGCCGCTCCATGCTTCCTCTGGTGTTATATTTTGAATAGCAAGAGTGGGACTTCTATTCAAAAATTGAATGCTCCAATTGACTAGTTCGGGCCAAAATTTTTTAGGAATGCCACGTGTTGTCAAAAGGCTTCGTACCATATTCAAAATAGTGTGATTCTTCCTTTCGCAAACATCGTTTTGCTGTGGCGTATAGCTGCAGTGAGTTGCCTCTTGATTCCATGCATCTCACAAAAATTTGCAAATTAATGTGAGTTGTATTCTTCACCACGATTGGGTTGCCAACTTCTTTTTCAACAAGTGCTTTATAGCTTTTAATTAAACGCTAGAAAAGCTTTGGATTTTTCATGCAAAAAGTAAACCCAAATTTTCTGGCTATAGTCATCAATGAAGGTAATCATGTATCTTTTACCTCCATTGGAAGATGGATTTATCGGCCTGCAAATGTCTGAATGAGTGAGCTCCAAAGTCTTCCTTGCTCTCCATGATTTTCCTTGTGGAAATTGACTACGTTGTTGTTTACTCACAGCACATTCTTCACAAATTTGAGAAGGAGCTGTAATTTGAGGAAGACCAGTCACCATGATCTTTTGATGTAGTGTTCTTAGCCCAACAAAATTGAGATTTCCATAACAAAAATGCCATAACCAAGCCTTATCCTTTGATCTCACGGAGAAGCATGAATGAGTAGTATTGTGGAGATAAAGCGGAAACATTCGTTTCTCGGTCATACTGACTTGGGCAATTAAGCCCAATTTTTCATCTTGTATTTTGGAAATGCCTCCTTTGATAGGGATCTCATATCCCTTCTCTTGTAGTTGGCCAGCACTCAGCAAATTGGTCTTTAACTCAGGGACATAAAAAAACATTTGAGGTAGCAAATCTTTGTGTGAATTGTTACCTTCCCTTTTCCCATAACAGAGACGGTGGAATATCTCCACACTTCACAGTGTTGCAGAAAGATTCATCCAAATCAGAGAACACATTTTCATCTCCACTCGTGGTTACTGTTGCCAGTGTCTAAGTACCACATGCTTGGTTGAGTTTCTTCCTTCACGTGGCACACCATCAAAAGCGGCGCTTCTTCTTCTTTTTCTGCAAAGTTAGTTCCTTCTCCACTTCGTCTATTCAAATTAGTTCGACATTCTGATTTGTAATGGCCATACCTGAAACACTCTATATCGGATTTGTCTGCTGACTTTGGTCTGTAACCTGTTGAATGCCGACCTCCACGGCCTCTTCCTTTCCCTTGAGGGTCATAATACTGATTATTATTAGATTTTTGATTTGAGCTGCTGCGATCATTTTTTCCTCTGCCTTTGCCTCTGCCACGCTCACCACATCATCTTTCTTTATTTGTTTTAGATGATGATCCATCTCTTGCTGTTGAAATTTTTGCCCATGAACCAATAAAGAACCCTGCAATTCATCAATTGAAAGTTCTTCGATATCCTTGGCTTCCTCTATGGAACAAACAACAAACTTGAATTTTGGTGTCAAGGATTGAAGAATTTTCTCAATTATGGTAACGTCCTCCATCTTGTCGCCATGAATCCGCATCTTATTGAAAATTGCCATTGTCCGGGAAAAATAGTCTATGACCGACTCTCCCGATTTCATTTGTAGCATTTCAAACTACGAACGAAGTGTTTGAAGCTGCTGCCTCTCTGCTTTTGTTGATCCTTGATATTTCTTCTTCATGGAGTCCCAAATTTGCTTGGAAGTATCCTTGCAAAGAATTGCTTCCAAGATTGATCTATCAATAGCTTGGAAAATGTAATTTTTGGCCATGAGATCTTTCAGCTTTAATGCATCCAGATCTGCTCTTTGCGTTGCCAACAAAACAGCTCCTTCCTCTGGTAACTACTTGCCAATGCTCCTTGGACCTGAGGAAATTTTCCATCAGCATGCTCAAATGATCATAGTGACCATCAAAACGCGGGATAGCTAGTTGCACAAGTGTTTATGAGGCCATTGATTTCAACTGCAACCGCAAGAGTAAAATGGAATAGAGCTATTGCTATATTCTCACAAACTCTCTCTCTTCTTTTTTTTGTGTGTTTGAACTCTCAACTCTCAACTCTCAACCTCTTATACCACTGTTACAAAAAAAAGGCGCAATTGTAGATAAAGAAAGATATACTAAAAGGAAATTACTTCTCTTCCTTTTTATTTATTTGATAAAAGACTTTTAAATAAGCCACTGATAACAACTGGATAATGATGAGATAACAATAAAAAGAAATCAATTCCTAAAATCTAGGATGGTAACATAAAATCCTAACAAGCCAAACAATTTTGACTTATTCTAAAGGAATCAAATTGACTGATTATATCCAACAATGTTATGGCTGATGGTGCTCGATATATGCATAGCACAGTTCTCTGATTCATTTGGAAACTTGAAATCTTGTGTTGCTAAATACACATATTACGACACAATTACACGTTAGCTGCGAAAGTTGTGCATTTTAAAAGGCTATAAACCCCTCTTAATTAATCCTCAAATTAACGGAGAATTCAAATTCATCTAATGGGTTAAATTTTGATTTGTGCCGATTCAATTTTGATTTGTGTACTTACTGGCATATGACAAAAGTCATAATTGGCACATCTTGTTGGATAGAAAGCAATCCGTTTGATGAGTGAGATAATAATACCCATTCTATATCTATAGTAGATTTGTAGAATAAGACATTGATAAATGGAACTATTATGATTGTTGCGGAAACTATAACAAAATTAAAACCGAGAAAAATAAAGAATACACAGATTTACGTGGAAAACCTTTGCGGAAAAATCACGGGAAGAGGAAAAGTAAAATCCACTATAGATATTTGAGGATTACAAGAGGTGGCTCAAAAACAAAAGATTCTTCCTGTTTCAACTTCTTAATCTAATAACTTTATATATATTTATTTATTTATTACTCCCAAGCCCTAACGTTGGCCAAACTCATAAAGAATTTTTAAGACATATACAACAGGAACCCTATATCTTTAACCTTAGCTTAATGGTTGGAATTAGGACATAAATAAAAACTTAAAATTATTTGTAGCAACTCACATCTCACTAAAAAAATCTCACTCATACATTTTTTATGGGTGATTTTCAGTATTTTTAAGGAAGATAAATTGAGTATCTATTTTGCCGAATAGAAGGGATTTGCTTCCATCCGAACAATATTCATTCATCACCATTTTTTATGGGTGATATTTTATTATTTCTTTGGGAAAAGGGCCTGAAGTACTCTTATTTTCTCAAATAAGGGTCTGAAATAGATTTTGTGTCAAATAAAGCTCTGAAATGGTATGTCAGTCTCAAATAAGGATTTGAAATGGTCATGAGAGTCTCAAATAAGGACTTAACCTTGTCAGTCGCCGACCAGCAAAATATTCCAACCAATTAAGGGTATTTTTGGCCAAAAATCATTTTAATTTTAAATTATATTTCTTTTTCCTTTTTCTTTTTTTTTCATTTTTATGGTTTTCTCTTGGACACTAGCGAAACCTGGGAAGGGATGCGGGAGTGCGACCCTCGCCAGATCGGGCTAGACGACCCTTGCCCAACCCTTCTCGAGCTTCGCCGGCCACCGTCGAAGAACAAAGAGAAAACCAGAAAAGAAAGAGAAAAGAAAAAGGAAAAAAATTCAAAAAAAGTTGGTAAATTTGTAACAAACGGAAGGGTAAAACCCCTCTATATTAGGGTAATTTAACAGTTTCCAACTTTAAACTTATGCTCTTAACATATCTAATCTAAATCCATAAGGAATTTTAAAGTCAGAAATTGTTAAATTACATGTCTTTAGAGGTAAAAATTGAAATGTTTTTAAAAATAATTAATACTACGAAATAACTCAAACTGTTACATTTGTGACAATTACTAAAAATTAATTTTTTGACTATAAAAAATCTCAAACTAGTACATCTGTGACAAATTTAACAAAAATTAATTTTTTGACAACTAAAAATCTCAAATTGGTAAACTTGTAATAAATTTACTCTCCGTTAAAGTGGATTAATATGTCATCCAACTCAGTAATTTGACGTAAAATTTTAAAAAAACTAACAGAAAGTAAATTTATTATATGTGTATCAATTTGGGATTTTTCACGGTATTAACCCATTTAAAAATCTTGAAACAGATCAATGGAAATCCCTAAATGTGAAGAACGTACCATGAAGAGAGACGATGGCTTTGTTTTCATTTATTTTGTTTCATTTTCCCCAAGTATTTCTGGAAAAGAAAAACCTGAATTAATGCACCTTAAATCCTCCACCACAGAAAAGCCATACGTAAGATCCAGCGAAGAAAAATCCCACGTCGACACCAGATTGGATCGACGAAAGACACGTGGCAAAGTCCCATTGCGTCTCCGCAGATAATGAGCCAATGGCAACCTAAGTTCAGATTCGCTAAGATCTCCTTGTTCCAAGCTCTGTCTGCTACCACTAGTACAAGCTTCTCTCTTCCACTCCATTCATTCATTCATTCAACTCCCTCCCTCCCTCTCTCGCCGCAGTCTCAGAAGGCTTCTCAATCGTCTCCGATGGCCGCCAACTCGTTGATGAGCTGCGGCGTCTCCACCACCGCCTTCCCATCCGTCCTCTCCTCTTCCAAGTCGAAGTTCGCCGCCGCGGTGCCGCTCCCGAGCGCCGCCACGTCGCGCTTCTCCATGTCGGCCGACTGGATGCCCGGTTCGCCCCGGCCACCGTACCTCGACGGCTCGGCTCCCGGGTAATCAGGATCTCGATGCTAATAGCAACCCCTTCCGAGAGTGTGTTTGATTGCCGCCCCGTCTTTAAAGGGTGTTTTCGTGGATGCAGCGACTTCGGGTTCGACCCGCTTCGGCTCGGGGAAGTTCCGGAGAACCTGGAGAGATTCAAGGAGTCCGAACTCATCCACTGCAGATGGGCTATGCTTGCTGTCGTAAGTGGTCTGCACTGCACTTCCTAGTAGCTGATATATGGACTTGGTATCACGGTAACGAGATAGTTTATGGTGATGCAGCTTAGAAAACGTAGATGACAGACTTCTGTCATTGAGATTTATGAATTACTGCTGTTACACTTGATTGGCTCATGAAGATGATATGTTTCTTTCTTCAATCTTCTCTTAAGATTTCTCGGAGTCTAGTATTTAATTGGCTATTGCTCTTTTGCATCGACGGGATCATCGCAGCCCGGGATGTTGGTGCCGGAAGCCTTGGGCTTAGGAAACTGGGTGCAAGCGCAGGAGTGGGCGGCCAAGCCCGGAGGCCAGGCCACCTACTTGGGCAACCCGGTCCCGTGGGGAACTTTGCCCACCATCCTTGCCATCGAGTTCCTCTCCATTGCCTTTGTCGAGCACCAGCGCAGCATGGAGAAGGACCCGGAGAAGAAGAAGTACCCCGGTGGCGCCTTCGACCCCCTCGGCTACTCCAAGGACCCCGTCAAGTTCGAGGAGCTCAAAGTGAAGGAGATCAAGAATGGTAAGAAACCGATGCGGCCTCGAAGCGCTTTTCCCTAGGCTTTTGTCGAAAATTCATACTAACATTTACTTTATGATATTTCTCCAATCAAGTAGAAAAAATTGCCTAACTTGCCTGTGGATGTGATGGATAAAGGTCGTCTGGCGTTGTTGGCGTTCGTTGGATTCTGCGTCCAGCAATCGGCTTACCCCGGCACCGGGCCTCTGGAGAATTTGGCGACGCACCTTGCTGATCCGTGGCACAACAACATCGGGAATATCATCATTCCCAGATCGATTTCGCCTTGAAACAACGTCAAGAAAGATAGAAGAGTTCTCTATTAGTTGGACACATCCTGTTAAGTCCCTTCGTGATCATCTGTAACGAAACCGTGATCTTATGCTGCGAGTCTCTTATGAATCATGCTAATTGTCTGAAGTGCAAAAGAACCTCTGAAGTGCAAAAGGTTCTTTACTTTTGTTCTGCTCAACCTATCAGGGAATGTCGGGGTGTACATTTAGTAAATTACAGAAAGATGAATCCATGAATTGAAAACTTCTCTACCTGAATAAGAAAACTCATTTGGTTCGTTTTACGGAAAATAAATGATTTAGAAAATAATTTCCTAAAAATGATCGCTTGTATAACTCGAAAAATTTTAGACAATGAGAAACGATTTCATTATTGACAAAAGTTTACGTCTAAATTGATATTTTCATGAACGATGAAAATATATTTCGTTCATTTATTTTTGTAAGCAATATAAGCAATAATTTTTAATAAATAGTTTTCAAATCGTTTATTTTTCGCGAAACAAATATAGTCTAAATAATTATGATCAAGAAGTGTATCAAATGCGAATATCTTCAATCGAGTCGCAATCCTAGCTTTGACAATCGATCCGGTTTGCGAAATTATTTACAACTTATTCCACATCGTAATGTAAACACGTGTGTGTATATATACACTTGAAAATTTCATAATGTATACAGGGATAATGACACAATCCTTCAACTTTGGCCCAATATATAATTTGGTCTATGAATTTTTAATTTGTTTGATGTAGTCCCTGAACTTTAGCCTAATATTTAATATGGTTTCTGAACTTTTGGTACACGTTCAATTTAGTCTCGAATTATATGAAGATGTGAAGTCAAAAGTCCAGGGATCACATTGAACAAATTAAAAGTTCAAGGATTACATTGAACATTAGATTAAAGTTCATGGACTATATTAAATAAATTAAAAGTTTAGGGATCAAATTGCACATTAGGCCAAAGTTCAAGGATTTTTTGTGTCATTTTCCCATGTATATATTCACCTTCCATTTTTTTTTTATTTCATACTTCATAATTAAAGACTTACCTTGTTACTGGCGCCTAAACTTTAACATTACAATAACACATTAACTCTAATCCGTTAAAAGAAGGATTAATATCACGAAAAATCCCAAACTGGAATACCAATGACAAATTTACCCCAAATTATTTTTTTGATCACAAAAAATCCTAAACTGGTACACCTGTGACAATTTTACCCCGAATTATTTTTTTTTACCATAAAAAACTCCACACTGGTATACCTGTGATAATTTTACTCCCGAGTTAATTTTTTGGCCACAAAAAATCCACATTTGTGATAAATTTATCCTCCGTTAGTTTCCGTTAAATTTTACTGTCAAATTGCTAAGTTTAATGACACGTGGTAATGACATGTGTACCGGTTTTGGGTTTTAGCCTTCTGTTTGTCACAGTTTACCAATTTGTGATTTTTTGTGATATTAATGCAATTTAACAGACACTAATAAAGGGTAAATTTGTCACAAATGGACCAATTTGGAGTTTTTAGTGGTCAAAAAGTTAGTTCGGGGGTAAAATTATTATAAGTGTACCAGTGTGGGGTTTTTGGTGGTCAAAGAAATAATTTGGGGTAAAATTGTCACAAGTGTACCAGTTTGGGGTTTTTGGTGGTTAAAAAAATAATTTGAAGTAAATTTATTACAGGTGTACCAGTTTGAGATTTTTTGTGGTAAAAAAAAAATTCGGGGTAAAATTGCCATAAATGTACCGGTTTAGGATTTTTCGTAACATTAACCCTTAAAAGAAAGGACCCAAATCTGTTGATATGTGGGCAGCAGCCAAGCACCACTCTCTACTCTTTTCTTTTTATTGGGGTGACAACTTAGTTTCGAAATGCAATTGATTCTTAAATTTTTCGATTAGTATAATCGAATCTTAAACTTTTTTAAAAAGTGCACTTCAGTCTTTTTGGTGAAAAAACACCCAAAAGTACTCGGGCAATGATAAAAAGGCCTACTTGGTAACCTCAAATTGAATTCCCCGACATACATACAGCACCTTATGGTAGGGATTTAGGATTTGATTTGCACTTTCCGAATGCTTAGGATTCAATTCAGAGCTCGCCTGCGTTCCGATACATAAGTATTAAGAACTCGGGTGCGATTTTCCCACAAGATATCAACCATCGGAAAAAAAAAAAACAGTATCTCAATTCAAAATCAGTCTACAATCACCTAAGAAAAAAAAGGAAATTCTTTATTTATTGAAGCATTGGAGCAAAGAAAGTAAATTGGGACCAAAACAAAGTATTCACTTATGGTCGCTTTCTGTATTGCATCGAGTCTCAAGGTTTGTGTTGGCAGACACAAAGCTTCCCAACAGGCAAGACCTGGCAGATAGCCTGGATGAGCTTGTCCCCGTACGCCGCCGTGCACATGTTGGTGCAATCTGGCTGGCTGCAGTCGATGACGACCTCGACGCGGCTCACGCCTATCCTGGGCAGCATCGGGGTCACGACTATCTCGGGCATCGCGGAGGCCGCCACCGAGGCGAGCATCACCACCGCCAACGCCAAGGCCACGCACTTTACCATCTTCGCTTCCAATTTGTTAATCAAAAGAAGAATAATAGCAACTCAACAATCTCTCCCTCTCGAATTTCTGCAAAGATATGGACTCGGGAATTCTTTTGCGGAGGCATTGTTGGGGTTGTTATAGGCTAGCGAACATTAGTTTCTTTCATGGCAAGATGTGAATCTGGATATTTCGCGAATCTAAATTGTAATCTTTCCAGAAGTACTGTAATGCTTCATATCCAAAATGAGTATAAAAATCTTGGGAAATAATGGGAATCCAATTTATCAATTCTCGCTTTTATGTTGTACTTGTCAATCAAGACTATCTCGACAAGACAGCTTCCTTTTTCGCTCGAAGAGATCCATCGGACAAAATAACGACATTATTCCATTCCATAACCGTGAACACGAGTGTTGAAATACTAAATATATGCCTAAGTCTAGAAATGGAAATATAAGAGGCCCGTTTTCTCCATCATACATTGTAGAAGCAGCACACTAGGGCAGCTGACAGAAGCATCCACAACATGGAATCCTGATCTGTCAAACAATTACAAACATTGACAGATGATTCAGTTGAAAACTTCTCTTTTCAGTGAAAACAAGGCTTTGTTTTTTCCTTTATTTATAAGAATAGGCTCTGACCTGGGAATGAGTTTGCACTGGAGGCAGAGCCCTCAACTTTCTGGGTCTTCAGATGTTGTATGCTCTGAGAAATGGAAGCTGATTGCCCCAGGTACGACCTTGTGAGTGTCTTGATCCATGTGAACTCCTGGGTGCTGCAGAAAGGAAGTAGTTTGCGTTCGCGATAACATAACCGCAACAAGATGGATTGATATGGTTACGAATTCGAACGAAGTTGTCCGTACCTAGGACTGACCGTGTGGATGGAGCTAATTCTCTCCGTGTAGGCAGCTTCTATCCAGGATGAGTTGGCCAATCTCTCCAGGATGTGCAATCTCTTGTTGTTCCGGATCAAATTACTCGCCATGATCACGTTTGCCGGAACCATTCCGAATCTGTCATGACCAGTAGACTTTTGGTCAGTATGAGCAAGGGGAAAAGACAGCAACTTAGTCTACTGAAAAGACCGAGACCAGACTGTCAAGATTGTCAACTTCTTCACCTCCGGTTTATCTGTAAGCGCAACACCAAATTCACATCTGCTTGGCTTCACATAGACCATGGTTTCACTATTCTTGCACACCTTTAAATAGTTTTTGAAATGATTAATGCAGGGCAATAGGCTTATGCTCTTCAATCTCAATTGAACTATCTAATGCTAATGCATATCTATGTTTAATGATCAAAAGACATGCTGAGTAAAACTGATCATGGCCTGATCGCAGACAAGGGCCTCTACAATGACTCGATGTTCACTTTCATTTTTTTTTTTCTGGCCTAGACTTATGTTTCAGCTTGACGGGCAAGCTAAGGAAGATTCATGTAGGTTAAACCATGGACCGTCCAATCTCAGCCTATGCTACGGGCAAGTTAACAAGATTAGGACTTACGAACACTCGCCGGGGTAGCCATTTATTTCTCTGCAGCTTCCCTGTGGACACAAGTACCTGCATTACATGGAAACAACAGATTATATCGATGATCTGATCAAATCTTAAACAGTCAACTAGGAATTTTAAGTAATGTTAACTTAGCTCAAACTATGTACAATAGTCAAAATACATACATGAAGTCTCTTACTGATCTTTTAGACCATGACTGATTATAAGGCCCATCCATGGAGTAAAGCAGAGCAGTGTCTCCTCTCACAAATGCAACATCACCCAAACCTTCCATGAGGCACCGAAATGCGCCCGTGTCGCCATAGTACAAGCTGTCCCGGCGGCAGTTAGTGAAGTTCTCATTCTCGTCACGACATCCACTGCAAATCGCTTGTCCTCCAAGGTCAGAATCGGATGGAGCGCAGACCTTGGAGAAGAAATTTGCCACAATGTCAAAATCGTCCATTTTATCGGAACCGACCAACTTCTTGATGTGATTGACGGGGTAGGTCCACCCGGAGGCGGAGGAGTATCCTCCGTGGCAAGACCTGTGGCCCTTGTAGTCCATTAGGTTAAGGTCTCGTTTGGCCTCGCAGGACTTTCGGTGGACAACGGTGACGGCGTCGTAGGACTTGGCGTGGTTGCAGTAGACTTCACTTGATATGGCTTTCATTGAATAGTTGAGGAATGCGGTGAATGCTGAGCCTGCTTCTAAGTTTATGATGTCTGCTTCGCCTTTTCTGATGGAGTCAAGGCACTCGTTGGTGCTGTCTCTGATGACACTAGTAAGAGAGGGAAAATGTAGCAGAAACTTATGGTCTTTCATCATTTACTTAATTAAAAACTCATGAAGCTGAGTATTGTTCTCCTCTTGAACTTACCATGCCCACGAGTAATTACTAAATTGGCTCAACAGATTCAAAAGTAAGCGGCAATCGTCCATTTCCCCCCTCACCGTGCACCATCTCACCGTCTCCTCCGACTCCACCGGCGGCAGCGGAGAGCTGCTCTCACCGGAGTCCTCATCCGCACTTCCACTTGCTCCCCCCACTGTGGCTGGAGATGGACCTCCCACTGGTGCTAACGTAGGAGGCGGCAGAGGCGACGGACGCTTGGATGACCGCGATGGTGCCAACAGGGAGTAATCTGTGGAGGCAAATTCGAAGCCATCGTCCGGAAATGGCTCCCGCTCCGGCGGCGGAAATGCCACGGCAGAGGAAGAAGGCTCCGGAGTTGGCGCGAAATCTGGAGAGAAAAAGACATATAAAAAAGAAAAGCAGCCGGTCATGTAGGAAATCCTAGAAGCTTTGAGCTTGTTTGTATGCGTTCGACTTGGAATGTAGTGAGACTTACCGTGAATTACTGAAGCGTAGTTGAGCGAGGAGGAGAAGAAGATGAAGATGGAGAAGAGAGATGAGATCTGCATCTCGGAGGTCAGAGATTGATCGCGAAGGGCATTGGAGTGTGGAGTGGTGTGACAAGTATTTTAACTTGAACCTTTTCCAGTGATGAACTTGTTTCTTTATGATGTTAAATTGATTGCTTTAGAGGGAAGAAATGGCTGCCTCTAGATGTGCAATTTGAGTTGACTTTCTTCTAGTGTTTTAGCCATTGTTCTACTTGGGACCGGTGAGGAAACTAGCTTTGGAAGCAATAGCTCCCTCTCCTTTTTCCTTCTTTCTTGTTTACCAGGACAATTCCATTGTTTAGTTAAAAAAAAAAGGATTTTTTTCGGTGCTGATGAATTTCTGAAAGAGCATGTAAGTGCCAAAAAAGTTGACTTCCTAGTAATTTATTGACAACATTATCAACAGTTTTATAAATTATAGCTAACTTCTATTTGTCTTTCTTACCAATTTTTTATATTTACCGAGTTCTATGTAAATTAACCAATCTTTATTTGAGTGATTTATCAACGCATCACATGCGAAGAGACCAACATAAACAACGAAACAGATTATAAAAAGACAACACACTATTGAAGGGGCTACAATCAAAGTTATAATTTTGACTGATTCTTCGTCTTATTCCTCGTGTTTTGTCAAAAGTTGAAGATGGTGGACTGTAAACCTAACACGACCACTCATTATCGTTTTTGCTGCAGAATCTCAAGGTCATCTTCATCTTTGCTTCAACTTTAGCAGCCAAAATTGGATTGGGGTTTGTAAGAGGAATTAGGGCATGAATAAGAGAGATTGATTGGTGAGAATTTGGAGATTTGAGGTTGATTTCAAGCTTTAGTTACAAGATCGAGAACGATACATTTTATCCAAGCAAAAACAACTAGTTTTGTTGAATGTCAATCCATGCCATGCCGTTGCCCTTACAAGCAAGACAATTGGAAATGATTGAATTGCCACATCAAATAAGTCGGGCAAGACTTGGCCTAGAGGACATCAATACACTTGCTTTCAAGATCTAGGGCTAAATCGATTCAATTAAAAGATTTAAGACTCTATTGAATTCCACACAATAAGTTTACGACTGATTGTGCAATCTTCCCCTCTGATTTAGGGTTGGTAATTTTTTTAAAAAGTTGGTAAATTTAAGATGTTAAGAGTTAAGAAATGCAAATAAAAAGTTTGTAAACGATAAGAAAAGTTTGTGAATTAGAAAAAAAAGTAAATAAATATCTGTAAGTAACCCATATGAGATTTGGTAATTTAAGAGTATGTAGTAATTTAGGCTCCGTTCGTTTCACGGAAAACAACTTCCAAAAAAATATTTTCCAAGTTTTCTGCGTTCGTTTTATGGAAAATAAACTAGCTATGAAAAACATTTTTCCTTAGTAGACAAAACTCCTTTAAAAGTGAAGGAAATGTTTTCCTCTTTTTGAAAAGAGGAAAACATTTCCCCCCATCCATCTTTCATCATTCATAATAATTATTTTTATTTTATATTTTTTAATTCTAATTATTTTTAATTTTCTTTTTTTTCTATCTTCTTCTCCGACTGGTCACCAACCACGGCAGCGGCTGGTGACTGGCAATAGGTGAGCTCGAGCCTCGCCAGCCTGTGGCAAGGCTCTGTCTCGTTTGATCTAGCAAGGCCCGAGCTCGCCCGACCTGCCTTGGGCAAGTTGGGCGAGGGTTGAGCCTAGTTCGAGGTCACCAAAGCCTCGCCGAGCTCACCGGATTTAGCAAGGCTCGAGGTCAGCCTCGCCGAATTAGGCGAGACGGAGCCTTGCCATAGGCTAGCGAGGCTTGACCTCGTTGGCATTTGGCAAGCTCGAACCTCACCGGCGGGCGGCCGGAGAAGAAGAAGAAGGAAAAAAGAAGAAAAAGAAAAAAGAAAATAAAAAAGAATATTACAAATATTTTCAAAAAATAAAAATAAAAAATTATTAAGAGTAGTGAAAGGAGGAAAATATTCCCATACTGAACAACAGAAAATATTTTCAAAGATTTTTTTAGATTTCGGCTGAACATTGAAAAATTGTGCCATTTTCCAGAAACGCAATATTTTCCGCAAAATGAACAGAGCCTTAATGGGAGAAAAGTTGGTGAGTCAAGTTAATTAGGTAGGAAAAATCTAAAAAGAGTTCACCTATTTCGTACAGCTGAAAATTTAAATACTGAATTTTAAGTATCAACAATCTTAAGTGCTAAAAGTAAAATTAAAAAATTGTTTGATGATGATAAAGAATTGACAGCTAAATTATATTAACCTATTACCAAATATATATATAAAAAAACCATTGTTGGTAGGTTTTATCTGCAAGATTCTAATTATCATCCATTAATTTTCTATTAGTAGAATTAAAAGACCACTCCCTTATTTAATAGATTAAGTGGATTTTTGATCTAGTTGACTAGTTTAAGTCAATTCTGTTTTATATTATCAAAGAAGCTTAATCTCAATATGTGCATAGTTTTTAGTTTTCAACACATAATTGGGTTATCGGACTAGCATTTAGTAAATATAATGGGTTGCTAACCAAAACAAATAAAAAATGGCAACTCAATTGAAAAGTTGATAAATTTTAGAGAATGATTAAATGTTGGTAAATAATTTAAATGGGCTTTAGTAATAGAAAAACTAGTTGGCAATTAATCTAACAAAATTTGGTAAATCATTTTCATTTAGGTTGATAATTTTCATATAAGTAAATTCGAAGCGTTGCTAAGTTATGCAAATAAAAGATAGTTAATTAACATAAAAATTGCTAATTTACAAACTATGAAAAATAGTAACTTCTTAAGCGTATTGGTAATTAACAGATTAGTTCCCCGGAAGAAAGTCATTGGTTATTTTTTAACCAACAGTTTTCGGCACTAAATGTTATTTATTGAAATTTACCAGCACAGAGAAAAATTAATATCTTTTTACATGGAAAAATAGAATTATGCCATTTAACGCCGTAATTCTTGATCTTCCTTGAAAAGAAAAACAAACAAACAAAAAAAAAACACTGTAATTTTCGATCAATAAGAAAAAAAATATTGCAGCTTGGAAAAGTAAGCAAAATTATTGAGTCTCATCCTAAGGCCTTGAGCAATTGTTGCCCTAAGCCCTCAGCAATGGATCCTGACCAACACGAGATGAGAGGATGTTTTCTGCACGGACGATGTTATTGATAGTCATAATTTGTTCGTCACGGAGAAGCAATCATCGACAGGTCATTAGGCCGTCGGTCTTGGCAGATCTTCGGACGATGGCAAGACTGCCAAACGGGGACGGAGCTATCCTTAGGGCGGAGGGATGAGCTGCAGAGTTGCGGGCGCTCGCCGAGGTCTTGCCCGCGGTGCCGGACTAGCCGAAGCTGGCTTTGCAGAGCTGTGCAGTGTGCACGACTTGAGCTACAAAGTCGATGCAGCGGCAGGTGCGTATCGGTGGGCTTGGCTTTCCATTAATAAATAGCTACATGGTCCTGGTGCTATACGGCCCAAATTGGCCATACGACTCCGACCCAGAAATCATATGTTTAGCCTGACTAACTTGAAGTCCGAGGCCCACCATATATGGCGGGGCACACAGCCTGATGTAGGGATGTAATTCCTATGCAGAATCCTCTTATCAAGTGGTCTTCGAATTTGTATCTTGTGCAATCGAATCCTTCGACTTTTACAATCGGTACAATTGAGTTCCTTTGCTGCCCATTCCGGTAAATTGAAGTTTACTCGGCTGGAGCTAGCGAAACGTCTAGTATTGAAATTAGTCTTTGCCACGATGGAAAACTAGAAAGGTACCGAGAATTTTGCTTAGTGCGATTTATTCGGCATGAATTCATCATTAAGGTGGTAATGATTTTTGCCACATCATACTATCAGTCGTATCGACCGGCATGTTAGTTTCAATTTGCCGAAACTAAAGATCAAGAGTCTTGATTGAATAAGTTGCAAAATTCAAGGACTTGATGGCATAAATTATCTTGAGGCGCCAAATAGATCTCATTTTACCACCGAGCGGCTATATAAATCACCATATCTCATGAACTCAAACGTTTAGGCAATATCCCGCTACACAAATCAAACTCAACCTCAACTTGTACATGTTTCCAGACATGCAATGCAATGCAACTAGGGCAGAACTTAGAATACTCTCATAATAGAGTATACCTTTCTTGTAGCCCAGAACTCATTCTAACCGTTGGTGTCGCTGTCCTGACCAAACCTCACCATTGTTTCATGTGTAATGCACGATTGCGATAGGTGATGCAGTAAAAAAAAAACAGAAAAACAATTACGGTAAAGAACCCTAATATCCTGCCATGCAGCCAGTTCGTGCTTTCAGATCAGTCTAAACTAGGGCAGATCAGGGACATCATGAGCTCCTTGAGAAAAGGAAAACGATGGTAAGAAAGACCAAATGGGGACACTGAGTTCGTCACGGTCGGCGTGAGACAGCAGAATCTAGCCGCGAGGCGCTAACAAACACTGAGTGGGGCGCTGATTTACTGCAGAGAAGCAAAAACCAAACATCTGACACCATGATTCCCACCCTTGTTCCTTCCAACACTCTACACGATAAGAAAGAAAACAGCAAAACAACGTTTCCCATTTTTTAAAGTGGAGAGGTTTTGCCCTTGCCCTCTCTTCTCTTCCCCCATTTTCTACATACAAGGAAAAAGGGAAGCTCTGCAGCTTTTTCTTCTGCAGGTGGGAATATCGATCACTCTCCTATCAGAACACCACCTTCATCTGTGTCGTCGTTGGATGGCCCAAGAACTAGATTTCAGTTGTTGATTGAAAATTTTTTCATTAGTAATCGCGTGGTACGACACTTTAATATAAGGATCGTGATCAAGTGCAATAAGATCACGATGATATATCTTAATCCCTCGAGTGACCATAGAAAACGGTCCCCTCTTTTTTTTTGGTAAGGGTCCCCTCCTTTTTTTTTTTCTCTCTTTCAAACAAAAGTATTTTTCTTTCTCTGATATTTGGAAATTGCTTTGTCCAATTCCAAATGGGACATTGGGTATTCGGAAAAAGAAAAGTGGGATGGGGTTCTTGCAGATTTATCATATGTCGACTCTGTTTCTTGTTTTCTTACTTAAGGAAGAATTTAATCGACGAACTTTAGTAAATTCATCGACTGGAGAATCTTCGTATGTGTATATAGTCTCCGAACGTACCCGCGAATTTTCTTTTCCTTACTAACATTGGACCTAATGAAAAAACATAGTTATTCTCTTTATTTATCAATAGCGATGTAATCACAACATGTTCCAATTCTTAGTCAATGATCTTCTTATTATATTAATTCTGTTCTGCTGTCTCCAATATAGTTTTGTTCTCATACCCTTTGTCCCCTAGGGTTTAACCTTTAGTGATGATGGTTTTGTGTACAAAAAGAAGTATCCGGTTCATCAGCTATCATCTGACGTGCACAATTCCTGAGGGTTGAGGCCGACTAGCTGGGCAAGCATGGTTTGTACTTAGGACCCATTAAAATAGAGTTCAGAAAAGTCCAATAACTATCTTATGACCACCCTTCCAACTACCAGTATCAATCGTGTGTTCTCTAGGGTTTTGGGGTTATGAAAGAATGTGTTCACCTGTGAATGTACGTGCTTGACTTACTTGAACATTATTTTGTTTTTTAGTTTTGGTGACTTTAAGCGTTGTTAATAATTACATAGTTATTAGTTAACTAATCTCTTGATTTCGATACGGCAGGACTCGTATTAAAATTACATCTCCTGCTTAGAGTAACTTCAAAGTATGGCCTTCCAATTCATTGGTGGAGCCTTCTAGTTCCGTTTGTTTTGCGGACTACATTTTTCCTCATTTTCTAGCGTTTGGTTCGCTTAGGAAATTGAGTAAAAAAAAAAAATGTTTTCCTAGTCAATGGAAAACCTATACTTAAATTAAGGAAAATAATTTCCTCTTTAAAATATCAGAAATTATTTTTCATAATATGACTAGCTGTTAGCATTTGATCCAAAACTCTACGCTTGGACACAAAAACCCTAACGCTAGTTCTCGGGTCACCGGTGTCTAGGACCACGTCTCCTGTGCCCGGGCCTAGGTCCATTGAGGCTAGGCTCATGACACTTAGGGCTTGTGACCTTAGTGTTATTGTTCGGATCTTTGGTGCTTGCGTTTGGGTCCATCGAGGTCAAGCTTGAGACATCGGTACCCATACTCGGAGCCCCCAACGCTCGTGGCTGAGTCCATCAAGGCCAGGCCTGAAGCCCCGGTGCTTGTGCCTGATGACCTAGCACTCGGGCTCAAGTTCACAAAGACCAAGCACGGGATCCCGGTAATCAAGCTCATATCCCTAACTCTCGAGCCCCAAACAGAGAAAAAGTTCTACAAAAAGCAAAAAGTCAATAGAATTAATTTACCTCAAACCTTTGCAAATTTCTAGTAAAGTAATGGTAGAAGTACATAATAACTAGCTTGCAAAATTAATGTACAAAGTGAACATAATGACAAACTGGCATGATATATCAATAATCACATGCAATATGATATGACAAATTATATGCACAACATAAGGACAAGATGACATGACAGGATAATTATCACGTGTGATATGACATGACGATTCTAATGCAAGAAATAATGGTGTGATGTGCAAACTACACACATGAGAGTCATTTATACAATTTGCGGCTTTACTCGAACATGGTGACGTTTATGTAGAAATGCACTCTTTTCCTTTCAGCTAGGTCAAAACAAGATCACTACTTGGTAAAATCAGGGAATGGATAATCGGATGTGCAGCACCTCAGCTCATGGGTTTGAATCGTGATGGCTATTGGCTCTTGACTGTTTAATCATATTGTCATAGCCCATTCTACACCTGAACCCAAGCCTTTCGGCAGATGACCTATGGGTTAACTCACAAATAAAGCGTTGTTCTAATGTGCCACGTTAATATATCCACCACCTTATATCCTCTTAAGACTCCACAATGTGTGTAGTTTATCAGCAACAACAACAGCTTGCATGTTACCATATGTCTATCCCATCTAGCATCAAAATTGCCTAATTCTAGATCTGAGTAGTCGTTATGACAGCCTACTAAAATGCATATTCTAGTTACATTTTGGCAGCATAATGACGTATCATGTAGCTCCAGATCTGATGTCGGTATTACGATAGTCCAAGAACATGCATTTTCAATTATTCTTTTCAAGTTTTCATTTCAGCATTACGACGGCCTTGCAACATGCGTTTTTCGACTGTTTAAATTAGCAAGCATTCTAGATCCTATGAGTCTAAACGGACATTAAGACATTATAGCATGCATTTCTAGATGAATTGAAAGCGACGAAGTTGAGACTCACTATTGAGAGAGCGAGAATTATGGATCCTACACAGACACACGAAAACAAGGGAAAACAAAAGAACTTAGCTCGATTTGGTAGAAATCTTATACAAGAGCTCAAGAGTAGACTCAGCCACCACCCAACCCCCCCTCCCCCCCAACCCATCAAAATGCAAAATTAGGTGGTATATAAATAGGGCACGGCGCGCCCTAGATAGAGGAGTGCCTGCCTCGAGAAGAGGCGAGTGCGCTTCAAGTCGAGGCTCGCTCTTTCTCGAGCTGTAACTCCTCCATCTAACCTGTGACTTGCATGAATTTTGCATCATTGGAAAGCTTGTGAGGAGAGCTATCCGACAGCCCAATATTGCTAAGTGAAATTGCGAAATCACAGTTCCGAGATTTCAATGCACATAAGGTATTACAACTCAAATCTATGAAGGGGTGTTGTTTCGGCAACTTATCATTTTCAAAAATCATTATTTATCATGACTTAGAGGTGTAGAAATTTTTTTCTATAATGAGACCTCTAGGTATGGTTTTGGGCTTTGAGACCCTTTCATTTGGGTATCGAAAGGTTTGTTCGGAGTTTGGCTGGTGATTACTCTCTTGCTAGACATCCATCTGACCCAATTTTGTCAAGTTGAGATGCTCGCGAATCATAATTTCTGGATGTGCAATAAAAATTGGGAAATTGCGAACTTCCCTGTACTGCAAAAAATTGGCTACTAATTCCGAAGGGTAAATAACTGATTGTTGGATTCAGGTGGCATTCTGGGTGTTAATCGATTCATTTTGACGTGCAGAATCAATTTTTTATATTTAAAATCCATTTTAGGTCTCTCATCGATCAACATTTGGTCAGTTCTTCACCAACCCTAGGTCAAATTTGACGGTTTAAGGAAAACGGGGGCAAAATTTGAGGCGACATCACTGAGGAACTCTGTTTTCGTCGTGGTAGGGTGTAATGTGGATCCAAACATCTATGTCGCCAGGAAATTTCGTCGCCATAACCCCAATTTCACGTGGCATCAAGACTTTTGCATAGTGAAAAAGCCTAGAGAAACTAGTGTGGATGTGGAATTTACAAAAAAGCAACTCCATCTGCGTTCGTGAGAATAAGCGTCATATCACGTCAATTCGTGTCTTTCCGCATGCTTTTTTACTTTTGGATGCAATCCTGTATTCTTATTGTCAAAATGCCCAATTAAAGCTGCATCAAGCTACTAATAGCTAATGCCCTCGTCTTGAGAAGCGTGGAAAAAACTCCCTCCAAGTTATTATTGGGCGCAATCCTATCGTCAAAATGCCCAATAATTGAAGACCTTTTGACTTGTTGCTCCAAATAATTATTGGTAGTATTGAAGTGATGCATCGGTAAGAAAAAATCTCCCTCAAAGTTATTTACTTGAGTACTCATTTTGTGGCATGATCCCGTTAGGCTCGAACGGGGGACAGCGTAACAAAGTATCGTAGCGAAATCCTCAATTTTTTGTCCCATTTGATTCCTTGTTTCGCGTGCGGTTCTTGCCAATCTCCTTTCCCTTTCATGCTTCCTAACATGATTCACCTTGAAACGAATTAATTTCAATATATGTAAATAAAGCTACTGCAATTACAGTAGATACATAAAGAAGTTGTGAGGCTCAGTGAAGAATTAGATTTTAGAGAAGAAAATTTTATTTCTCTTTTTTTTTGTACATAATTGTATTGCAAATATAACGTATATAAAGGACTATAAGAGATAAGATACACAAGATAATAGAATAACAAATATTCTCTAAATATTTTCTTCTATTAATAGATAAGATACAAAAGGTAACAGAATAATAAATATTCCCTTAATATTTGCTGAGTATTTTCTTCCCTTAACAATTCAAACTTATGACTTGTGCTATAATATTATATTGATAATTTTCTTTAGGTGAGTGCACTATAAATTCTATAACTTGTCATAAAAGTATAACTTTTCAAAATGTAATTATATCTTAAAATTTGTCAAATTAATGCAATCGCGTCATTCTATTAACTCCGTCCAACTTAGTTAATAGAAAATGCCGATGTGACCTTTTTTATTTTTATTTTCTCTATCCTACATAATGATAACATGGCTAAAGCCACATTAATTTGGTCTAAATTTAATTTTTTCATACAACTATATTAAAACAAAAAGCTAACTTAAAAAAAAGAAAAAAAGAGGAAAAATTAGGCAAAGGCTGCAAGCCCTTGCCACCACACCACCAACACAACACCCACCCAGACTGCCACTGCTGCCGCCGCCCCGCCCCCCCCCTCCTTGGTCAAACCATCGCTTGGGAAGGGTTAGCCATGGTGGGGGCAATGGCGGTGAGTGCTGCAAGCTCTCGCTTGGTTTCTCACTTTTTTTTTAATTTATATAAAATTTGGATTAAAAATATTAGATTTGGACAAAAACAATGTGGTTTCAACCTTATGCTTAATATTTTAGCCATGTCATCGCTACATAGGAGAGAGAAAATAATAAAAAAAGCTAAATCAGTATTTTTCGTTAACTAAGTTGGACGAAATTAATGGAAGGATTTAATTGCATCAATTTGACAAGTTTTAGAATTTGATTGCATTTTTTATAAGTTTTAAGACTCAATTGCAATTTTGTAACAAGTTTTAGGATTTGATTTTTCTTTTTCTCCTTTTTCGTCCTCCTTTTTTTTTTCCCTAGTTTCTCTCTTCCCATTTTGCCCCTCCCCCCACAATCCTATTCTACGACCGTTGAAGATGGAGAATGAGCTACACAACTCGACCCACGATTGCCGCCAAAAGTCGACATTGCCAGATAGGCTTGTTGTCGGCGGTTGCAAGCACCTAGCCTTGATCCCTTTCTCGATCTTGCTGCTTCTCTCCATTTGGCCCATCGTGGGATGAATCAAGGCCTGCAACCCCATATTCAGGGTTGCCGAGCGTAGACCTAGTCTCTTGGCTTGGGCGATGTGAGATATGGTGTATGCCGGGCGTGAGGAACCACGGGAATGCCCCTTGGTGTGGTTGCTACCATCGACCCTCCCCTTGGATATTCGATCCAATGGATTTGAGATGGATGCCGAGGAGGCCTAGCAAGAGGAGCAATGGCAACAGAACAACACTCAATCAAGCTGCGGCAGTGACGGAGATGTGGCAGGTGCTCGATATCGGTCACAGACATGGCTCGGCTAGAAGCGGGAGAGAGAGAGAGGGGATAGAGGAGGGGTATATTAGAGTATTTTTGCGCGGCATGTTTATGTAAGTCTCTTAAAAGGCGAGGCAGGTAATTTTAGTTCCGTAAATGCATAGAATCCTAATCTAGTCTCAACATATCTGAAGATTGTTGCTAGCTACAATATTAGGAATATGTTTTTATTTGTCAAAGGTATTGAATATGGACCAAAGTTTCCCCTTTGAATGGAAGCAAAAGAAGAGAAGTTGTAGTTTTCATGCCCGTAACGTTTTTCACACAAATACACGTCTCAATGTTAAATGTTGGCATAAAGGGTGAATCGAATTGCTAACTGAACAGTAGTATTCTCGACCGTTCTTCAAATGACGAATGCCCCAAATGTGAAAACTGCACTTCCTGCATCTGCGAAACGTCAACTTCATATGATTGTGACAATATATGTATAAGCATCTCGTTGTTGCAGCGATCATTATTTCTTGCATATGTATGGACGAATGGCATCCGTAATTTCTTTTCAAAATTTATCCTAGAGATCATCATTATTTCTTGCTAGACATAGGGCACAAGATTCTCACGAAGATTTATTGATTGTGAAAAGTTTAAGAAAACCAACGTGCCATATATGCCATGTAACTAGGGTAACACATTTCCTCTTATATCATATGATTATGTTTTGCCTATTCAAATTAGAGGTAGTTAATTACTGAGATCACGTCACCCAAGTAGATATGCATGATTCATCGATCGGTTATACTATATCATCAGAGACACGTGGTATCAATTTTGTAGCTTGATGTTCCAAACCAAGCTTGAATTATATATACCGAGGCATAATCATCAAGTTCTCTCATCTATATTCCATAAGATGTAAGAATTTTTCATGACATTTAAGTTGCAAAATACTCACATATTGCTTGTTTAAGATACTAGTATCTAATGATAAAAGATGAAAATTATACGGATAAAATTCCTAAAAGATAGAAGCTCCTCTTCTCATTATAAAATTGAATCTCATGTTAAAATCTGCAGTACAATTTCCGTCGTTCTTTCATGATTTTAACTTTAATAAAAATGGTTGCGCATTCAACTTCTATACGCATTCAACTCACATGGCACCCATATACACTCAATTTGGAAGAGGAATATTTGGATGTCAAGCTTGAGATGAGAAAAAGTCATTCGTGGATTGTTGTACTACATTAAAATAACAAACCGTGAGATATAAAACTCAAAAAGTGAAATCACCGTATAAGAATCCGGCGCATACATTCACTTGCACATGTTGAATGTTCAGCTTGTCATGTACATGTTTGCAGCAAAAAGGACCTCGCAATTACTCTGATGATCACAACTGGAGATGTTCGAAATCAATTTGGCAATGTTCATATGCAGAGCAAAGAGAAAAAGAAGAGAGACAGAGAGAGAGATAGACAAAGAGAGAGAGAGAGAGAGAGACAAATACAAGACGAATCTGATCTGACACGAGTTTGTTTTAATGTCAACTCAAAAAATAGGACCGGTGGCCTTTTATCATTTCAGACAGCTAAAAGATTCGCGCCGAGACATTGACTATTCGTGGGAAATCATGTAACGTTAGAGGGAATGATTGTAGTATATTGGGGCTATATAGCTGGTCATGTGCAAATTTTTGAGAGCCCTTTACACCGAAATGTGCTATATGATGATCGAAATCATTGTCATGTCCTCCTAGAAACATATCGTGACACGATTTGCCCATGCGTCCGAGATAACCCTAATAGCGTGCACGTGCGGGCGCGCGCGCGCGCACACACACATATATATATACACACATGAATGAATTGATGTGCTTGTTTTATGAAAAATCACAAATTAAGAAACGATTTTCTAACTTCAATCTTTTATATTGCTTGGAAAAAAAAGGCTTTATGATATTTTTCGTTTGTGACCTCTTGACCCTCTTTTTGCTTTTAACATTTTAGGTTTAACTAACTTGACTTTAAATGTTTTAAATTGTCATATTGATATGTTGATGTCTAAACTAATTTGAACTTTTGAAATTTTGAAGAGCTTTTATGATTTTCTTAATAAAACGAATAGTTCCTTTGAATTGGAAAAAAATCAAATATACCTTTTGACTAATCATAAGCTAAAACAAGTGAAAATCCTGTGTATAGGGGTGTCATCGAGTCAGTCCAATTGACATAATTCAATACTTAAAGCATGAGCGGAGCTCCAATATTCTAGGTTTGAAACTGGACTTGAGTTCGATTTAGTTTGATATTTCAAGTTGAAGATAAACTCGAATAAGTTTTAGCTCGACTTAATTAATAAGTAGCTACTCGAAGTCAGACACAAACTTGAAAAAAGATAGAGCTGCGTTCAAATAATCTACTAGACGAACCTCAAGTTACTCATCAGTAACTTCACTCACTTCCACCCCTAATCATGAAGATGGGAAAGACGATTCTCCTTGCTCAGGGTTCTGCAAAGTTGTTGACATTAAGCTCAAATTTTTAGGTGAAAAATTTTCCGAATAAAGACTAGTATTAGAGGCTAGAGTACATATATACTGAGTAGGGCCTTCATCAACAAGCTACACAAAAATCCACCACATCACTTAATTAGTTAATTTTTTAAATAAATTATAGAGTTGACCCTTTAGCATTATTCTTCTTCTTTTTTTCAAATTTTGAGGAAACCTATCTTAAGTAGACAATTCTTGAGGCTACATACCCTATTTACCTCGTAAATCAAGTAACATGCTAACCATAAATTAAGTGATTGATCCAAACATGAAACTGTTTGCACTTGTTGGTGAGAGATTTGAACCTGTGTAATGCGCTTAATCAATAATAATTGTTTGTTTGTTAACCACTAGGCTAATCCCACACGGTTCATAATTTTTTTAATTCTGAACTTTTTCTTTTTGTTTAAATTAGTACCAAGGTAATGAAAAATTACGAGATTGATTGTTTCTATTAGGTCAATAAAAACACGATGAACTTACCTATGTCGATGCATAGGTTGTCTATATCTTATCTTCCCATTGCGGCTGATAGAAAGACATATTTGTTTGGTTATCTAAGGTTATGTTTTGTCTATATCTTACCTTCACATAGGGTTAGGTCATTTTAGATGATTTGTGTAGTTTGTAAATACGAATGTTCATCACTGAAATGATATTGTGCAGTCGATGAGCTAATCGTATTTTCATTGATAGTCTTGTTCTTGGTGATATAGATTAAGTTAAAGGCATGTTCATTAGAACTTAACAAGACTCTGTTCAACTAATCGAGCATTGCACCTTTCAAACAGACTTAGCAGTGATTATAGTTCTTAATAGTCCTACGACCCCTTTTTTTCCCAAAAGATTGGAATTGTGAACAGAACCAATTTGCAATTGTCGGTTCCCGGTTATACTTGAGAACTGGCCCATTTTATGTTTTGGGAGGAAAAACCAAATTCTTCTAATAAAATATAAAAGTTGCACAATTTCACTACAACAATTTTCACTGGTTCAGTTATTATGTTGTTGTTTTTTCCATGTTGAAGACCATGATTCAATTTTTGATGGGTGCAAAGGTAAATCGTTTTTTTTTTTTTCCTAAAAGAGGCTTTAAAACTTGTTTAGAACCTATTCAACTCGAAAATTGGACGCGTTGAACTAAGAGCAGAACTTGTCCTAGGTTGGTTTCAGGTTTGCGGAAGTGGAAGTCAAATCGGTTCTCCCTTAAGCTGATTGGTTCAAGCCGGTTCGGTGCGTTCCTAGGTTGAACCGAAGCTAATGCCCAACCCTACATTTCTCAACATCTTGAATCGAATTGATATGATAGTCCATTTATTTGTGTTTGCTTCTTATTTTCTTGAATATTTCACATACATTTTTTCTTTTTTCTTTTTTTTACAAGGACGAAGCACACCTAGGCAGATATTTTACTAATCCCGGGGTCCAAGTAACATGCGAGCCTAAGTCCATACAAGTAACCCAAAAACTTAAAAAATTATGCAAAGGAATGTTATTTGAGCTCATCCAAACACTTAAATTGCAAGTAAACTGAGCTTTAGCTTTTGCTAATTATGACACTGATTTGATGGTTTTAGTTAGGTTGGGTCTTTTTGATCTAAAAACGTAAGCCTATCAGCTGGGGTTTTAGTTCACATCTACGTCCAGCCAATTTTTTTTTTTTATTTGGTATCATTAAAGGACACTAGAGGTTGAACGATTGATAGAGAGAATATTATTATGAGAGGAGTAAGTGAACCTGGAGACACATATTGTGATTAGCGCCAAATCAACAGTAATATTTTATGCTGAGGATAAAATAGAAAATTCAGTGATGGGGAATATATAAAAGGCGAAAAGATAAGATAAGCAGAGGAAATTTATGGAAAGAAGACAAGGACACAACAAGGTACTTTGGCGGTGTTAAAAAACCACTACACAAGCGGGGTTTGGGCGCCGACATGGATACAGTTCTAATCTTGACAATTTTTGTTACTTTGGGTAAGAGTTTTCATTTCATGACTACTTGTGTACAAATTACTTTACACAGACAATGTACCTTAAACAAATCCATAAAAATATGGCATTTCTTTTGAGCATTTATGTGACATACAATGTTTATAAAGAGTTACATTACACAAGTCGGTAGATCTTCTAAGACGTGTATGCGAAATAGTTGTCAAAGCTAAAGCGTACATATTTGTTAAACCATCCACTTAGTTTTGTGTAATTCATGTATTGTATAATGTGTGGACATAACATTAACACAATTCTTTTGCTGTGCAGATTTTTTGTGGTTGCAATCCCTAGGTACGAGAGGCAAGATCATCTAAAGGTCCATAGAACACCATGCAAATTTCAATAAGTGGCTAAGTTCAGGCCTTCGACTTATGTGTAGGTGCCTCTAGTGGAGAGTAGTTTTCAAACAGTTATTGATATTTGAATAAGGTCTAGTTCTCGAGCTAAAAACCCATAAACGTCCCAACCAACAACACTAACAATGAGGGTTTTCTTTTTGGCATTTTTATTCTATATACAAAGCGCTCTTATAACCACTTTATAAAATCTAGGGACAGAGAGCATTGTCTCCACGAATATTAATTTCAGTTACATGCAATCTGTTGCAATGTGAACATTGCTTGTGGAAATCAAGAATCCTGTTACTGGTATAAACATAATAAAAATCCTCTTCTTTCTTTCTTTCTTTTCCCTTTACCCATTTTATGTTTTTTTATACGAATTCATATGTAGTTTAGTTGAAGAAGAATGGTGGGAGAGAGGGGAGACGAGATGAGGGGAATCCAAGTATATCCAAGCACTCCAGGACAAAGCAAAAGCTTCAGACGGAGAAAAGCAAGCTCTGCTTTTGCGACTCAGAAAAGGAGATTTCAAACCCCATAACCCCCCGCCCCCTCACTCCTCACTTAGGAAATTGCGTGGTTAGTGATCCAAACATACAAACAAAACTCTACCCTACTCTCTCTCTCTCTCTCTCTCTAGGGATGTGTATGTGGGTGCCTATATTTAGTGTCAAGCTGGGGTTGCATTTCAACCCCACATCTTCCTCCTCCTCTTCCCTCTCCTGCCAAATTCAAGAGAGTGCTTGCTGTGTGAAACCCTATTCTGTGCTTGTGCTTGGGACTCTGTTTGAGCCTTCGCACAAACTCTCAATCTGCCCTTTTGGTCTCTTTAAAACCCTAATTCAAGCTTCAAGCTCCCGCTTAATCCTTCACTTTCTTTGGATCTCGTTTTCATTTTTCCTGGTTAGATGGCCATGTTGTTGCCATATAATTCAGACGCACATGCATGCGCTTCGAGCAATTTTGCATTCAAATGAATCGTGAAAGAGATGATTCTTACAGTGAACATAATATCATGCATATGCATAAAGTATGTGCCTGGCTCCCTGTATGCCATTTGCGTAGCCCACCGGAGAATCGATGGCCTGTGTGTATGGCGTATGAGGAGCCATGCATATCCCCCATGTTCTTTTATGGTGTTTCCCCTGCTTTTTCAGGTCTCTTTGAGCTCACCACACGCTTTCCTTTGCTCAATTTTAGCTTCATTAGTGATGGTCCGAGACAGTTTGACAGAGGCATGCCTGCGAAAATTTCTGAGATAAGCACTTAATTTCCATCCATTTCTGAAGGTATGTGGTGTATATAGCTGTACTTCTTGATCTCTATTTGTAGTTTTGTGCTTGTCGACTTCTAATAAGAGTTTCGTCTTTCTGAAGCACATTCACAAAACAAGTTGTCCATAACCACTCCTTTGAGCTTTGCAGAACTGAACACTTAAGTAACTGAGAGCAGAGAATAATTGACGCTCAAAACTTATGTTTTCCTACTACCAGAGCACCATGATTATAACTATTACACAGTTCTCTTTTTTAGGGTGCTAACTTACGTTTTGATTAACATTGAAAGTTTGGTCTTCTCTTATTCATTTCCCGTGAAACCAGTCAATCCTAGTGACATAAAATAACCCTTCTTGTTACTAACGCCCATTTCTTATGTAAATAATGTAATGGTGAACTGCCTGTTTACAGAGTTAGTTTACAAATTAACTCGATGCATTATACTCTGCTCTTCTGGATATTTAAACAAGTGGATTATACTGAAGATCCCAAGAAATGTTTGCCACATAATCTACTATGTAATAACAATATTTTCGCAGATTATGAGTTGTTTCTTTCTAGTATTATCATGTTAACCAGGGAATATCCAGGAAGTCCGACAAAAAAAGATAGGTTCAAGTTCATACCTAATCTTTCAAGAAAATAGAACGCTTAAAATCCGGACGACCAAGAAATTACAGCTTTCATGCTGTTCACATGTTTAACGTCCTACAAGGAAACACCCCTAGTTTTACGCCTGTCTCACGGAATCATAGTACGGCCACATGATTTATCTCGTGGGTTAAAACTCTCTAGTCAGGATATTTGGGCATAAAGTGAACAAGTCTTTTGTTTTTGGGGCTAAGTAAGCTGAAGCAAGCTCTTCTGACATCATAGCTGGGCAGTATCACATGCTATATCAGCAATGAACATCAGTAAAACAACTCTATAATGGAACCTTAGTGCGTGTCTTTTCTACAATGCTAAAGAGAACACGCGAGCCTCCATTTAAGCCGATTATATGGCTGAACCGAAAGCAGAACAACTCCATTTTATCAGCTAACCTTTTGTTTAAGTAGGCTGAACCAAAAGCGGAACAACCACATTTCATCCAAAAGCTTGAATTTTTGTGTTGGAGCCACAAAGAGATGATTTTAGCCTTAGTGCATATCTGCAACTGATGCGCCCCTAAGGTTTTGAACACTGATACAGCAAATGAACCTAATGCACATCCACAGTCTTGTGTTATAGCACGCTCACAAAAGACATACAGAGAGAGAAACTCATTTTGTCTTAGATTAAATGTGTAGTCACCGATGCACTTCAATGGCAAAATTTTCTAAATAATCATTTGGAAACGCATACTCTTAGATCTACTCTACAAAAGTAATTAGAAAAATGCTAGACATACTTAGATTAGTTTATAAAATTGCTGTACTAAGTGATTTGTCAGGCTATTATTAGTTCTTAGATATTATCCAGTTATTTACCACTCATTGTGACACGTTGCTAAGTAAACTAATTTTTGTAAACCCATATTAATAAATCTAGCATTTCTCGAGTAATTAATGAACTGCATGTATGCATGTATATATATGTATATAGGTTAGATAAGTTGAGCATAGTTTTCAAAGGATGCAACATCTGGTCAGGTTTGAGAGAGAAAAATGAAGGTATTAGGGTATCGGATTCTGAAGAAAGCAATGTTGGGAAGCATATGGAGGGTTATCATTACTATATCTAAAGTGGGATCTGAAAGATAGGACCACCCATTTATCTTCCCCTATTATAATATTTATACTATCAGAAATCAAATAAGAAAGAACAAACGAACATGTAACCGGTCAAAGTTGGTCAAAAAAGGACACGTGGTCAGCCAAAATGAAAAGGAGGGACCATACATTGCAGACCGAATGATGATATGAATTTGGACTTTCTGTTGTCTTCAATTTCACCAGCTATTATTATCCGCGGGGAACATTCTCACTGTGGTTGATTAGGGTTTGGTTGTAGCTTGTAGGTGAAAAAGGTAAAGATGTAGGGGCATGAGCGGGTGGGGTCCTAGTGTTCTCCTCCCTATGTTCTCTCGTTTTTAAGGTTGTACCTATCTATGTACTGTACTCTTTCTTGTGTTCTTTTTAAGGATTTATTTTAAGTACATGTAATCAATTTTCACGATCCGCACCGTTCACTATTGATCTATATAATTACTCAGTTTTTTTTTCTAAATTTAGGATTATCTATATCAGAGAAAATGAATGTTGCATGGGTCAGATGAAAGTCTAATAGGATAATCGGAGCTCGACTTATGGGAACTTGCATTGAAAGTTGCGGGTGAGAAAATATGTATGATTTCATAATCATAATTATAAAACAAGAAAAACTCATGGACGAGTGAAAGGAGAATCCGAAGAAGGAAAAGGATTCAGAGCCCAACTAGGTGAGCGGACCACATTCCGACTAAAGCACAGTGGAAACAACCTTTTGAAGTTTGGAAAGATTATGTTTATGTCATTTGTAAGTGTTCTGACTAGTTTTCGAACATCAATACTCTGTGAAGAATTGTGCGCATGATTTAAGATACTAATAAAATCTTTATGACAAGTACACAACTATTTTTTCCAAAAGTTTAAGCGGTTAAGAATGACAACGGTTTTTAATAAAAGGCTCGCCACATGAGAGTTTCGTGCCGGAGAAAACAAAAACAGAGGTAATTTTTGAGTCATATCTATTTTACAAAACATATTTCTATGTTTGCAAAATACATTTCGTCTCCCAATTATGTAAGTGTGATACGGTCAACAAACCACTGTGATCGATCCACTCCAGTTCTGTTGAAGAGAGAAGTTCGAACCTCGGCCCTTTATGGGGATATGAGGGAACGTCTTTGAGGATGTGAACAAGTAAGTCCTCATAAAATCTACTTGACATCTAATTCTTTATTCACTCTCTTCGAACACAGGACGAAGTGGAGTTTGAGTAGACCAAGAAGCTATTCAAGTAGAACTCAGTCCAATAGAGTTAGAAACGAGTGACTTGCAAACCTTATTAGAGTGCTTTAACGTTGGTCTTTTATGTAGTCCTTTCTTAGAATGGAATATCATATGCTTTCCTACTTCATCTGCAATACCGCGGGTCGAGAGGTTTTGAGGAAGTAAGTAACATGTCATTAAAGAGATTATGTTGCACTAGTAGCGTGAACTGGAGCACTCGATTATGAGGAAAAATAAGGATGTTCATAGATGAAATTGGGAAAGGGTACAGCTTATTAGTGAATCCAAGTTAATCATGATCTAGTCTTTGATCTGCAGAATCCTCTTAACACGATGGTCTGAAAGTTGGTGCGTATGTTATCTCTTTCGGATGAAGTTTTCCCACTTTCATTGAGTCTTGTTCAATTAAATGGATATCTAGTTTCGAATGTTACTATTTGAATTGGAGAAAGAGCGGCATCCATTTTGTCAAATTTCTTACTGCAACTTCAACGTGGGTGACTAGTGGAGTTTACTCTCGTCTTTGTCTTCGTTTGAGTTTGTGCCAATGTTTCGAGCATCTTCTGGGTTTTTCATTTTTGATGAGGAAATCCACCCGGGTAAAGAAATCCAAATACATGACATACTTTACTTATCTCATAGAAGATGCAAGTCAAGCCCCAGATGACAGACCTAAACATAGCATTATATACATTTAATAGTTCGGAGAATATATCTGAGCATGTGTCTAGACTAATCTAATCATAAATATTATGCTTTTTAACCACCAAGCCAGATTCACATGGTGAGCATGGAGTTTCTAATTCAAGTTGAGCTCACCAGTCATCTTCACATATTAACTCAACTTGGCATCATTACACCCCCTAACTTTGGTTGCTGCACAATCTTGTGAATCAAGTGGAATTTAAGGTTTTCTCTTAGAGGGGTGTGCATGTGATATATCATTAGAGAGAGAGAGAGAGAGAGAGAGAGAGAGAGAGAGAGAGAGAGAGAGAGAGAGTTTCACTTACTTTAGAAACGAAACAGGAAAATAAGATTCTTCAGAATGCATGCGGATCGACGAACGTTTGCCTGTTTTGCTGTTACATGCCAAAGCGTGAAGCTCAAGCATAATATTCTTGCAATTTTACCATCCTAGCTCTTAGCCCCACCTGGCAATTGCACTGCACGAAAGGTGTTGCTTTATGACTTCATCATTTATAACATTGAACATTTCTATCTCCATGTACGAACCTGCAGTCACCATCCAATCTTGCTTATTAGATTGCTTAAATAATTATTTGAGTATTTTTCAGTTTGTGTTTGGTGAGTTCTGTGTCCACCAAGGCGAGGTATAATCAAAGAACATGTTTCAGCGTAACTAGATAACCCGCTATTCAGAGGTTCGACTCCTTTGGTCCCAGGGAGGCTAGGCAGCTAGGAGCTAGCAAGTAGCGTGAGGAATGAGAAAAGTTAGAAGTAGCATATGGGAAAATTAATCGGCCAAAAATGTTCTTAATGATGTGACGTGTTACATACCCGACATTATTCTTTCCAAAAGCGGCGTGTAATTTTTTTTTTATCAAATCGAGCTAAATATATTTAGTGGGTTTAAAATTCAAATTTTAGTGGGGTCAAATTAATAGATCACAAACAATTATGACTAAATAATTTATTTTTTTTTTTGTGTGGGATCAATTGATCCCTCTCAAACAAACAAGGAACCTCGACTGTATTTATTCGTGATGAATATGCTATTTACGTTACAAAGATGTAGAAAGATAATTCTTGCAAAAATTCTACAACTGATCCATATAGCCAAGGGAGGCTGTTTGAATTTATTTGACACTATGAAGTACAAAAATCTCAAAGAAAATATTAAATCGTTTATACATGAAATTTGATGATTATTTATCAACAAAAAGCTATAAAAATACGTGCACAACTTTATGGTTGGAATATTTAAATTGCAAGTTCAATCCAGTTTATGAATACTAATACTGTTGATGCTTTAATTTTACAAAATGCATAAATACGTAGTTGTCGATATGATTATTGATTCTATACTAGTATTTATTCTTGTATACACTTTCTCAAGAAATTTTGAAGATTTAGCTATTAATACATGATTATCAATTGTATTGACAGAATTAATATCTTTCATTAAAGTTTTGCGAACATCAATAGTCCTATATGAATTCTTTTATTATTATTGTAAAGTTTTTTTTTTGGTCAAATTGTCAATGTTATCGTAAAGTTTAATTGATCATTTTTTATGTCGATATCCTTAACCATTTACCATTCTTTGTTACAAAAAATAGTACATTTTTTGCCATGAAGGATGACCCATGAAATAGTAAAAGATTTATCTGTTACCAAACTTTTGCAATTTACCTTGTTGAAATTCTTTCTGCAATGAATTTGACCATTTTGGTAGATTTTGTGGACATTTTTTTTTAATTAAAATCGTGATTTTGGCACAAATTTTTTTTTGCCTTTTTGCATCCTCATGTGGAGACGTTATACGTTAATGTATTCTTATGATTAATTTTAAGTTGTGCACATAAAAAAAATACAATTTATTTTCAAATGTACAGCCTCTTTAATCATCTGGGTACTTCTTTTTACTTCATCAATGTCAGTCTCAACTACCATCAAAAGTACAAAGAAACTTCTTAAACTTTTTTATATTCAAATGATCGCAACAATTTATATTGTTAACAGGTAGTTTTACGATCTACGATTTATCTTCTCCCTCCGGTTAAAAGTATGGTCCAATCATATTAAACTTCAATAGAATTCACCTTTATGTGTACAATATATTTCTCCTATGCAAAAGTTCCTTCTTTGGATAAAGATTGGTCGACTTTTACAAATCTTGAAGAAATGCCATTTTTTTTTGGTCGGAAAAGAAAGTATTGCCATTTACTCACTTCAACTCAACAATTCTCTGGTCATACATAAAAAAAATAAGAAAAACACCTCCATTTACGTGCAATGGTCGGGTGATGTAGATAAAAATTAACTAGGCTTATGTTCTAGTTAAGCCCCAACAAGATAAGCCTAATTCGTAAACTATAGTTTCTTGTAAATATTAAGAATGCAGGGCTCACTAGTGCGGCCCAAAAGTGGGTAGCCCGCGCTTGGAGAGCTAACTATTTCCCCACACTACAAATACGAGGAGACCCAAGAAGGCTTCTTCTCTTTATGGCATGAAAACTATAAGGATTAAGCGTACAAACATAGGCGAAAAAGAGAAATCGAAACAGAATATTTTATCCTGATTCACACTTAAACTATGACTATATCCAGCAAAAAATTCTACTATAATTAGCACCTTCTATCTCTCACACCAACAAAAACTCTCACTCGTTACTTTCTCTCTTATTCCATGCATCTCAAACTTAAGCATTCGAGGCTTCTCCTCCTAAAAAGCCCTAGAGGGCTTTTTCTCTTCGTGGTGCACAGATTTGACCGCCGGAGGAGCTAGTCGCGTCAGAGATTGGCCACAAAAATTGCACATCAACAACGGGCAATGCACGTGTAATCTTTACTAATGGATAAAACAATTTTAATTACATTATAAATTGTGCTGTTACCCGTGCTTTCCATGGATTCCTTTCTTTACCAATGTTGAGTATGTTATCACTTTCTTTACGTAGTGGTTGTAGCCTTTAGCGACTCGTCTTACTTTTAATCTTTCGAGAGTGCCATATGCTTTAAGCTTCGGCTTAGATACCCATTAACACACAGCTATGTTGATGTTAGGAGGACGTGAAACAAGAATCCCAGTTTTATTATTGTGGAGACCCTCAAAATCAACTTTCATTGCTACAAGCTAATCTAGATGTTTCAAAGCAGATCGTACCCTTGGGATCATCCGGAATCGCATCAAGTATATGCAATTGATCGAGTGATCAATGGATGCTGGACATAGATTGTGGAGGTTCTTGCTCTTTGCTTGCACCATCTTGCATAGACACCTCCGAAATATCAAGGGGGGGCGATAACAAATCAATTAGGAAACTTGGATCTTCGCAACATCCTTCTCTTCATGTCGAACAATAGCAACACGTGAACTTCCATTAAAATGATCTTGGGTGGCTCTTGATCATAGAGAATCACTTGATCGGCTTTCATGTATAACGGGGGCATTGGCGACAAGTGTTGCTACAACCAACTTGGCTTTCATCAAGCATTCTTGATTGTCCATGTGCAGCGGAAGGAATAAAGGAAAATTGTCTAGAAAGTTCTCAACATGAGTGCTCTTTTATGAGCCCAATTTTTTTTAAAGAGAAATGATTAGGTAACAATTATTATCTACTGTATGAATAACAGCATGTTCTTGACCACAAAAAACTAATAATAATTATAAATTATTGGGAAGTTTACTCCTTCGGGAATTTATAGCTTGCAACATACTTTTACTCTCACAGTAGCCCCAACTCAAGCGTAGATAGCTCTTTGATTTTCAAGGAAACACGTGACATAACCCCAAAATTCAAATCTAGCCAGGATTTTTGCTATATGGCTTCCCTCTTTGAATTAATCCCCATGATTGACCGACAATTTCTTTATTTTGAATTATCTTGTGCTCTTGCTCTTCAATTGTCTTAATAAATCAATTTCTCTGATTTAGTGATACTCACATGCATAATTCAGCCACTTATGGATTGATGGGCTTGTTCTAATTTTAGGCTATGTTCGTTTGGCGGAAAATGTTTTCCTGAAAAACATTTTCCATAATTTCCGATGCTCGGAGGGTGGAAAATAAGTAATCAAGGAAAATGTTTTCCAGTAAATGAAAAATATCCTTCTTAAAATTGGAGAAAACGTTTTCTCTTTCAAAAGAGGAAATCATTTTCCAATCTTTCTCGCTTGCCCTCGCGTCGCCTTCACACCCTGTTGCCCTCGCATCGCTCATACCTCCTTGCATCGCTCTCTCACCCCGGTGCCCTAGCATCGCCCTCACCTCCTCGCGTAGCCCTCTCGCCCTTGCCTCTTTTGTTCGTTTTCCCCTCTTCTCATGCTTCTCCTCTCTTCAGAGTGCTCTCTGTTTTCCCATCTTTCTTAGGTCTTCTTCGTCTTGTCCCTCGTCTCTAGGTGCTGGCTCGAGCTTCGTTTGGTCCCTCTTATCGTCCCACAGAGACGTGATTCCGAGGTAATCATTGTCATTTGCTCTCATTTCTATAAATCGATCCATTTGCTCAGTAGCCGATTCAAGGGAAAGTGTGTAAACCAACTATTCGAGTTAAGTCTGATAGCGTTGGCGCTATTAGCAATTAGGTCTTCGTCTATTTGTTTGTTTGGGTTGTTGGTTGATTGAGCGCGCCGTCGATTCGTTGTTGATGGGTTTGAGGGGAATGTTGTGTTCTAGGGTTGGGGACGGCTGAATGGTTGGATTGATTGTGGAGTTCGTTAGATCTTTAGGTGTTTGTTTTGTTGTCGGGTTGATATGATTGAGTTTGCTTTTTGGCGATCCTTTTGGTTCAGGGTAAATAAAAGAAGCCTCAGTTTCATTTTACTTGTATAAACAACGCTGTTTTTGTTAGTGATTGTCAATGAGCTTCATAATATTTATTGCATTAGGGATTTGCATAGCCAATGTATGTCATTGAAAAGCAGCTTGTGCTGTCTTTAAAGCAGCATGTGCTGTTCCACACATTTTTGGCTCTTCTAGTATTGCCCTTCTAGTATTTCACCTGCATTTTGTGTTTTATGATGAGTGTGCTCCAATAGATATGGATGATAACAAAATCCAAGTGTCAATAACAGGTGCAAGTGCAGCAGTTATGATAGTTATCACACTAGTTATGGATGATTATAATCATTCTAAGAGCCACATACCAAGAGAGCCTCATCTGAATCGAGATTATGAGAGAGAGTTGTATATGAATCATGTGTTATACAGTGGCAATACTTATTGTATAAATCAAATACGGATGACACCAAATGCTTTTTTAGAGCTTTATGAGGTACTTGGTGTGAGTAACTTATTGCGTTCTACAGTAAATGTTGCTATTAGGGAGCAAGTTCTTGTATTTTGCTATATCATTGGACATAATGTGAGGTTTAGAGTCGTTGGGAGAAGATTTCATAGATCAATAGACACCGTGCATAGGTAATTCAAAATCGTCTCAGAAGAGATTCTGAAATTATACAAGCATGTGGTGAAAGAACCTAGCAATTCCACTCCTCCTAAGATAAGTAGCAGTCTAAGGTTTTATCCATATTTTAAGGTATGAAATTTGGAAAAAAAAAAAGCCTTTATACAATGCTTGAGAAGTTTCATTAGTATTTGGTTGCTAACTATATTGATTAATTTAGGGTTGTATCGGAGTAATAGATGAAACTCATGCACGTGCATTAGTTCCTCTTGAAATTCAAGGAAGATTTCGTGGTCCAAATGATGGAACGACACAAATTGTATTAGCTACTGTTACATTTGACTTGAGATTTTCTTATGTCTTAGCTGGTTGGGAGGGCAATGCACATGATTCACTTATTTTATCTGATGCACTTTCAAAGCCGGATGGATTGAACATTCCTAGAGGTAAGAAAATGGAATTTATACACAATATTTGAATTGAGGTTAGTATATTAGTAATAAATTTATTTATAATTTGTAGGAAAATATTATCTTGCTAATGCTGGTTATGGAATCCAAAATGGCATCATCTCTCCCTATCGAGGTGTTAGATACCATTTGAAGTAGTTCAGTGATCACCCACCTAGAAATTAGAATGAACTATTCAATCTCCGGTATTCATATCTAAGAACTACTGTCGAAAGAACGTTTGGAGTTTTAAAGAAGTGTTTTCGAGTATTGGATTCTGAATCTTTTTGGTCATTTGAAACATAAGTCGATGTTGTCTTAGCTTGTTGTATCATTCACAATTTTATCATGGGATTTGATCTTAATGACTCTATCATGGAAGAGATGAATAGACAAATGGAATCTTAGAGAGAAAATTCAAGAATCCTGCTTTTGTAAAGAGAGGAAAGGGAGGAAAATAGGGTATAGGCATCAAAAAGGGATAGGATTGCGCATGCAATGTGAATTAGTTATCAAAATATTCAAAGAAGTCAATAGTTTTCCTTTTGTTTCTTTTGAATGTTTCATTTAGAACATGTGGTTTCAATTTCTTTAATGTTAATCATCTTTAAATAGTTACTACACGCCTCTCTTCATCGTATTTTTTTCTTATTATGCTATTTAAAGTTGTTATATAGTTATCATGATGGGTAACAATATGGCAAATGATGAGAAGATCAAGCAATTTAGATGGTCTAAGCCTACGGAATGTGTTCCACTTGAAATTCTTGCCGATGAAGCTGATAAAGGAAACAAGCCTACGAGCACATTCAAACCCTCTTCAATTGCTTGAGTTGTCGATACAATAAGTGAGAGGTTTGGCATTCATTGTGAGCCTGAACATGTTGAGAAGCATTTGAAGACAATCAAAAGCAATTGGAAGACAATTCAAATGATACGTGGCAAGAGTGGATTCAATTTGGATGACAATTTGAAGATGATCATATCTAGGAAAAAGGAATTTGATGAATATGTGACGGTAATTTTTCTCATCACTTTTCATCTTTTTGAATAATTGAGATATAAAAAGCTTGGTGATGGGTCAACTAAATCTTTGTTCTGTTTGCCTATTCAAAATAGCTCAAATTCTCTCTAATTCACGTGTTTAGACACTAGTGCCTGCAATGTTTAGGATTTGGGGTAGAGATAATTTTTGCTTATGGATTGTGTTGATTTCCTGATTCAGCTGCAAGTGTTTTATGCCCTTTATAGTGGCAACATTTTGGTTTCTCTATTGATATATCTAAAACGTCAAACAGTGTTAGCTTATGAAGGCTTATGTGCTTTCTATTCCTCGGTGAAGACCTCTAGTTTGAACTTGTTTTGTAAACAAATTAATACCTCTTGGCGACTTGATATTGCCTACTTTTTATGGAATAGATATGGAACGCTGTTGGGGTTTCTTTTCTTAACTGGAAATTCTGAAATTATCAGCTAAACTTTAACTCCAATACTGAAGAGAGTTTAGATTAAGTTACAGTGTTGGTATTTATAGCAGCTTCATGCAATGCCACTTATAATAATTGAATGATTATTAAGCATTTTACGACGATCTAAATTATTTCGTTTGACTTTTATAGATTATTTGCATTGAATTGACAGGTTCATCCTTCTCATGAGAAGTATCTAAATAAGATGATTGATATGTATTGTGAGATGTCTTTGGTGGTTGGGAGAGATATGGCCACCGGAAACTTTGCTAAGTAGCTCGGAGATGTTGATATGACGGAAGTTGAATCCTTATTCATTTGATTTAGGCAATGACTTCAATGAGTTGATAAAGGGATAAAAAAACATCTTCATCTACTGTGCTTTTGGAAAAGAGGTATCACAAAAGACAAAGATGTTCTGACAATGATGATAAATATGCTCCATTTTCAAAACAACTTGGAGAGATGACATCGGCAATTAAGAGATGGCATCGGCAATTAAATCATTGGGTCAAAGCGGCATTGATTACTCTCAACTGTACAATGAGGTGATGAAGGTGGATGGATATGATGATGTTTCCCTTAAATCGGTTTTTGACTACATAGTTGAGAATGAAAAAATTGGAAAAGCATTCATGGTGAAGAGTGTGAATCTTAAAAAAGTGTGGATTGATAAATTTCTAGCCAAAGGAGACGAATAACATATTTTATAGAGCTTTGTTGTCAAAAGACTCATATGTTCTTTCTTTTTATATTGTTAGTGTTAGTACTCCGAGAGATAAAGTTTGATATAAGGTTGGTCTGTATTAGCCTTTCTATGTGACATCCCCGATTCAAACCTTGAATCGACTGAGGGAAATGGCTAAGGAAATCGGTGTGTGGATCGGCCTGAGGATCAGTTATGGATCAATTGGTTTAGTTGGAATCGGTATCTAAAGGATTGGATTTGGTTCGATCAAAGGATCAGCCGAAGGATCGTCGGTGAAACAACTTTCCAATCACACAAGTTGATTAGAGTGATTCAACCATGGATCGATCGCTTGACCATATGGTTTGGCAGTGGGATGATCCCGGACGGATGCCACGTGGGCATGTATCAGTTGTAGGTAATTCCGCTTGGCCATGCATTGGTCGCAGGCATCTGTGGATCGATTTTGTTGTGTTTGGTTCCATGCGACTACATGACAATTGAGAGTCGACCATGAATCGTTGATACTTGAACATGGACCGGTTGTGAATTAGCTATAGATCATTACGTTGAATCGGGTAGGCTATAGACAGGCCATGTACTATGCCAAGAGCCTTGTTGCATGGACGCGGACCGTGCTTTATGTCGGCCGTGCAAGTCAGGCCTTGTACCAGGTCATTGACTAGCCCTTGTGTCCGGTCGTGTGGCAGTCACCGTGCTTGGCACTTGTGCTCGTCAATTCCGACCAATGCCAGGTTCAGTGCCTATCAGGCTTGGTCACAGGCCAGGCATTGTGCCCGTTCGTGTGCCAATGCATATGTTCGACCCTTATACTGGCCCCTCACTTGTGCATCCTGTCCGTGTGCTTGATACTGCGCTTGAACAACTCGGCACCATGCCTGTACAGCTTGGCACCGTGCCCGTGCAGCCTGGCCGTGCGTTCAGCTCAATGCTCGTCCAACCCAACTGTGTGCCCAGTCAGACTTGGCCGAACAGGTCTTGTACCTGGTCATTTTAGATTTTGGTCCGGTCATGTTTGGGCGCTATTTAGCCTTGAACCTCGGATCAAAATACAATGGTTGATCATGTATGGCTCATAAAACTACAAAATGCTTTTATTGAAGCTAAGTTTTAATTAAGTTTAGTATCCAAAGGAAGAGGTGTCATTGGAATTAGTGAGAGCCACAAATTATTGAATGTTCTTAAGAAAGGAACCGATGATTCATGCCCAAAGAACTTCATAGGCAAGAAGACAAATTGTCTTGGCAAGTCAATGATATTATTTGCTACTTCTTTTGCAAGTTGGCCAATAATGAAGCCTGTCTTACAAGACCCAATAATAGAGCCATGGACCAATAATATAACTTAGTTCTCAAGATACCAATAATGGAGTATCTTGAAGAAGCCACCAATAACAGGGTGTCTTGAAGGCCAAGACAAGGAGATTCACGCCCGAAGTGAAAAAGAATAGGAGACCAAGTTAACGAAATTATTGGAGGGTCATTATTATAAGCTTAGGTGTCTTCTTGGTCATTAATGAGGTAGATGATTCATATGCCCTAAATGTAAGGCATGATCACCCTAGATTAACAACTTCGAAGCCAAGTTAGGAACATATGGCCCAAATTGAAAGCTTGAAAAAGAAGCTTAAATGATGGCAATGACTTTCAAGGCCCTTCATCATTAGCTTAGACTTTGGCCTCTTCTTCATAATGACCTTTGTAAGCCATACTATAAATAGACATTGTCCCTGTTTGGCCCCATTTCTTCCTATGCTTACCCCACCATTCAACCAACCCCTATCTCTCGCCACAGACACTCTCCCTCCCTCACACCAATTTCCTTTTTGGCCGTTTATTTCCCACACTTCTTTTGGGACCACTTCTTAGTCTATATAGTAGTAGGTAGATTCCCTAATTTTGGGATAGGATATTGAGATGCATTGTTGGCTAGTGTTTGTACCCAATCTGTGTTTGGGACTTGTTGTTTGCTTGGTTGTGTTCCTTGCATAATATAAGCATGAGTTAAAGCACGACTTGGTTGCGAAATAGGAAACGTATGTCTTGTATGCACGCTATGGCGTTTGGATTGAGACTTATATGGCAAAGGTTCGATATTGATACGTATCGAATTTGATCTAAGTATGGTTTACTTTAATGTTTGGCACATCGGATCAAGTCACAGGCCCTGGACCATGGCCGACATATTAGTTGATTACTGTTTATTGTCCATAATTTACACTTGCACACACACCTTCGGGCTTTTGTTTGCATGAACTATAAAGAAAGATAAGAAACCGGTTTGTTTGACGATTGTGGCACATGGACACATAAGAGACTGAAGCTATCTATGATGGATTTCGAGACATTGCCCGATGGATTTCGGTTAAGAATAAATGAATCGCGTGTATGTTGTTCTTGCATGTATTGTATAGGTATTATGCTTGATGTTCTCTTGGTCGATGCGTGTACCATGAATAACACATAGGCAAGGTGAGATGTATCTTTGCTATTGATCTGTCGTCGACACTCAGGGCGGTAAGGTTGGATGCGTGTCCGACGACGATTGCTTCCTCTTAACTTAAAATTAATGAATTTACTTATTAAGTCAATGACTTACTCCCCGTTATTTTTCTAGACTTGTAGGATGGCGGCCCCTCCCGTTTGCTTAGAGGTCGCGGTGATCGATGTGATCGATGGTTGTGAGAACCGTGCCTATCGCCGTATCACCACATACGTGATGATGGATGAGGGATTAGATAATCCTGTGCCGCATACCTAGGTGGTCTAATATATATGGGTTGATGGCGACTTCATGGGATCCTTCTGTGGGTTTGACGAACCATTTGGTGGACCAAACGGTTTCGTGCTTGGGGGTGCCGTGAGCGGCATGTGGCTGGACCGGAGTAGCGGGGGAAAGAGGCAACTTTTTGGAGAGCTAGTTTCGGGGAGCGTTTTGTGGAGACTATGGTAGTGGAGTAGGGTGACCCCAACCGTGCTTGTTATAGCGGATAGGTGTACAAGTATCGGCCTGTAGGAAAAAAGGCATGTAAAAATGGTTAGCGTGTAAAATATAAGCTATCATGTAAATAGAAGGTTACTCATGGTGTGTTTTTCCTAACCCTGTTGTTTGATTGATATTGTTGTGATTGTCCCAAGTACATGCTTTTGCTTGCTCATAAAGAAAAATAATAATGAACGAGACATCGCAAAATAACCCCCACGGATCATGATTCCGAGTCAAGGCATGACATTTTGTGATTAATGATCTCAATGTAGACTTTGCATTTCAACTTAAAGAATGCATACCCTTTGTTCTAAAGTGATTCTATATTGTTTATTGGATTTGAAGTTGTGAACTTTCTCCCTTCTTCATGTCTAGCTAATCAAATTTGGCTTTTGAAGAATGTCCAATAACTCATTTTGGTAAGATTGGTAGTGTTCTAATATCTTTCCTATTTATGCATAATTGTCGAAATCTTATAAAATCAAGATCATTTGTTCAAGATTGTAGCTTTGCAAGAGAATTAGAGAAAGGGATGATTGGAGTAGTGGGGAAAGAGGCGACTTTTTGGAGAACTAGTTTCGGGGAGCATTTTGTGAAGATCACGGTAGTGGAGTAGGGTGACCTTAACCGTGCATGTTATAACGGATAGGTGTACAAGTATCGGCCCATAGGAAAAAAGGGCTTGTAAAAATGGTTAGTGTGTAAAATATAAGCTATCATGTAAATAAAAGGTTTGCTCATGGTGTTTTTTTCCTAACCTCGTTGTTTGATTGATATTATTGTGATTATCCCAAGTACATGCTTCCGCTTGCTTGTAAAGAAAGATAATAATGAACGAGACATCGTAAAATAACCCCCGTGGATCACGATTCCGAGTCAGGGCGTGACATTCTATGACTAGTGATCTCAGTGTGGACTCTACATTTCAACTTAAAGAATACTTACCCTTTGTTCTGAAGTGATTCTATGTTGTTTATTGGATTTGAAGTTGTGAACTTTCTCCCTTTCTCATGTCTAGCTAATCAAATTTGGCTTCTGAAGAATGTCTAATACCTCATTTTGGTAAGATTGGTATTGTTTTGATATCTTTCCTATTTATGCATAATTGTCGAAATCTTATAAAATCAAGATCATTTGTTCAAGATTGTTGCTTTGTAAGAAAAGTTCAAAATCCATAAAGGAAGGGATGGGTGTTTGGCGATGGTGAGGGAACAAAGATGCCAAGCAAGTTTGCCTTGTAGCCTTAAAGGCAAGTGCATGCCTAGGAGGTGAAGTCTGGAAAATATTTTCCTTGCTGAACGATGGAAAATATTTTCCTAGTCTTTTTCACATTTTAGCCGAACACTAAAAAATATTGTCATTTTTCAGGAAAATGACTTCCCGAAAAACATTTTCCAAAAATGTCATGTTTTCCGAGAAATGAATGGAGTCTTACACTCTTGCGGGCTTAATCCAATTAGTCTAATTAAGTCTAGAACCCCCCTGCATGAGTTAGAATGCAATTTATATGAGCTTAACACTATTGAATGAAAAATGTTCCTAACATGCAAATTAATGATATTTTTTGTTCGGAGTCAAGGTTGACTCCTAATTTTCTTATTCACTAAATGACTAGATGGGTCATCAAAATTTAGGTGTCAGCAGTGGTGATGCATCGTTAGTTGAGATGTTATAATTTCGTCTCACATTTATTAATGGTGACAATGCCTCGTTAGTTGATATGTTATGATTTCATTCCCCATGTATTAGAGGTAACGGTGCCTCATTAGTGAAGATGTTATGATTGCATCCCTATGTATTGGTGACAGTGATATCTCATTAGTCGAGATAAGTTTTAGCTAGTGATGAGTAGGGAATAGATACACACCTATGTATATTGGTGAGCTTCTATGTGGTATTTTGCGCATCATGAAATCCGCATGTTCATCTATATGCATTTAAGTGTTAGACTAAATATCAGCTCATGACATTTATTGTTATTCATTGCACGCATTATTATAGTCATTCATAATACATGTTTTACGTCTGAAAGAAATTTGAGTAATATGTTTCAAAAGTGTAGGTGCATATCCATTATATAGAGTAGATTGATCTCGTGGGGCCAAATATCCAAAAAAACCTCAAACTTTACCTTTTGTCTCATTTCTACCTTTTATGTCATAAAAAACCTCCAACTTTAGGTCATGTCCCAATTTTACCCTAAACTTTTTTGTGTCCCATAAAAAAATCCTTAACTTTAGGTATTGTCCCAATTTTACCCTAAACTTTTTTTTGCCCTACGAAAAATCTCAAACTTTTGGTCATGTCCCAATTTTACCATCCGATCTCAATTTTACTGTAAAATTTTTATAGTCTCATAAAAAACCACAAAATTTTACTTGAGTCACAAATTTGACTCTATTAACCCTCTGTTCAAAATTTCTCGTTAACAACCAAGAGATGGAAATCTCTCAAGCAAGAGTTGTTTGAGTGTCCCAAGCACTCTCCGACCGCGAGAGATGGAACATTCCCAAGCATGAGAGATTGATAAGCGCAAAATCCTGAGGTCGATTTTGACGGAGGGTTAATGGATATCTTTATGAAACAAAAAAAATAGATTGAAATTGAAACTTGACCTAAAGTTGAAATTTTTTTATGAGATAAAAAAAGTTTACGGTAAAATTGACACTGAACCTAAAGTTAAGGGCTTTTTATGAGACAAAAAAAGATTATGGTAGAATTGGGACTTGACCTAAAGTTAAGGGTTTTTTATGAGACAAAAAAAAGTTTGAGGTAGGATTGAGACATGACCTAAAGTTGGAGGTTTTTTATGAGATAGAAGGTAGAACTGGGACAAAAGTTAAAGTTTGAGGATTTTTGGGGTATTATGCCATTACTGTAGTGTGTAACTATTGGGGAAATTTAACATGATTGATTAGTGCTTATAAGGGCTTTTATATATATGTTGGTGGAATATGTGGAACCTTGACATATTTGTGAATCTATGTTATCATACACTCTCACAAAAGATGAAATGGTTAATATGTTAGATTGGAATTGGGTTACAAGCTCTTGAATCATGTATAATACATGTATTCCTCAATTGATCAAATTATTCTACTATGAGCATGTAAATAATTAAGGAATAAATTTAGTATAGATTGTACTCTTACTAAATGAGTGTTAATTTTTTTTTAATTATAGTGATTCGAAATGATATGTGATATTATGAGATTTTGTGGGACTATTGTCAATTGTTCTAAAAGCTTAAGTTGCTAGATGAATGCGTGATTAAATATTTAATTACTCAACACTCCCTCTCACGCTTAGTCCGATGTTTTTGCCTAGTATTAAGAGTGAACATATTTAATTGGGGAGGCAAGTGGACTTGGTAGTTTTGAACTCAAGACCTCCTGCACTGATTCTATGTGATATTTTGATGAGAATACTACCAACCATTCTAAAAGTTTAAGCTGTTAGATGAAGACGTGATTAAACATTTAATTACTCAACATGTGAAATTTTGTGGGACCACTGCCAATTGTTCTAAAAGTTTAAATTGTTAGATGAAGGTATGGTTAATATTTAATTATTCTAACACTCCTCCTCACGCTTAGTCTGGTTTTTTGCCTAGCACTAAGCGTGGACATTTTAATTGGGGAGGCAAATATGGCTTGGATCTAGGCCCTATTTGCCTCCCCAATTAAAAAGACCAAACTAAGCATGAGGGGAAGTGTTAGAATGTTTAAATAATAAACCACCCCTTCATCTAACATATTACACTTTTAGAACAGTTGATAGTAATCTCATAAAATCTTATAGATATTACTCGTCGTTTATTATTATGTCGTTATGCTATGAAGTCGAGTGGTGAGTAGATCTCCTACTTTAGACTAAGAGCTTTTATTTGCTAAGCTTAGGTTCACCCCAAATACCTTACAGATTGATCTAGTTTGCAGTTCAAAGACTTTTATATTAGCACTTCCGAAGATCTCTTTTAAGGGCCAGATCAAAGTGCTTAGCAAAGAGTACTAGTGTCTATTTTGTTTTGGGAGTTTTGCTTTGTATAACAAAAAACAAAATTGGTGCACACAATTTGAGGTAAAATCACTTATTCATTCGAGGTTATCATTGTATGGAAATTTTAGGTCATGACATTCACACTAGGTCAGGAATGTTTTATGGACATCCAAAAAAAAAAAAAAGATTTAGTGGCACAATCTAAAGCAAAAGCCGAATATATCGCAGCTGCTATGATCACTAGTCAAGCACTATGGCTCCGGAGAATACTAAAAGACATCAGAGAAGCATAGATGAAATCAGCTCCCATATTGTGATAACAAGTCCACAATCGCTATCTCGAGAAATCTCATCTTTCATGGAAGAGGCGAACATATCTCCATCAAATATCAAATCATACGAGGAGTGCAAACTAGTGGAAGAGATCGAGCTTAAGTATTGCTAAATGGAAGATCAAGACTCGGGCATATTTACAAAAGCACTGCCACAAGCGAAATTTGAGACACAACGGAGAATGCTCAGAGTATCACTAACATTGATTAAGGAGAGTCTTGAAGTGATCGTTCTAGACACATGTCTAGGACTCCAGTGGGTAGTTAAAATCTGTGGTGAATCCAAGTCTCTAAGTGTTGATTGAATTGCGAGGCTAAAATGATACATGAGTGGTTGTTAGAGTTGGTGATAACAAGTCCTCGTGAGCTCCTTGGAAGAGGTATTATTGGACTATATAGGTAAACAAAGGCCTATAAATAGCCTTGCCCTCTTCGCTTGTGCTACGGCCAAAAAGTGTGAACAATGGTCCATCGTGTGTAGACATAGGGATCTCTTAATAAAATATCGTGCGAGTGGTGTGGGAGTTTGTTTTTAAAATAATAATAGTGTTTATTTTAATTGAATCCACTTGATTGTCAACAACAATCACTAAGTTCCACCTCTAAGATAATAAAAGATCTAAGATCCGTACATAGTATTTAGAATAATTTGATCTGAATGGAAACCACTTCGGAAATTCCAACAAATAATCTGATCGATACAAATTGCGACCCGAATTTTGCTGATATTTCCAGTCCAATATATGATGCTTTAGTGTTACTTCTTAATAAATTAGTCTTTGCAATTTGTGAGGGTCGTTTTAGTTGTACACGAAATCTTCTATTAGTAATAAGATAAATAGATATTTTTGGAACTCCATAGATTTTTGGAATCTGTTACTACCCTTGAATCGCATAAAAGAGATCATAATTGCTGGAGATATTATGTGGTTAGTTTGTATCCAAAATAGCATATTTGATTTGGTCACGCTAAGTAGAGTTGTTAACATTGAATGATCAATACATACAAAACAGTACGAATCCGAGCTGGTCTTCTCTCCTTCTTCTCTCTTAGAGACGGTCTTGTTGTATAAACAGTGATGCGTTTAGAGAACGAGGAGAGAAGAGGGGTATCATAGCCCATTTATAGAAGGTACCCCATTAGACTCATCCATCACAAGTCACCAACCGTCTAGTCACATATTATTACCCAATCGAGATGTCTTAGCCCAATATAACTTGGTCACGTAATCGTATACGAACTATCAAGCATAAATTTGATGAATTTTGTGTATATTTTGATGTATTTCTAATGAATAGTACACGAGCTTATTAATGAATATATAAGGTAATCAAACCAAGATATATGCATAATCAAAAGGAGATATACGTGCAATTTTGAAAGATACTAATAATTAATTGAAATATCCTAATTATCTCTAATAGAAGGAGAATATCTTAGAGAAAATCCTAAATATCTTTAACATCCCCTCAAACTTTTTGAGTTTGAATAAAAGAATTCGAAAAACTGACTCGTCTGAAGATGGTGAGTCTAGTGGTAGTGTCAGTTCTCCGATATGAGCAACATAAGGTCATGAAAAACAGCCAGAGGGGCTTTGCTGACTAAAACAATAACTGGACGAACGCAGCTGATGTGGCTGGCATCGTAATAGCAAATGGCTAATGTGACTAGCTTTGCCTTCAAAGCAGTTATTGAACGATGTGACTTGTGGCTGATAATAACCAAGTTGAGAATCATAGCGGCTGGCTTTACTAAAAAATAGTAACTTGACGGTGCTTCCTCAAATGACAGGGCTCTATAGACTATACGACAACAGAATAGGCTAATGTTGGCTATTAGACAAGACAAACAATGTTGAAATCAACGTTGACCGACTTATTAGAAATGAAAAATGATGAGAAGTGAGATTAGCTCCGGATGAGCACTCGGTTTGCACCAATTCACTTTGGGATCGTTTAACTCTGATACCAAGATAAAAATAATGTGAAAAATAGATCTGGTTAATTTTTTTTTTATATATTTCGATATATTCTTGATGAAGAGTACACAAGCCTATAAGCTTTACTAAATGAATATCTAAGGCAATCAAAAGATATGCACAGTTAAAAGGAGATATACATGCAATCTTGAAAGATATGAATAATTAACAGAAAATCCTAATTATCTCTAATAAGGAAAATATCCTAGGTAAAATCCTAAATATCTCTAACAATATCATTTATTCTATCTCATTTACAAAAATGGTTTATACCATCAAAAACCTCAAACTGATATACATGTAACAAATTTATCCTCCGTTAGTTTTCGTTAAATTTGACTATCAAATTGTTGAATTAGATGGCACACGACAGTTGATGGGTGTACCGATTTGGGGTTTACCTTCCATTTATCACAAGTGTACCGGTTTGTGATTTTTTGTAGTATTAATCTGATTTAATAGAAAATAACATATGGTAAATGTTGACACCTAAATTTCGACCGACCATTTAATAATAATTTGCATAGAAAATTAGGGATTAAATTTTAACCCTTAAACAAAAATACTACAATTGCATAGCATATAGTTTAAGTTCGTATAGGTTAGTTGCATTCCGCATCGGACCGGTAGTAGCGAGAAAGCTGAAAATTCATCGCGTAAACCGAACTCGAGCACTTGACTCACTCAAGGGATTGGGGGCCAAAATTCACAAGTCTAAAAGGCTTTGATTGTTTTAATTTGAACTTAAATCAGCCCGAATTAATTTAGCCCATTTGGAATTAAATAAAAATTAAAGGATAAAAGCCTAAGCCTAAGTTTATTAGGATTAGGAAGTCCGATCAATTAACCTAGGGTTGCAATATAAATATGTGATTATACCCTTCAATGAAGGGGGCTCTCATAATTCTCATAATACAATTCCTAAGAGCACAAAAAAAAAGGTGAGCGAGAGAGATTGATGGCTGAAAAAGAAGAGAGGTTATGTCCTCCCGTGGTGGTTCCTTGGGTGCTTAACAACCATCCATCATCGCCGCAACAATGCTTCCATCGTTCGAGAGATTCGGCCATTGAAGACTCACTGCCAAAGCAATAAAATCTAGTCAATACTAGACATGAAGAAGCGGTGGTTTTTGTCTTGAGTGGTCCAAGCTGAGAGTGACAAAGGAGGAGAGATATTCACGAAGAAAAGAAAGGAAGTAGTGGCCGTGAATAAAAAGATCAAGTGAAGACAAAGGGGTGTTGTTGCTTTGCTATTCGTTGGTCCAATTTCTCGTTGTAGCTCTCGTCGTGCCGGTCTCTGTTTCCCACAACGTTCTCAACATTCCACGAGTATCCTTGAAGCTTTCCGCTGGTCTGGTTCGATGGTGATCGTCCCGGTGTTTCAAGTGATCTCACTCAAACGGCAAGCTGAGTTATCCGAAGTTTTCGCTGGCCGCGTTGTGAGCACCTCACCGATACCGCGACACCAAGAAGTCTCCATCGACGGTCCTTGCCGTGGCACTATACCTCTAGCTAAGGCGCCATTGTCCTTGTCACGGTCCTAGCCGAACCGCCACTGCAAACTCGTCGAATCACTTGAGCATTGTCATCGTCGTGAGCTCTACTGCAAGCCACCACATCACTGCCACTGTCGCCAGTCCGTTTGCCGCCAATCGTCCAATCCGCAATCCCGATTCACATTATTCAAATTTGGAAAGTAATCCGCAAATCAGGTAAAAATCTCTATCCGGTATATTTTCAAAATATTTAGATTCCTAATTTGAATAATTTGAATATTCCATGAATATTGTGTGGATTGTTAGATATCTTAGGATAATTTTGTGATATCCGTAATATTCTAAAACACTCAAAATTAGGAATCATTCCTAATTTGGCAACGTATCTGGACGACTATCCGACCTTATCCCTAAGGTACGATACACAGCGATACGGAAAATCGTTATCTTATCCATAATCACTTAATACGATAATAGATTTTATTTGCTTTCCAAATTCGACCAATCAACTTTCCGTCGATATCTATAACCCTATAGATATGACCGTTAGTTTGATTTCTTTGCCTCATTTAAATTTGATAAGAAAAATTTTGCAGATTGTGTGGATATTGATTTGATGGTGGTGTTTATCTCTTATTTGATTTTGTTTCTTTAAAAGAAAAGCCAAAAAGATTAGATGCAATTTGAATTGATTTCTTAGAAGATAATGTTGCATGTTTAGAATATATCTAGATAACTTTTTTTTTAATAGAATAGGACAACCGATTTTTGCTAGAAAGATAAGATAATTTCTAATTTAAATTAGGAATTAGGGTAATTTGTTTCCTAGTTTAATTAGATATTATTCTAACCTTGATAGTTCATTTCTAGTTGATTTTAATTTCGAATTTCGATAAAAAAAAACCAAAAAGATTGTTCTAGAATAGGTTAATTTGCTTTCTTTAGTTTAAAATTTCATGTTTAGATAATTGGCATTTTTAATTTCGAATTTCATAAAAATACCAAAAATAAATCATTTGCCCGTCATTAGAAATATGTCATATTGTCGCGTGTCATATAGTTTGCATGTTAGGCTATATTAATCGCATGTTAATTTTTGCACATTATTACATATAGGTTAGCTTTCATTTAAATAAATGAAAATCCAAAAAAAAATATTGAGTGAACTGCTTGTTAATTAGAAATTATATTAGGATTGTTGATGTGATTTTCTAGCTAACAATGCAGATGCTTACGTTGTTTCGAGGTAAGTAATTCTCTAAATCTTGCAATTTATTTAATATTTTGATTATTGGGTGTTACTTTGGTGGTTTGCGCACCCGTATGATCACCTCACATGCTAGTAATTAAGTTAAAATGAATCCAAACTGTCTGTCTAAATATTTTTTGAAAAGAAAAGGTATCGAAAGGGCGTTAGACTAGATCTAGCGTAACTAAGTCCCCGAGTTTAGAATCTCTGGTTCGTAGGAATAAAACACATCTCTCTATGTTTTATTTAGGTTTCTAATCGACCTATCAAAAATAGATTAGTGGCGACTCCAAGCATGAAAATATTTGCACGTTAAGAACTTAAATCCTAAGTTGCGAATTGGTAGGGCTTGGGAGGGCCCAAGTTAAGCTTGGTCTTAATAATCCATTAGCCTGAGAAAATTTCAGGTTGCGACAGCTTGGCGACTCCGCTAGGGACTTGAGTTAAAACTCTTGGTAGACTTATACCAGTTTTTCTTTTCAAAAAATATTTTTGCTTGGCAGCGAGGATTTCAGGTACGTCCCTAACATTTTAGGTGTTAAATGTTTTTGCAGAACGAGAGTTATAAGGGGTGGAGTGATTGTTAACTTTTGTTTTGCAGGGAGGTGTTTGGATGTATGATTTATTTTATGCACGAAGCGTTGTATGATAGAACCTGTTATGCATGCCCTGCATTTACACTACACCGCACACACTACCCGCTGCCGGACCTGGGCGGCACAGGTTTAGGATGGTACTGAGACAGTGGACACCCTGACCACATCTACGTGGTACGGGTCGCCCTCATTGGTCCCGAAAGTTCTTTCACAGTGTCATTGAGTTTCCATCATGGTTGCACCCTTTGCAACTCGGGTCGGCTTCTTGACTAAGCCGGAGTCAAGGGAACCCCGACCTAACCACAACCATGACTGGTTTAGCCCGGTAATCCTCGCGTCTCCATTTTGCAAGCCAAAGTCTAGATAGAAATCGAACCTCACATTTTATGTGTATGTCTATGTGATTGCCATGATCCTACTTGGTGAAGTAAGTTTTCTGAACTTTTATCTCCTAATTTATTTATGTTTCGTATTTTCTTTGGTCGGTCCATGACGTTAGGTCGGTCGTGAGTCTTAGTCTATATACTATGGGAGAGGCACACATCCGGATTCTTGATACTCCTAAGGATGAGCTTCGTGCCTGGTGAAATCTACTTAGTCCGACCAACTGTAAGCTAGTGGAGGGCCATATCGGGTGGCTACTCCCCTTATTGGAAGTCAAAGTCCATACCGGCCTCATTCGAGCATTAGCACACTTCTGGTGTCCCGAGACGTCCACATTTATATTCGGTAAGTATGAGCTCACCCCGACTTTGGAAGAATATAGCGTGATTATTAGAAAACCTTTAGGGTCGGAATTAGTTACACCACCTTTGGGAATCGATTCCACCTTAATGTTCTTTGAATTTTTGAATGTCGGAAAAGATGAATTGGGAAAAGTTTTGAAAGCAAATCGTGGGACATGTCCTTTTTCATTCTTGAGTTAATGTTTTAATAAAGCCACATCTTTTCAAAAAGGCAAAATCTCTTTGCTAGCATTTTTCGGGTTCGTGATTTTTCCTCACTATAAGAATGCATGTAATTCGTCAATTGCATGGTTGGTCCAACAAGTCTGTTTTGAAAAGAATTTTGTCAACACCATTTTAACCGAGACTTTTATTTCCCTCACTAAATTTAAGCAACATGTTGACAAAACATTTCATGCCCCTCTTGAACTTTTGCAAATTTGATTTTTGTCTCATATAAAAGGATATGACGATTTACTCACGATATCCGAGCTTAGTGATTCTAGCCATCCCGTTTTGAAGTATAAAGAAAAACAAGGGGATGCACCCAATTATCATTACTCCGAATAAATCATTTTCATGAAAAACGCTAGACCCCAAGGTTTTCAATGGCATGCTAACTGGTTCAAGGTCGATGAAGCTCGGCTTACGTGTAATGGTATTGGGCCGGTTCCACTATTGGGCTTTACTGGTGCAATCGAATACTACCCTGCCAGAGTGTCTTGTTAGTACCAAATTCTCCAAGGACTCTCTCCAGCGTTACAACCAGAGCTCCTCCAAGTTGACTTCATCAATGACAATGAAGACCACGAAGGGACCGTAGCTCAGCTCAAGAAGATGTGGAAGAAGTGTCGCCTTTTAAAGATAGCTCGGCCCAAAAAAGAGCTCAAGGGGGAGCAGAAGTCCTATTTCGCGACGACTAAGTATATTCAACAGCACAAAGTCCCATAGGAGTTACTCCCGAAGAGACCCAAAGTGCCTCTCAAGCCCGCCACTCGCTCAGAGAACAATTGTCTCAAAAGGAAGGCCGAAGAAGCTCAAGAAAAAGCATCCAAGATAGCTCGAGCTTATGAGCAATTGAAGAAGGAAATCGCCTCCCATATGTCTATAGATCAAGCCAAATAGAAAAGCTTGAATTTATATTCTCTTTTCAGTTTTAGTCTTTAATCTTGTTTAGGAATTGAGTCATCCTTTTTAGGTGATTTTAAGTCATTGTCATTATAAAAAAAAATTCGTCATTTCAATAAAAAGGTCATTTTTAATCAAAGCGTTCAAACCAATGTCATGGATAGGCGAGTGATTCTTCTTGACACTTATGTATGCCTGTTTTATCCGTGAAATCATGTAATTACGGACCGATTACAATCGCCTATTCGTACGCGGTTGAGAACTAGAATGGCAGATCAAACTGACTTACGAGATTGTGTCGTTGGCATTGAGGACCAGATGAAGCAAGTCCTCGTCGCAATGCAACAGATGTCCGCTGAGATCAAAGTCCTTCGGCTAACTCCCGTTCCTGCATCCTTTGAGGCATCAGCCCTGAAGTATAAAGGTGGAAAGAATGCCGACAGTGAGGAAGATGACGATCTTCCCGACTTAGTAGATGACCTCGTCCAGATTATCGTCAATAAGGACAAATCTAATGAACGAGTCAACAAATTTGAAGAAAGAGTGAAGCAGCTGGAAGGTTCACAGGATTTACCTTCAATCGACCTGTCTCTGTACATACAGATTAAAATCCCGAAGAAGTTCAAGATGCCAGACTTTGACAAGTACAGTGGCACCTCCTGCCCAAAGGTCCATCTGTAGCTATATCACGTACAAATGACCCCGTATGTTGATAATGAACTCTTGATGATTCATGCATTTCAAGCAAGTTTGACGGGTCCTGCCTTGAACTGGTATCTCATGAAGAAGATAAATAGCCTCAAAACCTGGAAGGAAGTTAGTGAAGCATTTCTAAAGCAGTACAGGTTTATAACAGACATCATTCCCACTCGCGATGACCTCGAGCGTGCTCAGATGAAGAAGAATGAGTCATTTAAGGATTATGCTATCAGATGGAGAAACATAGCCGCTCAGATTATCCCAGAACCCATAAACAATGAATTGAAGAGGGTGTTCATTAAAACTCTCTCGTTCGAGTACCGTAATCGGATGGTAGCCACTCCGATTGACAACTTCAATCAACTCATCCCTATAGGCGAACAGATTGAGATTGGGCTGAAAGATGGGTGGTTTGTGAAGCCGTTTTCTTCGACCAAGAGATTTAGCACAAGAAAGGAAAAAGAACCGGTAGCTGAAGTGAATGTGACTTATACTCAACTGAGCCGGCGGAATGCTAACTCTGTCCCAGCAATCCGAGTAGCAGAAACTCAACAACAAAGCACGGGTCGTCAACCCTTTTAGAAGAAAAACAACAAGAGACAGTTCACTCTCCTCCCCGGGTCGTTGTCTCAAGTATTGGCGGTCCTCCGGAAGAAAGGCTTGCTTACCACTAAGCCAAAGCAGCCAAATCCTGAGCAGTTCTATAACTACAATCCGTCTAAGAAATGCGATTATCATATGGGCGAGGTGGGGCACTCAACCGACGATTGTTTTACCCTCAAGCACCGAATCCAGAATCTCCTAGATACAAAGGCTTTCTCGTTTCAACCCGCTAAGCCGAATGCTCAGAACAACCCACTCCCTGATCACGTGGGCAATGTGAATGCCATATTTAGCTTCGATGCTGATCAAATCAAGAACATCAATGTGTTCACCGCCGACGTCTACGATGAGTTAGTAAAAGCCGGTTATTACTCGAGTAATGAGGTCATTTCCCTAGCTATCATGAGAGAAAGAATCTCAAGAATGATAGAAGCTGGGATGATCGTTTATGCTAACCACACTGGCATCGTTTCCGCTATCTCTGAAATGGTTATTAATTGGGAGGAGGAGTTTGCTGCATTGAACACCAAGAAGGACAAGGGCGACCCTCTGCCTGAAGACATGCCTCCGCTCGAAGACGCGTTTGATGATGAAGAGATCGTAGTAAGCACACCTACAGCTGATGAATGAATAGTGATCGAAATACCTCAACCGTATGAGTACAGTGATAATAAGGCTGTTCCTTGGTCCTACAGTCTCGATATCGACTTGGTTACCAGATTTGGGCGTACCTATAGCCAAACTAATGCCCAACCTGCAAAACCTATTACTGATGAAAAAGTCAATGAATTTCTAGCTGTAATTAAGGCTAGCGAATACAACATAGTTGAACAATTACGCAAGCTGCCCGCGCAAATCTCACTGCTTAAACTACTTTAGACATCTGTCAAGCATCAGAAGGCCTTAATAAATGTGTTAAGTGAAGTCCACGTGTCAGAGATGATCGATCATAACAAATTGGAGGAATTTGTGGGTTCTATACTCCTTAAGGACCTTATAGCCTTTTTAGATGAAGAGTTCCCTCTCGAAGGGAGGGGGCATACCAAGGCACTTTACATTTCTGTCAAATACAAGGCCTCGCATGTAGCTCGGGTATTCATTGACAACGAATCAGCCTTGAACATCTGTCCATTAGCAACTTTACACCGCCTCAAGATAGATCATTCTAGGATAAATTCTACGAAGACCTCCGTATGAGCCTTTGACGGAACGAAAAAAGAAGTGAGGGGAGAAATTCACCTTGACATACAAATAGGATCAACAATGTTCAACATCTTATTTCAAGTTATAGACATTCCCACTACATTTAATTTTTCGTTAAGTCGTCCATGGATTCATAATGTTGGAGTTGTGCCATCCAGTCTACATCAGAAGGTGAAGTTCGTAGTGGAGAGAAAGTTAGTCACAATCCATGGTGAAAAAGAACACCCAATTTACCACGCAACGACTATCCTCTATGTTGAACTGGATTGCAAAATAGAATAGAGTTATCAGTCGCTCGAGCTCGTATTGACCATACATGCGTCTAGAAGATCATCGCTACACGTTTTTGGTGTGTCAAATGCTACAGTCATGGTTGGAAGAGTAATGGTGTCCCATGGCTTTACTCAGGGTGAAGGCCTTGGCAAGAATGGTCAAGGTATCCGCCAACCGGTGGAGGTCTATCGGAGGCCCCACACTACTGGGTTGGGGTATTAGGGGTCAAGCGTGCCAAATAATGGGGGACGTGGTCGAGGTTGAGGTCGATGAGACGGACAGAATAGACAGCGATCCGAAGAAGAGCCGAATGATAAAGAACGTGGGCATGGAATTACCCAAAATAATGGAGAGCTTGGGCGTGGTAGGTTGCTTTCACACATTTGCACTACATTCACAGGTCCTGCAAGAATGATGCATGAAGAGAAGGAGGTGATCGACACTTTGGGACAACCGAGTGGCAAGTTCGATTATTATGTGAAATACTCGGCGTCCCCGAGCTTTTATGTTGACTCCTGCGACATTGTCCTAGATAGATGAGGAGGTATGGATGATCCAACACCTCTAGCCACAGAAAATCCTGATGATGCAATGGAGGGAATCACTGCCCTATTCGATAATTTATTTATTAAAGTCATCAAGGAAGGACCATAGGAGGGAATGGGCACTGGCCATCAAGAGTAACACCTTTACTTTTTTTCGCACTCTCCCCTGCGTGGAAATTTTTACTACTTTTTAGGACTTGCCCTGCCTCGAGAGCTGCTTTTTAGGATTTTTTCATTTCTAGGATTCATTGTTGCAATTTCCATTCAATAAATGTAATTCATTTGGTGATAATTAATGAAGTTACAAATTATTTTCATTTTGAAGGCATGTTGAGGTACATCAAACCAGCCTGGCGATAATATTCGACCGATAAAAGAAAAATATAAACCAAGGAAAATTCTGAGACCTGGGCTTTTCATGTTCCCTCGTGTTAAAACCTTTTTGAAAAAAAAATTCCAAAAAATTTAAAAATAAAAAAATAAAAAATACACCGTTTAGCCATGTTTGTCATTCTGAACCCCCTACTTTGTGTTTCAAGGGCAATCTTGTGACACGTGAGAGTATGAGAACGGTCCAATCTCATGAATTATGTGCAGCCGAGCTTGATCCCAATGACACAGACAAACTCGACGATTCCTCAAATATTCAGCGCGATCTAGAGCGGCATGAAAGGCCCAAAGTCCTTACATCAGACCAAACTTTCATTGTTAACCTGAGTAATTCCGGAGAACCCAAAGAGGTAAAGATAGGGGCAACCCTTTCCAAAAGTGAAGCAAAACACCTAGTCCAATTGCTGAAGGATTACCAGGATATCTTTGCCTGGTCGTACGCCGATATGCCGGGTTTAGACCCTTCTATTGTGGAGCATGGCCTACCTACTAATCTTGGCATGCCACCCAAGAAACAAAGGCTACGGAGAACCAAGCCTGAGCTTTCGAAGAAAATAGAGAAGGAGGTCATGAAGCTCTTGAAAGTCGGATTCATCGAAGTCACCCAACACCCCAGCTGGGTGGCCAACATCATGCCAATCATGAAGAAGGATGGCCGAGTTCGGATTTGCATCGATTATCGCGACCTGAACAGGGCCAGCCCTAAAGACAATTTCCCATTACCACACATAGGCGTTCTGGTAGACAGTACTGCTGGATTTAAGCTACTTTCCTTCATGGATGGTTTTTCGGGTTATAATCAGATAAGAATGAAAGACGGCAATAAGGAAAAAACGACGTTCATCACTCCTTGGGGGACATTCCACTATAAGGTCATGCCCTTTGGCCTTAAAAATGCCGGGGCAACATATCAATGGGCAATGGTGACACTTTTCTATGACATGATGCATAAGGAGATCGAGGTCTATGTCGATGACATGATCGCCAAGTCTCGACGTGGGAAGAGTCACGTCGATACCTTGAAGAAATTATTCGAGAGACTTCGTGAGTTTAAACTCCGTCTCAACCCAGCAAAGTGCATATTTGAAGCAACCTCGGGCAAATTACTCGGGTTCATAGTAAGCAGTAAAGGCATTGAAATTGATCCCTCCAAAGTGAAAGCTATATGTGAGTTACAATCCCCATCGACCGTGAAAGAAGTGCGAAGCCTCCTAGGTTGATTGAACTACATAACTCGTTTTATTTCCCAGCTCTTTGAAACTGCTAAGCTATTCTTTAAAACTTCTAAAGAAGAATGCTCAAGTGGAATGGGACGATGATTGTCATGAAGCATTTAACGAACTAAAGCGGTATTTGATGAAACCACTAGTGCTAGTCCCACCAATGCCGAGCCAACCTTTGATCATTTACCTCATGATTTATAGCGAGTCTCTGGGTGCGATGCTAGCCTAGAAAAATCCTGAAGATGGAAAAGAGCGAGCCATTTATTACTTAAATAAGAAGTTTACCATCTCGGAGTTGAATTATCCTGAAGTCGAGAAAACTTGCACTGCACTAGTATGGGTGCTCCATAGGCTGCGACAATATACACTGCATAACTAGACTTTGCTTGTGACTAAGAATGATCCCATCAAGTATTTACTTGATCAACCGGCTTTGATAGGGAAGTTAGCCAAATGACAGATTTTAATTTCAGAGTTTGATATGTAGACGATGCCACATAAGTCAATTAAAGGCCGAGTAATTGCTGATGTGTTAGCCGAAAATTTTGGAATCCTTGATGATGATAGATATTCTCCAGAAGATCGCATTTTAGTAATAAAGGAAGACACATGGACTATGTTTTTTGATGGAGCTGTAAACTTTGCTAGTTCCGGTATCGGGACAATTTTAATATCTCCAGATGGGCAACATTATCCAGTAGCAGCAAAGTTGGTATTTCCCTGTACCAACAACATAGCCGAATACAAAACTTGCATCTTCGGACTCTAAACTGCGGTGAAAAATGGGATAACCAAGTTAAGAGTGTTTGGTGATTCCGCTCTAATTATTCTTTAAATTGTAGGAGAATGGAAGACAAGAGACATCAAACTAATGCCGTACCATAAATACCTCGAAGAAATCATAGAGAAATTCAAGGATATCTCTTTTAAGTACTTGTCGAGGTCCCATAATCAGTTCCCTAATGCGCTAGCTACGTTATCATCCATGCCGCAAGTGACTGATGAATTAGAGGTAGAACCTTTGAAGATCGAAGCCTTGACAAAACCGGCCTACTGTATGGTTGTGACCGAAGAACTTGATGAAAAGCCATGGTATTACGATATCATGAGTTACATCTAGAGACAAGAATATCCTGAGGGAAGCACCCCGGCCGACAGGAAGTACATAATTAAAATGGCTTCGAAATTCTTTATCAGTAGTGAAAAGTTGTACAAAAGATCCTATAATTCGATCCTGCAAAGGTGTGTGGACGCGGCTGAAACTACTAGAATCATGCAAGAACTACACGAGGGGATATGTGGTCCACACATGAATGGCCACATGTTAGCTAAGAAGATCATGAGGTTGGGTTATTATTGGCTCAGTCTTGAAAGTGACTGCATCCAACATGTTCGAAGATGTCATCGCTGTCAGGTTCACGGGGATAAAATAAATGTTCCCCCGACAGAATTACATCAGTTGTCTAAACCATGGCCCTTTTCAATGTGGGGCATCGATGTGATTGGCTCAATTAATCCCAAGGCATCGAATGGACACCGATTTATCTTGGTCACGATTGATTATTTCTCTAAGTGGATTGAGGCAGCATCTTAGGCAAATGTTACTACAAGGAATGTTGTAAGATTCATCAGGCGAGACATAGTCGCTCGTTATGGTGTCCCCGAGACTATTGTCACCGACAATGGGACAAATTTGAACAACAAGTTCATAGATCAGTTGTTCAACGAGTTTAAGATCCGGCACCTGAATTCATCTCTCTATCGTCCACAGATGAATGGAGCAGTTGAAGCCGCTAATAAGAACATCAAAAAGATCTTGGCCAAAACGGCTGAAAATTATCGTGACTGGCATAAAAGGTTACCATTTGCACTAATGATGTATCGGACTTCGATCCGAACCTCTGTCGGGGCAACCCCTTTTTCCTTGGTGTATGGCATGGAAGCAATTCTGCCCGTCGAAGTAGAGATCCCTTTCCTGCGAGTCTTATCTCAGGTGCAGTTGTCCAAGGCGGAGTGGATGCAACAAAGGCATGAACAGTTGAACCTAATTGATGAGAGGCGATTGAAAGCCATTTGCCACGGTCAAACCTATCAGCAGAGGATAGCTAGATCCTTCAACCAAAAGGTGCGTCTAAGGCATTTCAAGGTAAATGACCTAGTCCTAAGGAAAGTACTGCCAGTCTTTCCTGTTCCCGAAGGCAAATTCGCCACAAACTACATCGGTCCATACGTGATTAAAAAGTTGCTCCCCGGAGGTGCCTTGATTCTCGTAGAAATGGACGGTCGTGAGTTTTCCATGCCTGTTAATTATGATGCTGTGAAGATGTATTATCCCTGATAAGATCTAACATTTTTGCGGCAAAAGTTTTCAAGTGTTTGGTTTTATACTCCAAGTCACAAACATTTCACTTATGAATAAATGGTTTCAATCAATTTAAAGATGGAATGTGTGCATTGGCTTTAAGTTCTGCATGGTTATTTTGTTAGTCTGCATCATCGATTTCAAAAGGGGGAATCTATTTGGACAATCTGATAACTCATGTAGGATAAATTGAATGTGTTGAATGAGGCGCATCGGGATGATGAAAGGCAAGCCCTATCCTATATGCAGTCCCATGCACTAATCCTCGGTGAGTTGAGTGAAAAAATTCCATGTCTGCAAGGTAAAAGGTTATCTCGCAAAAGGTACGGCAACCGAAGTGACGAAAGGTAATTCATTTCTCTATCCCAAACACTACGGTTATCCATTGTTTCGCCACTTTGAGCCTAAACGCTTGCAAAAATCCTTTCAAATTACCCCTGTCAAGAACCACCCCACATCGGGGCAAACTAGAGGCAAGTCAGCATTATAAGGTGAAAAATGAATAGAGATTGTCTTGCTCTCACTTGCATCAATCTTCAAGTGTTGCTTTTTCAAATGAATTCACACGAAATTCAAGTGCCTTAGGATGACGAAGAGCATTTCTTTCTCTATCCTATACACACTTTATCTTTTGTTAAGCCCAATTGAGCCTGCAAATTCGTTTCTTAAACCTAGTTGGTGATCATCCCCCACATTGGGGCAAGGTAAAAGCCATTACTGTCCACGCAGTATATTCGGAGCGCCGATAGAAGACGAAGACCCTGAAAGTCCAAATGTTAGTCACTCGGTCAAAACAAGCCAAAGTGTGGCTGGCCAATGTATGCATTGTAGACAGTGTGTGTCAAAAGTCAAAAAAATAAAAAACTATGGGGCATGAAAAAGCAGTGTGCCTGGTAAAAGCAAGGCCAATGCCCATGAAAAAAAAAAAAGAAAAGAAGAAGAAGAGAATGAAAAAAATGAAGAAAAAAATAGAGAACTTCGGAGTAGAAAATGTTGAAATGTGTTAAAGTCACCCATAGTCTTAAGGAGTCAAGTGACGAACTCTCGAAGCCAATGGAGCATCTACTGAGAAGACAATCCCTGGTGAAAAAGAAGACTGGTGACAATGCTGAGATAATCACCAACTTATTCATCCCAATTATACACATTTTGAGCCTAATGATCCATTCATTTCTCAACTCATGAGCTTAGCCTACGTTACGTCCCTTGCAAAGTCTTTTCAGATTATGGCACTTGAACTAACGTAGAGTTTCAAATGTTTATAAGCCTAACTCAAAGAAGTGCGAGCAAGTCCATTTCTATCTCATTTTGCAGGATTCTTGACTTGTAAACCCGAAGATAATTGCGGAGTATTTTCTTTCAATAGCCTCGACTCAAAGAGTCCCCTTTTGCTAAACCATTGACCAAGCCCATGTTACAGTCCCAGCAAAGACCTCTTAGATTGGTAAGGTCGTACCGCTTGCGAGAATACTCGGACCCTTGTCCACATGATGGTGAGATAGAGCGATTCTCATAAATCAGCCTTTTTCGATGAGAGTGAGTGAAAGCCCTTTCGGACCGAAAGTCCCTCATTTGATATTTTCAAGACACCTACTTGTGAATTCGGATTGTCTTGTCATGATTTTCTTCAGTGAAGTTTTGTAATGTCAATTCAATAAAATCGCCATGCATGAAAATCGATTGAATTTATAGTGCATAAGTATATGTGTTCTTGATTGTCTATGAATGCATATTACATGTTACCTAAAACCGTGTCTATTAGGAGACACGTCCTCAAGAGTCGGAGATATCACCAGGTAAGCATATCTCTATCCCTTCTGTGTTTATCCAGGTATTCGTTAACTTGTTCGAGCAATCAACAGGCCTCCAATCTTTAATCAGTTGTGTTACAATCATTCGACGTCTTTGACAACGTCCAAATGTCTATTGATCAAGCCTTTTCAGGTACTTTTGATGATATCCAAGTACTTTGTCAAGGAACCCCTGAACATTCGGGCTAGCTCCTGGTTCAGCCAATCGTTAAGTACCTGCGACGATATCCAGGTATTTATCAATCAAGTCTTTTCAAATATCCTAGATGACAACTAGATATTTTGTTAGGCACACTTTTCACATAGTCTCAGAAGATTCCCCCGCAACACGTCTATGAGGAAGGTATAGGCGCAGCGGCCAAATCTTTACAAGTGCCTATGGCGATGTATAGGTATCTCGTAAAGGTCGGAATATTCTCTCAATCTCAGAAGATTCCCCCGTGACATGTCTATGAGAAAGGTATAGGCATAGCGGCCAAATCTTTATGAGTACGTATGATAAAAGTATATGTATTTCATAAAGGTCAGAATATTCTTATAATCTCAGAAGATTCCCCCGTGACATGCCTATGAGGAAAGGTATAGACGCAACAGCCAATCTTTACAAGTGTCTATGGCAATGTATAGGTATCTCGTAAAGGTCGGAATGTTCTCCCAATCCCGGATGTTTCCCTGCAACTCACCTATGAGAAAGGTATAGGTGAAATGGCCAAATCTTTACGAATACCTATGGCGATGTATAGGAATATCGTAAAGGTCAGAATATTCTCCTGATCTCGGAAAGTTCCCCCACGTCGCACCTACAATGATAATTAGGTGCAGCGGCCAAATCTTTATGAATACCTATAGTAATGTATAGGTAGTTTGTAAAGGTCGGAACATTTTCCATTTTACTAAATTTTTCTCTCGAGAACCCCAGATGATAACTAGATACATCGAGCTTTCTTCGCGTGTCTTGACTGAATTGCAAGTCACCGGAGTTCATCAGCGTTCATCAAGCAATACCTTTGGGATAGAGTCCAAACATTTGCCAAACAATCTCAAGAATCATGGCAATGCCTCAAATTACTTCACCACCCAAGTTAGGTGAGTAATTCCAAGTATGTTTTCTATTTTACACCAGCATGCATCATTTCTTATTGCATTTCAAAATGGGACTCATACTCCCACCAAAAATAATATTCATTGCATTTTCATGGTCAAAATTTAGGCATTATTTAGTCTTTGAATGCAACCTCTTCGAACTCACCTTCAAAGAGGGGCAGTTGCTGACACCTAAATTTCGACCGACCATTTAATAATAATTTGCATAGAAAATTAGAGATTAAATTTTAACTCTCAAATAAAAATATTAAAATTGCATAGCATATAGTTTAAGTTCGTATAGGTTAATTGCATTCCGCATCGGACCAACGGTGATGAGAAAGCTGAAAATTCATCGCGTAAACCGAGTTCGAGCACTCGGCTCACTCAAGGGATTGGAGGCCAAAATTCACAAGTCTAAAAGGCTTTGGTTGTTTTAATTTGAGTTTAAATCAACCCGAATTAATTTAGCCCATTTGGAATTAAATAAAAATTAAATGATAAAAGCCTAAGCCTAAGCCCATTAGGACTAGGATGTCCGGTCAATTAACCTAGGGTTGCAATATAAATACGTGATTATACCCTTCAATGAAGGGGGGCTCTTATAATTCTCACAATACAATTCCCAAGAGCACAAAAAAAAAGGTGAGCGAGAGATTGACGGCTGAAAAAGAAGAGAGGTTATGTCCTCCCGTGGTGGTTACTTGGGTGCTTAACAACCATCCATCATCGTCGCAACAATGCTTCCATCGTTATTCAGCCATTGAAGACTCACTCCCAAAGCAATAAAATCTAGTCAATACTAGACATGATGGAGCGGTGGTTTTTGTCTTGAGTGGTCCAAGCTGAGAGTGATAAAGGAGGGGAGATATTCACGAAGAAGAGAAAGGAAGTAGTGGCCATGAATAAAAAGATCAAGTAAAGACAAAGGGGTGTTGCTGCTTTGCTGTTCGTTGATCCAATTTCTCGTTGCAACTCTCGCCGTGCCGGTCTTTGTTTCCCATAGCGTTCTCAACATTCCACGAGTATCCTTGAAGCTTTTCGTTAGTCTAGTTCGTTGGTGATCGTCCCGATGTGTCAAGTGATCTCACTCAAACGGCAAGCTAAGTTATCCAAAGCTTTCGCTAGCCGCATTGTGAGCACCTCACCGATACCGCGACACCAAGAAGTCTCCATCGATGGTCCTTGCCGTGGCACTATACCTCTAACTAAGGCGCCATTGTCCTTATCACCGCAGTCAGTTGAGCTCCTCATCGACGGTTCTTGCCGAACCGCCACTACAAACTCGTCGAATCACTTGAGCATTGTCACCGCTGTGAGCTTTACCGCAAGCCGCCACATCACCGCCACCGTCGCCAGTCCGTTTGCCGCCGATAGTCCGATCCGCAATCTCGATCCACGTGATTCAAATTTATAAAGTAATTCACAAATTAGGTAAAAATCTATATCTGGTATATTTTCAAAATATTTAGATTCCTAATTTAAATAATTTGAATATTCCATGAATATTATGTGGATTGTTAGATATCTTATGATAATTTTGTGATATCCGCAATATTCTAAAATACTCAAAATTAGGAATCATTCCTAATTTGGCACCGTATCTAGAAGACTATTCGACCTTATCCCTAAGGTACGATACGCGGCGATACGGAAAATCGTTATCTTATCCATAATCACTTGATACGATAATAGATTTTATTTGCTTTTCAAATTCGACCAATCAACTTTCCGTCGATATCTATAACCCTATAGATATGACCGTTAGTTTGATTTCTTTGCCTCATTTAAATTTGATAAGAAAAATTTTGCAGATTGTGTGGATATTGATTTGATGGCGGTGTTTATCTCTTATTTGATTTTGTTTCTTTAAAAGAAAAGCCAAAAAGATTAGATGCAATTTGAATTGATTTCTTAGAAGATAATGTTGCATATTTAGAATATATCTAGATAACTTTTTTTGAATAGAATAGGACAACCGAGATTTGCTATAAAGATAAGATAATTTTTAATTTAAATTAGGAATTAGGGTAATTTGTTTCCTAGTTTAATTAGATATTATTCTAACCTTGATAGTTCATTTCGGGTTGATTTTAATTTCGAATTTCGATAAAAAAATACCAAAAAGATTGTTCTAGAATAGGTTAATTTGATTTCTTTAGTTTAAAATTGCATGTTTAGATAATTAGCATTTTTAATTTCGAATTTCATAAAAATACCAAAAATAAATCATTTGCCCGTCATTAGAAATATGTCATATTGTCGTGTGTCATATAGTTTGCATGTTAAGCTGTATTAATCGCATGTTAATTTTTGCACTTCATTACATATAGGTTAGCTTTCATTTAAATAAATGAAAATCCAAAAAAAATATTGAGTAAACTGCTTGTTAATTAGAAATCATATTAAGATTGTTGATGTGATTTTCTAGCTAATAATGCAAATGCTTACGTTACTTCGAGGTAAGTAATTCTCCCAATCTTGCAAGTTATTTAATATTTTGATTATTGGGTGTTACTTTGGTGGTTTGCGCACCCGTATGATTACCTCACATGTTAGTGACTAAATTAAAATGAATCCAAACTGTCTGTCTAAATATTTTTTGAAAAGAAAAGGTATCGAAAGGGCGTTAGACTGAATCTAGCGTAACCAAGTCTCTGAACTTAGAATCTCTGGTTCGTAGGAATAAAACATATCTCCCTATGTTTTATTTAGGTTTCTAATCGACCTACCACAAATAGATTAATGGTGACTCCAAGCATGAAAACATTTGCACGTTAAGAACTTAAATCCTAAGTTGGGAATTGGTAGGGCTTGGGAGAGTCCGAATTAAGCTTAGTTTTAATAATTCATTAGCCTAAGCAAATTTCAGGTCGCGACAGTAAATTTATCACTAATGTACTAATTTAGAGTTTTTTTGTGGTAAAACAATTAGTTTTTGGTATATTATACTAATTTGTGGTTTTTTATTGTCAAAAAATTAGTTTAAATAAATTTGTCGTGGGTGCATCAATTTGGAGTTTTTCGTGATATTAATCATTCTAAAAATCTATTTTTCGCAAACTAAATATTATGCAATTAGCAATAACACGCTTCCTCATGAATTTCTAACATCATCAAGCATCGACACATATGGAAGATGACCAAAAGATGAATGTAATGAATCATATTTAAGGTGGGAAAATTCAAGTTCAGACTTTCAAACATAGCTATAGGTCCGAGGTTGGCTTGGTTGGCTCAGAGCAAAAATTTCCACATCAGAAAAGAGAAAAGAGAGAAAAAAAAAAGGGAAAATTTCAATTAAGGACCCCAAGTGGGGTCAAATTCTCAAAAAAGAGTCCATAGTGAACAAGGTGTTAAATAAGGGCCTGAAGTGTTCAATCAGTCTCAAAAAGGACGAAATGCCCAAAAAATCTCAAATAGGTGGGTCCCTGGCCGGCCAAAATACCTGCCGGCCGGCGAAAAAGTTACTGTTCTGGTGTCGGAACAGTAACTTTTTATTTATTGGTTGGCTCAGAGCAAAAATTTCCACATCAGAAAAGAGAAAAGAGAAAATGTTAAAAAAAAAATGAAGTGTAGGTAGAATCATCGTTGTCCACTTGTCCTGATTAATTGAAGGAATAATTAAAGGATTGCATGATATCAATGAGACACTGACATCTTACCAAAAAAAAAAAAATGAGACGCTGACACAACAAAACCTTGAAACAAGACGGTACCAAAGAAAACGAGCGGACAGTAAGAGCAGCAGCAACACCAGCACAACCCGTCTTTTCTCAATTTCTTACATCACCTTCGTTATAATCTCTCGAGTCCTTTCTCGCTGAAGCCAAGGAGTTCAACTTCAATGGCATCTTCTCTGCCATGTATCGCAGCTCCGTTGTCCTCCTCCTCCCCCTCCCGCTTCAGTTCTCTGCCCTGGGAGCTTCGCAGCTCTTCGCCATCGCTGTTCTCAATCGTTCCATGGACGTACAGGAATCTGCGTGAGAACTCTAAACTTGTGTTGAGTGTGCATGTCGGTGTGTTCTTACTCATGATGTTGCCTTTTTTCTATGCTTTCGTAGGAACAGTTTTGAGTTTGGATAAGATAAATAGATCTGAACACTTTGCTTGTCGAGAAAACCAGAAGGAATGGATTGAGTACACTTCGCAGTCCTCTCTCTGGTCTCTCGGCTAGGAGCACGTCACAAGCAACATAAAAAGGAAAAAAACAAAACGAGACGATAAGTCCATTTGCTAGGATAAAACCTTGTCTTTGGTGCTTTGTCACAGTGCGATGCTGCAGATGGCTGCTGGGCTCCACTCTGCTGTTGCATTGATTGATGAAAACGAATTCGCATTCATGTTTTTCCGTTATAGTACTTTCTTTTTACTGGAAATGAACGCTTTTTGTCTGCTTCACTTGCTAAAGAACTATTATAGACGAAAGAAATCTTGACGTTACATCCACCGAAGTTGAAATATCTGTGAAAGCGCCCTCGCCAGCAACATTTAAGTGTGTCGGTTTTCACCCATCGTACTTTTGAAAATTTTCTATGTAGTTGTAAATGGAAAAATTATCAAAAAAATTTAAAATTTATTGTATTTATGCATATTCAATCCTTAACCTTTCAATTTGATTAATTTAGTGTTAAAAATTTTAACATTTTGCCAATTTAGTCCATATAGTTAATTTTGATAAAAAATAGTTAATATAGACGCCGACCACCCTATATGATATATCCGACACTAACGAGAATAATTTTTTCAATTTTTTTTTATTTTTTAAAATTAATTAATTATTTATCTTTTTTTTTTCCTGTTCTTATATTTTCCTTCTTTTCTTTTGTTCTTTTCTTCACTATGGTCTGCGGGGCTGAGCAAGGGTTGTGCAGCCCCTCGCCGACCACTAGCGAGGGGCGCGGCCCTCACTTAGATTTAGGCAAGGCTGCATTGTCCAAATCTAGGCGAGACTACATGAGAGCTACAACCCTAGCCTACGTCGACAAGGGCTTCGCGGCCCTCGCTTGCCACAGTGAAAGTAAAAAAAATAAGAAGAAGAAAATGAAAAAAATTTAAAAAAAAACTTGTCAACATCAGTAATTTATGGCCAAAATTGATCGGATGGACTACTTGACAAATTGTCAAAAGGTTTACCCCTACATTGGCCGGCAATGGTCGGCCAACAACCTCACCATCCAGGGTTTGGAAAAAAGAAAAGGAAGGAAAGGAAAGAAAAGAAAAGAAAACATAAAAAATTAATAAAAAAATATTAAAATGTTTTAAAAATTATCCATATCAGCGCCGCCCGCCCACGTAAACGATTTCCGATCAAAATTGGCCAGAATGACTCAATTGACAAAACATAAAAAGGTTTAGGACTCAATTAGTAAAATTGAAATATTTAAGATTGAATTGACAAAAATGTAATAGGTTTAAGATTTTTTTGACTATTTATCCTTGTGACTTGCCAATGCCAAAGCCATTTAAATCAACAATCTATAGTATATGTTTGAAATCAAAGTGATCATTCGTTACCTTTTCGCACTGAACTTTTTAAACTTGTGGGCCTCGCAATTCACGTCATTTAGACACGCTACAAATTGAGAAATTAGCGTTAAACATTCTGTTCTTGAACGAACCCTGGCGTTGATCTTCGCCGGTGATCGAACCAAAGCCTTAAGATTAAGATGACTCGCGTGCACGGATGCTCGATTGGCGATGAGAGCACAGGCAGTTTGACTAGAGCCACGTATCAGTACTGCGCATGCGAGGCGTGGCAGCATAGGGAGAGCAACCGGAGCTGATTGCGCGACTTAAACTTGAAGAGGTAGATGGCTAATTATGTCATTTTGTAAATTTTGCAAATTTAAAAAGTCTAGTGCCAAAACTTTATGAACTATTATTTTGCTAAATCTATTGACATTGTTCATTTAAGTGATTTGGCGAGCCAAATCGGATATTTTAATTACGATACATTGGATTCTTTGGTGAGCTAAGTTGTTGGAGTTACGTAGATGAACGACTTTCAAATGTTTTGGAATCAAATTAATCATTTGTAAAACTTTGATACTAAACTCGGCGTCGAACAAAAGTTTTGTAGTCCTTATCTCGGTAAGAAAATAAAGTCACATACACAATGCTTCGAGTCACTATGTCACAAGTGGCGAACACACACCAAATGCGATAAACACGATTTTTGGTCCTCCCAAATTTACCCTTAAATAATAATAAGGACTCTATTATGTGGGGTCAGTTTGGTTCAGCTTTCCCAAGGGCTTTGGAAGCCCCAAGCCCCTAAGGAAAAATATGAGGTGTTTGGTTCAGCTTTTGGGACTCCATTGGCCAATTGTTAGTATTTGGAATGTTGAAACTATTTTTTTCCTTCCCAAACTACTCTCACTTATTTTGTAATATTTTGGTTTTGCCCCATTGTTGTTACTGTTCATCTTCTTCGCGAAAGGGTGGCTAGTGAGGGTGATTGACGCACTGGCATTGGACGGCAAAGGGCCGGCGAGGGGCTAGCGAGGTCGCCCGATCAGGTGACGGCCGCCTGAGGTCACGCGACCTCAGGCCTCGTCGCCTAAGGTCGGGCAATCCTCGGTGACGGCTGCCTGGGTCGTGCGACCCTTGTTGGGGGGTCGCCCAACCTCGGGCGACGACTGCTGACGCTAGATCTGGCTCACCAGCGATCACCTAACCTCGAGCGATGACCACCGGCGCCAGATCTGGCTCGCCGGCGGTCGTAGCCCTTCACCGGCTTTGGCGAAAGGTAGCATTTTTTTTAATTAAAAAGGGTCTCAAAACCCTTTGCAAAAAAAAAATTAGCCAAATACTACTTAAGCCAAAATAGCTTCACAAAAAATTTATTACCAAACGACATTTGCATTTCTGTAAGGGGTTTTAACTTAAAGGTATTTGCATTTTCTCAAGACTCATTTACAAAGTTGAACCAAACGGGCGTAGTTAAGGAACATCAAGCTATAGATGAAGGTGGTGACACTATGACTTTTCGTTTGCCTGAGTGACGGTTATTAGCTGCTTTGCTGATACAGCGTACTAGCTTGATCTTCTTCTCTGTAGAGTTCGTATAGGTTGCTAGGTGGGGCTTCATTTGCTCTGTCTTTTTATCGTTTTGGGACTAATTACTACCCATGCTTTCCTTTACAAGCAATGCCCAAGAATGAACTATAAATGTCGTCACCAAATTCAGCTGTTTAGGTTTTCCTCTCTGTGGCCTTACTGAAGTACAACTTACCTGGTTGATTTGGGTGCATCTAATGACCATCTTGGTTACTGTTCGGTCGTTATTTTATCCATGTCAGCTCATTTGACGTGGTTGCGGAATGGTGAACCGGTGTTCTTCGGCATAATCTTGCATAGAAGTTCGAAATCGACTAGAAGTGCATTAGTAATGAACTAATGCATACAGGCTAGAGTCAAGAAGCGAGACATTTGACGCCAGCATATGTATATTCGAGAAGCTCATTTTCAATGCTCAATTCGTGCTTGAATTAAATAGACTGCATTCGTTGTACTTGATCTATAGAGAATTTTTGCATGGACCACCCGAATAGATGCGCGTGTACTCATTCTGAAAATGATTTTCAATCGAACGAGTTCATCAATGTGGAGATACTCGCCATTTAGGGATTGGCCTGATGAATGCTTTATCGCAGAGGTACGAGCGACTGGGAATACCTTCAGGACTTTGTTCCGCGTCACCACATTCGGCGAGTCTCACGGGGGTGGTGTTGGTTGTATCGTTGATGGGTGTCCCCCTAGAATGCCGCTTTCGGAAGCTGACATCCAAGCCGATCTGGACAGAAGGTTCTTTCACCTATGATAGCTGGCTGTGTCCTGATCATTTATATAAATCAAATCATCTAAATAACATAATCTTTTCACATTGTTCCACAATTAGCGAGAATGCATGGTTCAGTTACTTCCATCAGTTCTTAAAAGAATCCTAACGTTTGATTGTTCACTTATCTGTATACAGGAAACCAGGTCAGAGCCGAATAACTAGCACAAGAAAGGAGACTGATACATGTAAAATACATTCAGGAGTCTCTGAAGGATTCGTTCTCATCCCAATCATGGCTAGCGATCCTCTTAATGCTGTTTTCTTTTTCCTGCTTGAAATTCGCCGCCTGTGTCCTTTTCAAATTAAGGTAATCATTCTATTTTAGTACAGGGGTGACTACTGGAACACCGATCATGATATCTGTCCCTAATACTGATCAGAGAGGACATATAAGTATCTCCTATGGGAACTGTTGAACAGAATCGATAACAGACGGCGATCTGGGAAACTACAATTTATGCATCTATTTGATCAGTCTAGTAAGTTGGATAGGATAAGTTCTATGCTATCAAATTGTGAAGCTAGGATATGTTTGACGGATGTAATAAGTGTCTAAGGGAGGTTGAAACTGTGTAGTCAGGTCAGCTATACTAATTATGTCAATAGTCTTTTCATTTTCTGTAGAAGGTCCAGTTCATAGAAATCAGATCAAGGTGTAAACCATGCTTTTTATTCCATCAATTTGAGTTTGCACTTATGGAGCTTCCGAGAACTTACTTCCATGGAGTCGGTTTTATTTTCCATATTGTGTACAATGGTTTCATACAACTGCTTTTGGATTGGAATTTGCAGGACTACAACGAAACGTCAATAGCTTATAGACCTTCTCATGCCGATGCAACTTATGATATGAAGTACGGCGTCTGAGCAATAGGGGTAATTCTGTCCTGCCGCCATAGCAGATGCTCGAAAATGCTTGGAGTATATGAGGATAAAGATTTTGACCAAGTTTCCATTGAACTTATTATCAACTTTAGGGTGGTGGTAGATCTTCAGCAAGAGAAACTATTGATCGAGTTGCATCTGGAGCTATCGGTAAGAAACTTCTGAACGAATTTTCCAGGACTGAGGTACCGTGATCTTTTAAGCTGGATTTGCGCTTCTCGTGTCAAGTCTTGCGTCTGTTTACCACTTGTTTCCCTTTTATTTATGCTCAGGCTCGACATATTTGGTTTTATTTATGATCTGTTGTCTATCTGAGAAAAAGAAACTTCATCTGTGGAAGATGCTGCTTGCTTAAACTATGTCAAGCTTGGGAAACAGCACAAAACCATTGACGAGATGAAGGGCAAGTCATTGCACCTCTAGCAGTAACTGTTTAACAAAGTATCCATGCTTGATTAACAAAGGGAGATTGCCAAGTCAAGCACTACAAGGCTCAAACTAAACTGAACATGAGAAAAGATCAAAACTGAATATGAGTGAGCAGGAGATGGCTCGAGTTATCAACACACGACATTTCTAATGGTTGTCTGTGTTTCTATATTTTGTTTAGGGTATCCAGCTTAATGGATTCGACTCCCTCACCACATCGCTATGCTATAATTATCTTACTTCACTGGATAGAGCTTGCCTTGTGGTCGTGTGTCTCGATCTTTCGAGCATAGAAGTTTGTAACTTCTAATGTAGATCTCTCATGTTTGGAGGGCAAATTCTGTACCCTTAAGTCAGTGTTCCCACTGCATATGCCCATTTATGCGTGTTTGCACATGTTTTAGAGTGCATCCTCATGTTTATTTATCTGTTGCTTGTAGGTTCTTGCTTATGTCTCTCAAGCCCATGATGTAGTACTTCCAGAACATTTAGTAGATCAAGAATCTGTGATGCTTGAGCAGGTCCATGAGTTATCTCACGATTCTTTTTCTAGGATTTTTTGTTCCAAAAACAGAGAACGCAAGGCACATTTGTCATGGAATCCTGCATATTCTTAGTCAAATTTGTTTTGATGGCCTGTGTATCATATGTTTCCAATGTGAAGTGTCTGAATTATCATGTCTTCTATTAGGAGAGAGAGTTTAGTTACAAAGCTAAAACTGCAGTTATATGCTGAAATGCAATTCCCCCTAGAACAGGGTGCGGAGTTTTCACGGGTCAGAGGATTCATCTGAATGCAGCTTATTCATAGATCCTAGAAAGCCAACGGTGCTTAGGACAAAGCATGAGTCATGATGCTTGTCCTCTTTGAATATGGCTCTCATTCTCTGAATTGATTCTAAGAACATGTTGCCATTGAAAAAGCTGGGGACGTCTCCCGTAGCTTTTCGTAACATTGCTATACAAATGAGCTGTCACTGCAGGTGAAACACGTCGTCAAAGTTGATAATAGTGCGTCTGTTGAAATTTAGCTGGTTTGAGGGCATTGACGAGTTGGAACAACAACATGTTATCCGCTCCCATCCATTCACAATTACTATAACAAGAACAGAAGAGACGGCTTGATTGTTGATAGATTTAATACAAATTAACCTAATCCTAAACCGTAATCCTAAATATATCTCTAACATGTTTGATCAACTTTTCATTAGCTGAAAGCTGGAGAAGATGGCACAAAACTGCTTCTGGGAACTCTGCACCAAATGCACTGATTTTGCTTGAAATGTCGAACAAGTTTTCATACTATCGCATGTGCTTCTCCTAACTTCATGATGAGTCAGAGACAGACAACATCCTCGCGTAACTGCCATTGACAACATCCTCGCGTAATCTACCATACTTCTTTGCGCTTGACCTTATTTTCTGACGTTTCATGCATGGACAGATAGAGAGTAACATCGTCAGGTGTCCAGATGCTGTCTATGCAGACATGATGATTGCTGCGATTGATGCCGCAAGGGTCACAGGGGACTCTGTTGGCGGTGTCGTCTCATGCATAGTGAGGAATGCTCCACGCGTGAGAACTCCTTCCTTGACCTCTTCGAAAACTCTAATGTGGTCTAGTTTATCTATTGCTTCGGTAAAGAAAATGTAAGATTATACCTTTGGCTAACACTTTTTTTGATTCTCTTCATTATCCCGTCTTGTCACATTTATGAGGTAATTATTGATGCATGTGATCTAAGACTCAGTAAGATGGATTTTCTTGTTCAGGGGCTTGGTTCACCAGTTTTTGACAAACTTGAAGCCTTGTTGGCAGGAGCTCTCTTATCTTTACCCGCAGCCATGGGATTCGAGTTTGGTAGCGGTTTCGCTGGTACAGAAACTCATGAAGCAGACTCCGAAATTAATTTCTTGGACGAGTGCGAAGAACGAATGAATTACTTGTATGTTGCCACGACTCTTGGTAAGGATTTGCCTGTCTTCGTTCTGATCTGTGAACAACCCTTTCAGGTACACGTTTGACAGGGAGTCAACACGACGGCGAGTTCTACTTGGACAGACACGGAAGAATCAGGACGAGAACAAACCGCTCGGGTGGCATTCAGGTATGATCTCGAAAGAGTGATAAGTGTCCATGATGTTTAATTGGCACTAGTAGTGTTTTCCTTACTTGGATTAAAACTAGAAACCTTCTTTGTTCTAAGCACATCTTCATCTGATGTTGTTTTTGTGGTTTATCAGGGTGGAATATCCACTGGGGAGGTCCTTACCAAAAAAAAAAAATATCCACTGGGGAGATCATAAACATGGGAGTAGCTTTCAAGCCAACACCGACTATCGAGGTAATGTCTCTCTCTGATGCACAAAACGCACATTTTGAGTTTGTGGCTCAAGTTCTAGCCGAATCCGACTTGGACTGAAGCCTCGAGACCAAGATAAGTCGTAGACATATTAGAAGGCATCGTGGGGAGCTTTGGGAGAGGACCGGATACCCAGGCTGCCAGTTAAATGACTCGGTAGCTAATTTGCTACTGGTGGTCAGGCTGCCAGCCCTACATCGCCAGTTTCCCGGCCAGGCCCTCCCGATGCTCACTTTGAAAGCCACGAAAATGGCACACTCAGGATCACTATACTTAGAAACCGAAACACGTAAATAGAGAAATTATCGATTCGTGTACTTAGTTTGGAATCCATCTAACTTGACACGGAATTTGCAACAATTTCCGAACACGAACTCAAGTGCATCTCCCCTATACCATTCGTCGGACACTAGCCTAATGAGATGGTCACTCACGAGAAGAAATTCCTCTCTAAATCCGTATGTGAGTTAGATTGTGCATCATCAGATTATGAGAAAGACTTGAGCGCTATTTATAAAGTTTTCGACCACGGGCCCTCTCATTGCAAGCCGGGACATACTCAGCTCATACTAGCCAGCCCCATATTAGACTTATTAAGAACCCATATATCTCACATTTATTAGACCAAATTAATTTCAATTAATGAAACCTACATTAGAAAATTTTTACATTCTCCCACTTGGGCAATATTAATCGAAACAAAACAATGTGCGCACCCTTATGTTGGTTTAGAAATTATTCTTAATAGTCAATCCGATCCCATAAAGTCTCGAACACCAAATCATGGCGGTAACTGCATGTACTCATACAGAGCTTTCCATAGTCACTAGTACTTTCAACTTTATTGATGTGGATTTAGTATGGTAGTGTGGTAAATGAACAATACCTCATAATGAGTGATACTTCATGCGTTGTCCATTTTATCAATCCAAATTCTCTCTCCTCAAGTGTCACAAAATCTAGTGTGTCATCAAAGAATATCTTTTATGGCTCCAATAAACCTACATATGTCTTACCCTTATAGTTAACTATTTCTTATGTGTAACAAGACATATCGATAAGGTTAATACCAAGAATGCCCCTAGCCTATACTCAAGGTTTACATAATGCCTCGAAATTTTCATCAAATATATATGAACTCAACATGATAAAATTACATTCACAAATACCTCATCGAATGCAAGAAGTTGATACATATCGAAATGATACAAACTGTAACAAAATCATATACAAATTTCGCAAGAGCAACACAAGACTAAACAACTTTCACTAATTAACAATATCACATGATACTCCTAACCCATGTTAATGACATGTTGATCAAATACACAAAGGCGAAGGCCTTTAGTTAGTGGATTTGCAATCATATCATCTATTGAACTGTGCTCTACTGCAATGTCACCATTCTGAACTGTTTCCTTTATTGTTAGGAACTTAACCTCTATATACTTAGACCCCTTGAGACCTTTGATATTGTTGACAAATAATACTGCGGCTTTGTTATCACAATACAACTGTATGGGCCTATCAACAAAATCAAACATGGTCAATTCTCTAATGAGGTTCCAAAGCCAAATAGCCTGAGTAGCCGCCGAAAAGCATGCTACGAACTCCACTTGCATGGTAAATGATGAAATGGATTTCTGTTTCTCGCTTTTCCATGATACTACACCTCTCGCTAACAGAAAGATGTACCCTGTTGTCGACTTATTGTCATCCTAATAGCCAGCAAAATCTACATCTGAATACCCTACTAGCTACAGGTCCTGAACATGTTTGTAAATCAACATAAAATTTTTTGTCCTCTTTAAGTACCTCAAAACCTTTTTTGCAGCAACCCAATGATCGTGTCTTGGATTTGACTGATATATGCCTAGAAGTCTTGTTGCAAAAGCAGTATCTAGTCTTGTACATACTTGAGCATACATAATACTCTCAAGTGCACCAGCATAAGGTACATTCTTCATTTGGGCTTTTTCAAAATCTGAATGAGAATATTATGACAGACTCAACTTATCGCCCTTAATGATAGGAGCAATTCTTGGCTTGCATTGCTGCATGTTAAATCTTTCTAAGATACGATCAACATATGCCCTATGAGATAAACCCAATAGTCTGCAAGAACGATTCTTATGAATCACAATGCCAAGGACAAAAGACGCATCACCAAGGTTATTTATATGAAAGTTCTTTGACAACATCTGCTTTGTCTCATGTAGTAAACTAAGGCTACTGCTCGCAAGTAGAATATCATCTACATAGAGTATAAGAAAAATGTATTTCCTCCCACTGACCTTGCAGTATATACATTAATCTACTTTGTTCTCAACAAAACCAAATGAAGTGACAACACTATGAAACTTCAAGTACCATTATTTAGAAGCTTGCTTGAGACCATAAATAGACTTTTTTAGTCTACATACAAGCGTACTTGAATCATCTGGTTGCACCATATAGACTTCTTCATTAAGGTGTCTATTGAGAAAGGCAGTTTTAATATCCATCTGGTGTAACTCCATATTGAAATGAGCTACCAATGACATGATCACTCTGAAAGAATCTTTAGAAGAGACTGGAGAAAAAGTTGTTTCATAGTCTACTTTCTCTCTAAATGAAACCCTTGGCTATTAGTCTGGCTTTAAACTTCTCAATCTTTCCTTTGGAATCCCTTTTCGTCTTATATACCCATGTGCAACCAATAGATCTATGACCTTAAGGTAATTCAGCAAGTTCCCAAACACCATTATGCTTCATAGATTGCATTTCATCTCTCATTACATCTAACCATAGTTCTAACTGAGGACAAGAAATAGCTTCTGCATAAGTCACTGAATCAGTCACAAAATCGATATCGTAGTCTTGCTCTCTTATATAGACTAAATAGTTTGGTAGTATAGCTGATCGTCTCTTTCCAATGGATCTCCTAACTGGAGTAGCAACAGTCTCATCATGTACCTGAGAGGCTTAAGGAACTTCATCAGAAGTTGTCACAACAACAGGATCCTAAGCCTCAACAGGTTCAGTCTGTGGTGTAGGAGTCTCCACATTTATCTGTATGGGAGGAAAAAAAAGACATAAAATCACCCATCGTACTATTATCCTTAATAGTCTATGAGCAACTATTTTCTTCGGCTACATCAAACTCCAAAAACTTCACTATCTATGATTCCACAATTCTTATGCCTTCATTGGGATTATAGAACCGATATCCTTTTAAATGATCCGGGTAAGATACAAAGTAACACCGAGTAGTTCTGGAGTCCAACTTACTTAATGTTGGATTATATGACTTCACTTCTGCAGGACATCCCCAAATCTTAAGATGGTTCAAGTTAGGCTTACGTCCAGTCCATAACTCAAAATGAGTCAATGGAACAGCTTTAATAGGTACACGATTTAGGATGTACAAAATTATTTTCAAAGCTTCACCCCACAAAAAATCAGATAAGTTTGTCTTACTAATCATATTCCTTATCATTTCCATAAGGGTGCGATTGCGCCTTTCGGCCACACCATTCTGTTTAGGACTTCCAAGCATAGTAAATTGAACCGCTATCCTAAAATCCTCAAAGTATTTGGCAAATAGCCCTTTAAACTATCTAGCATCGTCATGCTTGCCATAATACTCTCAACCTCGATCAGATCTAACAACTTTTATGACATTTCCCAACTGTTTCTCGACTTCAGTCAGAAAAATCTTGAACTTATCAAGAGACTTGGACTTTTCCTTAATCAAGTACAAATAGCCATATTGGGAATAGTCATCAATAAATGTGATGAAATAAAAATTTCTACACAAGGTTGCTGTATAGGATCCACAAATATCAGTGTGAATGACTTCCAATAGGTCAGAACTTCGGACTGTAGTTTTCTTCCTTATCTTGGTCATTTTACCTCTACAACAGTCTATACATATCTCTAGGTCATTTTTTAAGAGCAGATAATATATTAGTCTTTATCAGCTTTTCCACTCTATCTTTAGAGAAGTGGCCAAGTCATTTATGCCACAATGCATAAGATTGTTCCTTAGGTAGAAGTCTTTTAAAAACAACATTTTTGGGTGTATAAGCGACATATATGTCATTAGGAGACAAACACAATTTGTACAATCCATTGGACATATTATAGTACCCAATCTTATTTAAATTATGAAATAAAGAAATAATATTGTTCTTGATTTCAAAAGAGTAGCCATATATATCTAAACACAATACGGAAACTAAGTTCCATCTAAAAGAAAGTACATAAAAAGTATCTTTTAACATTAATCTAAAACTAGAGTTTAGAATTAAGACAATATCTCCCACAAACACCACATCGACTTTTTCGTTATTTCCCACAGTGAGTCTTGATTCATCCTGATTTAGCATCCTCCGGTTTATGAATCCCTGCAGGCTCACGTTTAAAGAACCAAGCCTTGCACTTTCCACTGTCCTTATTTATGTAACCTTTCTTCTTACAAAAGAAGTAGCGGTCACTATCATTCTTGAAGGATTTTTTCTTTGGACCTATATCATCAAATTGACTAGTAGTTTCATGAGTGCTTTTATGAGTACGATTTCTGAACTTTTTATTCTTCCTCTTGTGGGAACCAGAAACATATAAGGCTAAATGCCCTCTTTCCTTCTTAAGTTTCTCTTTCTCTGCCACCACCGTAACTATCAAGTCATTAACCGACCAAATCTCATATTAGGAATTGTAATTTGTCTTTATAATTCCAAAATCAGGTGGAAGGGTGTTGAGGGCTTGATGCACAATGCAAGCATCGGGAATGGAAACATTAAAAGCTTAAAACTTTGTCTTTAGGTTTACCATCCTAAGGACATAATCTTTAACCCCAGCAGTACTATCATATTTCATATTAAAAAGCCTTTGAAGAAGTGTACAAACCTCAGCATTAAAAGAAATGCGATTTCTAGCCTCTAAGACTGCTATCATTTTCGTAGCAGTATAGTCAGCTGGCAAATCACTTTTCAAGTGTTCTTGAATGGATTTCTTCATTGTCAATAAGCAAATCCGATTGTTTTTTTCCCAAGCAAGATAGTGCGCTTTCTTAGTTTCAGTATCAGTGACCGTGATATCCGCTGGCTTATCCTTTGTTAGAGCAATGTAACCATCTGCCAGCTCTATTATAAATAAAAAATCCTCTTTCCATTTCTTAAAATTCAACCCAGTAAGGATCTCAATGGAAATGGAATTGCCGTTTACAGAAAATGTGATTGATAAAACAAACAAATAATACAATTAGCATCGTATGAGTACTTATACAGAGAGTTACATACATCATCACATAATCACCTTTTGACAGAAAATAAGATATGCAGTTATATACTCTTCACATGATAGTGGCCATGAGAACATATTCTAATCTTTCGTGAAATCACCACCTTTAGGTGTATGAACTACTAAGATCAGTTATTCCTTAAGCACATGCCATACATGTATCCTTCCATGAACCAATACAAAATCACCTCTTTTGAGAGTATGACCACGCATTAGAACAGGAGACATTCCACCACAATATAAGACCGATATTTCTCAAATCCAATCAAGTGTGCCACTTTGGCGGTCATAACCCAACTAAATCCTTTAAAATCTCTCATACTAGGGATATGAGCTTTGTGTATCACATTCACTGTATACATGTAACGCTAGACGTAAAGACAGAAGCGTATATCTCTGAAATTACATGTCATGCTAATTATATTATTCTATTCATTGATAGATAATGAATTACACTCTATACAGTCTTTATGTGGTGATATACATGTGAGCTATCATATACATTTTCGAAACCATAGAGAAATACAAGAAAATATACAAAAATATCCTAAAAAAAGCGTATATAGGTTTCTATACGTATTTTCACATCTTTAAAAGCTTCAACCATTTAAAATAAATATACCACAATGTAGAGAATCTCGATACGAGCGCGTCGGTACCAAAAACGTCCCAAAAGGACGTCGAATGCGCCTTCACGTACCTCCGGATAACGCGGCACGTGCGTATGTGTTCAGCCGGTCAAACTGGTCTGAACCGCCGATCCAATCGGTTACCGGTCCAACCGGTCAACGGTCAATGGATCGGTCCAACCAGTTGGCTAATTGGGTCAACGATTGAGTCGGGTCATAGGTTAATTCAGGTCAAGATCCAGGTCAACCCAGATCCGTACCTCGTTGACATCATGTCAGCAGTTACCAGCGGTCACCGGCAGGGAGACGCGCCGGTTGGTCACAGCCACACATGTCCGTCACACGCCGCTGCGCCCACGGCGCTTGTCGGTGCGTAAGGGTGCATGTGGCCTCCCCCAGTGATGTGCCGCCCATCAATCTACTCGTTTTGACGAGTAGATTCTAAATATGCTATAAAATGCAACTTTCATCTGACCAAAAATTCCGAAAAGTAGCAAAAACCTCTCAGTCAAAACGAAAATGATCTTAATCCACATGTTTCAGTTCTAATCTATGGCAGGCTCTGATACCACATGAAAGCCATGAAAATGGCACACCCAGGATCACCATACTTAGAAACCAAAACACATAAATGGAGAAATTATTGATTCACGTAACTAGTTTGGAATCCATCTAACTTGATGCGGAATTTGCGACAATTTCCGAACACGAACTCAAGTGCATCTCCCCTATACCATTCGTCAGACACTAGCCTAATGAGATTGTCATTCACGAGAAGAAATTCCTTTCTAGATCCGTATGTGAGTTAGATTGTGCATCATCAAGTTATGGGAAAGACTTTAGCGCTATTTATAGAGTTTTCAACTACGGCCCCTCTCATTACAAGCCGGGCCGTACTCTGCCCACACTAACAAGCCCCATATTAAACTTATTAAGAACCCACATATCTCACATTTATTAGACCAAACTAATTTAATTAATTTCAATTAATGAAGCCCGCATTAGGAAATTTTTACACACTTACCTTCTCGGATTATACAATCACCACTATACATGTCCCGGGCGCTTGGTCCTACTTGGGCAAGCGCCCATATGGCATCCTGATTCTCAAAAATACGAGTTTTATTTTAGTTTTTAGACATATTTGGAGTAAAATGCGAAAGCTTTGTGAGACTTTCTTTTAGGTTTTTCTAGCAAAACTTGATTATAGAAATGCAAGAGTTTGTGAGAATTTATGTGCTAACACTTTGGGAGATACACGAGAGATTGAGCGATTGATTAATAACTTTGTAAATCTCTTATTGATAGTGAATTCTTGGCTACTGGCTACAATACTCGGAAAGAGCCAGGTGTCTTGTATCGTTTCACGTTGATTTTTCTAGTAATTTCTTTGCCCCGCATTAGATTATATATGCCATGTTATTTCAAAACAACGCATCATATTTATGCAGACTTGCACTTGAACCTGTGAAGTTAATCACAGTAATGCTCATAAAAGTTGTTCTGATACACTTCTGCAGAGGAAGCAGAACACAGTGACTAGAGATAAGAAGGAAACCGAGCTAATCACCCACATTCGGTTCGATCCGTGTGTCGCTCCTCGAGGTAAGTGTGCATAAGCTAGACAATGATTCATTTTCCATTTCCTTTTCCACATACAAGCATCATCTCTTCAATGTTCGTGAAACAATTTACAGCAAGATGGTAGAAGTTAGAAAGGACTGCTTTTCTGCGCAGTATAACACGAAAAGAATTGTGATCGAAACATAACGTGTGCACGCTTGGCTAGTTCGTGCAGCGGTTCCGATCGTAGAGGCCATGGTGGCTCTGGTGCTGGTGGATCAACTGATGTCGCAGTATGCACAATGTCATCTCTTTCCTATCAATCCCAATCTAAAGGACCCGATTGTGCCGCCACGAACTTGGAATGACGAGAAAGTGACGCAACACTTCTAACACCTTCGTGGCTATAGGTAAAAAACTAGGGGATGTTCAATATAGCCTGGTAATGCGAAAGATCGAACCAGCTCGAAATTTTCGGTTTGGGCTTTAGACCGGTTCGACTTTCGTGAATATGCTGGCTATGTTTTCGAGCTTCGTGATGAAAAGGCCCACAGATACTCTGTCTTTGGTCATGGATTCATAACCATGTCTTCATCTTTCACGGATGAGAATTGTATTTTAGGGAATAACAAATTAGCGAATAATGTTTCTGTTCCTCAGGCAATAATACTTTCTCTCCCGGCGATGATGTTGAAGTTGCTTTTGCAACGTAGCAGTCGTTGTTCCTTTTACAAATAAATTTGTGGTTCGACATTCCGGGCATTGGTGGCGGATACAGAAACCTAGCTTGGGGAAGGGCCAAGACATGATTTTTACCTAAAATTTGATAGATCCTAATGCGCAATTTACGAAAATTGCATGCCAATGATTGAAGCTTTCACTACAAGTAGACATAGATGTTCTAACTATGAAGGATTAGTCCCCGTTCAAGGTGTCTTGTTGTAGCTTGGTGGCACTTGAGTTCGCTTGCTTGATGTCTGCTGACCTTTTCATTCCCATCTTTATCCAAAGTTCTGTCTTACTTCGTTGTATCTATACACTTGATAGGCCCTTCCAAACTTATAAGAGCCACGCACTTAATCATACTAAGGAAAAATAAAGAAAAAGGTGATAGAAACCAAAGAATAAGTAAAGAGAGAGGTCATCATCGTTATCAATATGGTCGGTCGTGTAGGGAATAATTAGCGGTCATGCTTTAGATTCTCCAGACGTCGTGATCCTCCAAAACCAAGGGATAAGGTGAGAACACGAAAACTAGGGTTTGAATCGCACACCACAAAATGGTGTCTATAAAGATCAAGATTTTCTTTTCAAAAGTTGGAAAAACGGGTTCCCTAGTAAAGCTAAGACCCTAAAGAGGAGGGGCATTTCTATAAAACACTGGACAACGTGACTAAACTAAGACACGAGTTTCATGGTCCACCACCTCCTTGTGTATGCAACTTGCCCTTTTGCCTTTGTTATTTCGACTGTCCTAAGACTTTGTTGTTGGTGGTTAATCAGGATGTACCACACGACTAAGGTCGTTAGGTATTGTCCTGACTATTAAAAGTATTATACAAAAGGATATTTATTTTGTTCATTATCGGTGTAAAGAATTTATACGGATTCACTTTTGGATAGGTGACATGTAAAATCGAAGATAGTCATGTAAACTAAATTTAATCACATGTCACCGTCCAACAGTGAATGCGCGAAAAGGATTTTACACTGATCATGGATGAAGTATTTAATCTTTATCTGAACTCTTGATCAAGCAAGGTTCATTTGCCCAGATGTTCATCTATAACAAAAGGACAATTAACACTGTGAAAGGCATATCAGTCTGCTAGACAGCTGCCTCGAATACCTTCTTCCCCCTCTTTTTTGTGACTGATGGGGTTTGTATTTTCTAATAGTAATTTTCATCGAGAATTAACAATTTTCGAGATGTTTGTAGCCAATTCTCTCAAAAATCAGAGAAGTGAAAATTATCAAGAAAAATTAGTATTTGCAGAATGCCCCCACAATGGCAAAAGTAGCCACCACCAGACAAGAGTTTCTTTTATCCTTTTCTTTTTCTTCTTTCGATGCATCCAATTGGCTTTACCTGCATTTATGAAGAAAAATATAAAGAAAAATGTATGAGCTTTTAGAATATTTCTTACTCTTGAAGAGATAAAAAGCTACACGGAAGCGAGAAATTGAAACAGACGATCGCCTTTCGATAGTCACAACATTAGCGCGATGAAAATCCTGGGTCACAGAGCCAAGAAACATTTGTTTTTCTCACTTAATATGAGACAAATTGAAAGCTATAACATGACCCGTATAGCATTACAAGGGGTAAACTTTCTGGGAGATTGATTCAGGCATAAGTGAACGATTAAAACATTTTGAATGCTGAGGCCATGCTTCAACTTTCTCTACTTTGAGAGAGAGAGAGAGAGAGAGAGAGAGAGAGAGAGAGAGAGAGAGAGAGAGAGAGAGAGAGAGAGAGAGAGAGAGAGAGAGAGAGAGGTGCTTGTGTGAAATTTTCTACCAATTTATCGGATCTGTCAAACTAGTGGGTCAGATCTGGTCGGGTTTAGATCGGTCACAAATGATTCAATCCAAATTGATCTATTAATCTGTTTATAACCCATTTATTCATAATGCAAATTTATCAACCCATATTCGACCTAATCCATATTGTTAAAACACTTTCATATTTACCCAATCTAGGAAAACTTTTTTCTTATGAATTTTTTTTTAAAACTTACATTGCTAAAACACTTCCGTGCAATACAAATCTAGCAAACAACTTTTATGAATTTTAAAAAAAAAATTAATTTTGTTATATTTTTCTTTCTTTCTTTCTTCCTTTTCCTTCTTTTCTTTTTACGTCCAGTGACCCTTCGTAGAAAAACAAGGAAAAGACAAGAAGAAAAATAAATCAAAAAATTGTAAAAAATTAAAAATGATATGTTTATAATTCACCTAAGCTTGTTAGCTAACCCATTTAAGACCTATTAAGTTACTAGGTAATCCATTTATTACTCACACCATTAAATATGAGTTAAAATATGGTATCTAGACCCATTTTACCATCTCTACCAATTATGCTCTTCAAAGAGTCCACCCTGTTTGGCCCGTTTAGAATCGGCAAAGCTTCCACCCAAAATACCTTGCGCACATGAGCACGGGTTGGGGCGTCCAAGCCTTTGCCTTAAGTTAGTACATGGATGAGAGACTGTGATTCAAGTTTTGAAGAGGAAGAAGAGAGACTAAGAAGCCCTACCTAAGTATGGAGTTTACTGTTTATAAGCGAAATTATACTTAACCCAACAGTTGATTGTAGACGATTGGTGACATGATACGAACAAGTGGCAATCGAGTCATGACAAGTGGTAACTTGTGATGACAAGTGGTGATCAAAGGATTTAAAGACCAATAAAAACTCAGTCTTCATATAATGGGAACATCGCTACCTCATACAATGGGACAAAATTTAAGTGGAGCTCTTATTATTAGAATATTTAAATATTAAATTATTACTTCATTTAATAGTTTAAGCTTTTAGGACAATTGGTAGTGATCCCATTAAATCTTACATGATATTAAAGCAGAAGATATTGAATTCAAATGTTTCTAGGAGTTTCCCAATGAAATATTGTTACGTTTGGTACTAGTATAAACGACCAGTCATCGGCAAGAGGATTGACAGATTGAAATCTTTCTAGGAGTCGCCCAATGAAATATATTTACATTTAATACTTGTATAAAAGACCAGCCATCGGCAAGGGGATTGACGGATTGACAGGGATGTCTAGTCGTCGATCTCCAAGGAATTACTTGGAAAGCAACATTGGGTTCACGATAAAGGTAGATCCACCTATCAAGTGATTAGGAGTAGCTTGTCATGCTTCTATCGATACCCTGGAATATGCTGGTCACTAGCTCACAACATGATCGTCGAACCAAAGGAAAATAGCTGTTGACAAGGCTGGAAGTTTGCAGCAAGAGGACTGGAGATGAGTAAAAAATGTTTATGTTTGTTTTGGTCAAGTAGTCAGAGTAGTTGATGGATAGTGGAGGCAAACTCCATTTTGGGAAACCTTGAATTTGCCGGTAAAAACAAACCGTATGGGCAGCCTAACCTCGGTGATTGCACCTATCAACGCCCAGCGACTACTTGATTCGTTTGAAGGCTCTCCCATGGTCAGATTGGAGGAGGAATGGCCATAAAAGAGGATCGAAGCAAGCTGAAGGGGTTGGCAGAAAATGGAGAAAGCTTGCATTGTTATTATCATCGTCCCTCTCTATTGAGCAAACTATGCTAATATCTATTTGTAACTATCTCTGTTGTAGAGTCTTTGTTGCTATTATAATCTGCGATAAGAGGAGCGTATAGCGTGAAAGCAGTATGTGCATTCTAATAGTGTGATCTATTATGCGATAGAAGCAGTACTTGCGATATTGTAATTCTCTTGAGAATACTAGTAGATTCCAACCGGTTTTGTGGCTGTTAGTGGTGGAGGGTGGATGTAGACTTGGTTATAAAATAGAACCACTATATATTTGTGTGCAAAATATTCTGTCTGCCCATTATTCCCTATATATGTTTGATAGAAGCATATGATATTATCAATATGTTAAAGTTAAACTTGAATTGTTCCATAAAAAGTGTTTAAAGTTTTGTCTTTAAAACAACCCGTTCCCTGCCGGTACGCCGAAGGACCTTGGACTTGTGTTTGATAGTGTTTTGCACTAAACTAGAAATGTGAAAATTCGACTTGTTATCGCGTATCCGTTATCCTTCAGAGTACACGACAAGCCTCGGAGGGTTATGTCCAAAGGGTATATGCCACACCACATGACGGTCCATATCAGAATGTTAAAATTAGGGCAATCTGAATCAAGATCAACCATAAAAAAAATAAAAGTAAAATTGAAAATGTGAACTATAAAGTCAGCGAGGAGAAGCATGACAAAAGCAGTTAAAATATGTCTTGAGTTTAAGCTCACGATAGAAAGACAATTCAAGTATGTTTATCAATTTGAGTAGATTTTCTAGTTTGAATTGGAATCCTAATTTGACTAGGTTTTCTATTTTGGATCCAATTTTTGTCTATATATAAGAAGTGGGTCTTCTTCGTATAGAGCATCCGAGAGGAAGCTTCTTCGTGAAGTACACTCTGAAACAATCCAAGAGGAGCTTACAATGTTCGAGCCAATTTGTGGAAAGATTTGCGAATTCCTTTGTAAGATTTAGAGATTATTTCACTAGTAATTGTAAAGTTGAATACTATTTGAGTTATTTGGTATAATTGAAGGCTGAAAAACACTGAGAGTATTTGAGTGACTCGTATGTGTTTATAATTTCAGTTGTATTGCTTTATCTATAATAGAATCGAATGTTATTCTCTCGTGGGCATAGGCCACACCAAGCGAACCACAAAATCTAGTGCCTGATTTTCTTTATTCAATTTATTTTATTGTTCAATCTCTTGTCTGCAAAAGAAGCACTTATGCGACTTAACCAACAACATGAGAAGAGCCGAAACCGAAGGTTTCAAGTTTCCCGGATTCAAATTCACTCTGTATCGCTTCAAACATGCACAAATTAGCAACTTATAAAACTTGTTTCGTGTTACTCAAAGAGAGATTCACAATATTACTATTGTTCTCGTTACGGTTAGTATTGAAACGAAGTTCTGTTAAGAATTCTGCAATCTATTGAGAGCGATTATAGTGGGAAAAAAGTTACCTTTCTTCTGGAATAATTCTCACAAATTCTTGGGACCCCATTCTAGGTGGGACTAGGAGCAGCTTGCCTGGGAGCGACAGTGGGAGCGACTCCCCGGCTCCTCCTCTGGTGCTCCTGCACGAGCTCGTCCGCGAACCAGTCCAGTTTCTCGTAATTGCTCTGCTCCGATACACTCTTGCCCCCGAAGAGCACCGACTCAACGTTCTTCTGTTTCAGCATATCGTCCGCCATCGCCATCGCCATCTTCACATTGTTAGGGCTTGGGTCCGTATCGACGTCGCACCCGTACTGGCCAAGGCTGGAGCCGTTCGCCTGCATCACCCAATTCGTCAGGACTAATGGTCTTTCCATGAGCAAACTCGATTGAAACTCTTGCAGGTTTCATTTGCATCAAATGTTCCACAACAGGATATGTAAAGTCATAATCTTAGGACCAAGATGACAGATTTCGGACTGCCCTACGGTAACAATTCACGGGAGAAATTTCAATCCCAGACCAGAGGACGAACCACGACTTGTGCTACGTGACAGTGCGAGGTAGATTACTCAAACCGTGTTCAGAAAGTATGACTGGATACTACCTAATACAACAATAACAAGCTAATAGTGAATCATATTTCTGATTAAAATGAGGATTGTCATTCCCTAAAGTTAATGCACTGATCTCTACCTTTCTTGACCAACAAAAGAAGTGGAGAGGGACCAATGCATTGATGGTCTCCCTGAGAGCAAAGTGCTGTCAAATTTGCCTGGCAAACAGATGTGCTATAAACACAGAAGGAAAGAGACACCTCCTTTATGGAAGGTTTAGCTCCCTAACATGAAAATGACCCAAGAATAGGAATTTCAGGAAAAGATAGCCACTTAATCATTTCTCTTTCAGAAACCACGTCCTAATACAAATGAAAGCGTATGCGCCACCACAAGCCAACCTAACTATGGCAATTGGGAGAGCTCTTCCTCTCTCCTGAAGAATATGTAAAAATAAAACCAGACCATTTAGCAAAAGAGGGAAAATTGACCAAGATTCATATGTTTATCCCAGAGCGGTTGCTCCACCTACTATGTATCCACCACGTCCAACTGCTTTGCTAGTCTATAAGTCAACTTTTCTAACGTTAAATTAGAACCTTGACAGACACACTAGTAAAAATTCAATAGTAAAAATTCAAGAAGACCAATGCCGAACCGCAATCTGCTCAAAATGTTTTCTTAATACCACTGATGTAACCAATGTCAACAAGAGACTAACGATCTGATGATTACACAGCAATGTGCAGATATCGATTGATATCCAGACAAAAGCTGTATGAGCGAATGCAAGTGTTATTTTTACCTACATATCTATTGATTCTTGCATGTTTCATTGTCATATAAAGATTTAAAAAACCATTTTGATTACCTGAATCCTTAGATAATTACTGCTCCTACACGGACCAAACGCCAAGGCCACGGCCTGGTCAACCGCATCCGCAGATGCGTCCCCGGTGATCCGCGCCACGGGCCGAGCCCACTCCTTGGCTCTCCACTTCCTCACATTCTCGTACTCCAACCTCGGCTCTGCCGCCGGCCCCGTCCCTATCGACAGCACCAGCAAGTCCTCCACCCCCCGCACATGACTGAAATCCCGCTTGTTGTGCAGCACGTGGGTGATCGCTGCCGCCGTCGGGTTGCTCATCGCCAACCCCCCGTCCACAGCCACGCACCGCGTCCTACCATCCACGGACCGTATCTCCACTGGCCCAAACGACCACGGCTCTGCCAATGTGGCCAGGCACACCTCCCAGAGCCTGAAGTTGTAGCTGTCAGCCCCGAGCGCATCGGCCCGCGAGAACAGGAATGGGGACGCCGTTGACAGGTCGTAGCAGGGGATCAGGACCGGCTTCACCGTGTCCTTCATCGTCAGAAACCTCCTGTCCTTCCCGTCCCTGATGCTGAACACCTCTTTCATAGCCTTCTCCATGGTGGCCGTCGACGCCGCCTGACTACCAGAGCCGCCACAGAGCACCCGCCGGAAAAATCCACCACCACCGTTGGAGGGAAGCGCCAAACCCCGACTCCCTTTATCCGCGAGGAACCGCCACACGTCCTCAGCCTCAGAGATGGGACGTCGTGCCGGGCCTCGGTCCCTGGTCGCAAAGAGCATGGCAGCCAAGATGCCACCTACGCCAGAGCCGGCGGCGATGTCAAAATAGTCGGCAATTCGGGCGTCGGGATTGCCAGACTTGGCCTTGAGCATGCCTTCCAGATAGGCCAAGGCCTTGCCAAAGACGAGGCCTCGCATGCTGCCTCCGCCACCATCGATGGTGAGTATACAGATTTTTCCTGGACGCTCTGTGATCGCAGCGTCAACCTCGTGATGATTTTGTGGGAGATTTACATGAGGCTTCGGTTCTTCTGGTTGTGTATCGGGTATGTGTTTGGGGACGAGGAGCTTCTTCTGGTCATGGTCGCCGTAGCCAAAGAGGAAGTTGGTCTCGAGGATTGAGAAGATCTCGTAGCTGAGCTTGTCCGTCTCGATGCTCGGCTCCTGCATTTGGATCGAACTGCATGCCATCTCTTGAATTCAATCGAGCGACGAATCAATCCAAATTTCATCATATACCACCCATCTTCCAACACCCTTTTGGTCGTCGATCAAAGCTTCACTCGATTCCCACCGATTCGGCAATAGTTTCCGACCTCCGATCGTCTCTGCACGTGACGGACAAGAACAAGAAGCAGAGAACAGAGAACCGTCCTCGAACTCTGTCTCTCCCTGTCTCCTCCCTTTCTATATCCCTCGCTCAGTGAAAATCGCCTTTCTCTGAGCAGAGCACGCGGAGGACATCGTTTCTATACTACGCGTACATCAACGCAGAGATGGAAAGGTACGAAGCTCCGATGTTTAACAAGAAAACAGGGAGGGCGAAGAACAAAGCAGTTGCAGAGCATGTCCGTTTATGGGCTTTCCTTAGAAATGGAGGATGAAAACAACAAGACGGCGACGTCTCTCTCTCGCTCTGCATTTTCTTTGTGACGTCACTGGTTCGGTCACCTTCGACGGTTGAGTGCCGATCCGTTGAGTCGGGTCCGTTCTCCTGATCCGACGGTTGGGATCGTTTCGTTACCGGGTGTCCATGATGAACGGTCAATTGGTGATATTCTTTTCCCCTTTTTACCATCGTTTTACTCCCGCGCTCGGGGCCCGGGCGGCTGTGTGGGGCCCGAAAGCAATCTGATTTCAGCTGCCGAGGAGTGGAGGCCCACTTATTGTTGCTGGTCAGGGGACTTCATTCTCTTTAAACTCGTTTAGACCGGATAAAAGCCTGGGATATGATTAAGTTTATCATATCTCATATTCGGTTATTGTCGAATTGAATAAGATTGGATATAGGATAAATATAATTCGAATAAGATAATTTCATGTAGTTCGTGGAATAGAGGTGAATACTATATATCTTATACACATCTCTCTTCTTTGTACCCCCTATCTAATTATGGCTGCCAGCCGTAGCCTTCGCCACCCACTAAAAGTGCTCGTTGGTAAGTCCCCTTCTCTCACTCCCAGCTTCAGTTAGGGTTGCATCATGGCTACGCCGGCCTCGGATCCTCCCTCAGTCCATGGTGACCTCGGATTGAAGTCACGGGCAACATTGTAGCTAGGACAATCTCAATCGAGGATGTCCATGGTGGCTGGCGACCTCTAATTGAGGTCGCGAGCCACTAACTATGACGGATTAACCTCATCAATGGAGGTTAGAGAGAGATACACAATTAACAAAGAGGGGAGAGGGTCGACAATGACGGCACTAAGGACGGTCGATCATGGCGACAGCCTCAACGGTAAAGATTTCTAGGGTTGCTGGACATTAGGAACCACTTGCCTAGTGGCGCTACTTCCCCAAGTAATGAATCTCGATTGGGTTGCTCAATCCAAGCAAGATTTCCATCGCTTAGGGCTACTTAACCTAGCATCATTGTCAACTATGCAAATGATTAGTTGCCATGGTTTCGCTGAGACTTCATGCCAAATATTTTAGCGTGTCTTTAAATTCATGCTCATACCTGGTCAAAATGGACAATAAATACACAAAAGGTATGTGATCATGGAGCTAAAGTTCATCAAACCTCTCTAAGCCCACCTCGGCCTCCCAAAGCTAGCCTAAGTGAGCGGGTCAAGACAAGGTACTTGTAGGGAACAATCCAATTTTTCTAGGCATGACCTCAACACACATTTTTTTTTTTTTGGTAAGGACCTCAACACACATATTCATCTTCAAATTAACCAATAATGAATACATGGTGGACCTTGCAATGAGGGGCGATCTGTTCTAGTATGGGAGGTTTCCGGTTTGGTCCGGTTCTTAGGTGGGTCCATAGAATTAGTTTACAGCTGGTGGCAACGCTACTCAACGTGGAATTAGGGACGGCATAGGGAGAGCTATTCTCAAGCGACTGGTTGCAACCGGTGGCGATGCTACTCAATGTGGAATTGGCGATGAAAGCTTTGAATTGGTACCAAGTGGTGATATTGATGTAGCCTTGCAAAATCCAGGAGGTCTCGAAAGCCGCGGGAGTGGCAAATGTCAAAGTTGGGGACGAACGAGGTGATGAGGGTCTAGTTCGTGACCTAGCATGACTCAAACCAGTTGAGTGTGGTAAGGAAGAAGCCGATGAGCTAGAGCTAGCAGGACTGTATGAGGCAAAGACCCTAGAGGATGTAGCGGCACTCGGTAGAGACATCGAGGGAGGGGTGGGAGGAGGGGGTGATAACGTCGCTGACGACAATGAAGTTAAGAGGGCAAGTGGCATTGTTAGTAGCATTCAAGGACTTCAATAGAGGGAGGCAGAGGATGAGAAAGGCGACGACAGCTGAGGCATGGCAAAGGAGTGACATCGGTTTAGCTTTAGGGGTTGAGGTTGTTGGAGTGTGGTTCATACTTCTCATCGTCTCTGTTTAAGCTCAAAAAAGGAAAATTTCCTAATTCAAATAGGTATCCTATTTTGATTAGCTTTCTTAGAAAGAGATTTCATATTTTGAATCAAATTGTTTTACTCTCAATTTCTTTGTAATTGTGAGCCGATTTCTAACATCTAGTATCAGAGTTAGGTTTGAGGTTAGAATTTCTTGGTGAACAGAGATCTACAAAAATCGAATCTTGGGAAGATGCGGCTGGTCAGTCACGGATTGAAGTAGAGAAGTTCGAAAGAAAGGGTTTCGAGTTATAGAAATTGAAGATGGAGGCTCTACTCATGAATAGAGAGATCTGTGGCACATGATCGAAGATGATAAACCTGAGGAGAATACCAAGGGGAAGGCAAATGAGGACAAGTCGAAGGACTCTACGTCCACCGAATTAAAGGAGTGGAATAGTAGTGATCGGAGGGCATGAAGCCCAATTTGGCTGTGTCTTGCTGATAACATCCTGGTGAACATGATCTCTGAAAAGATGGCGAAGGATCATTAGATGAAGCTAGAAAGCCTTTATCAGAGCAAATTGATCATGAACAGGCTATTTCTACTGAAGCGATTGTACAACCTTGGATGTTAATCTTTTTCTACATACTTAAACCAGTTTAATACTATTTGTAGGCAACTTGCATTGATGTTAATCTGGATGAGGAAGATCAAGTATGTACTTTGTTGTGTTCGCTACCAAATTCATAAGAATATATAGTTGTTTTGATTGGCACCAGTGTTAGCACACTATCCGTTGAGAGAGTTGTAGCTACTTTATTGTTTGAGGAGATGAGGAAAGCAGGTTCTGATAATGCAACGAATGAGGCTTTTTTCATAAGAGAAAGGAACAATGAGCAATCCAAATCCAGATTTGGTGGCAGGAATAAGTCTAGAGGAAGATCTAAAAATAAAAATCGATCGAAAATAACATGTTGGAAGTGCAAAAAACCTAGACACTTGAAGAAGGACTGCTGAAGCAAAAGTGCAGGTCCAGAGAAGCAAGATGATGCATCATCCTCTTACACAAAGAAGGATGAAGATAGCATCACCGAAGACATGTATGTCATATGCAATTCATCACTGGATGATTGCAGTGCATAGATAATTGATACTAGATTGTCTTTCCACGTGACGCCTCATAAAGATTAATTTTGTTGTTATCAGCCACATTAGAGAGGTACAGTGCGGATAGGAGATGACATGACGCTTGATATTGTTGGTCATGGAAGCTGAAGATAAAAGATGGGACAATAAAAAATCTTTCATATGTAATGCATATTCCTTGTCTTATTAGAAATCTTACTTCTATGGGAATAATGGATGCTGGTATTACTTGCACTGGCGATAAATATTCATGCAAGTTAATCCTTAGATCTATGGTGATCGCCAAAGACTGTGGGAGTTATTGAGAAGCACAATGATCAGTGATGAGAATTACATAACAGATCAAGTGGAAGATGATATTTCAATGCTATAGCATTGGAGATTAGGTCATATCGGAAAGAAAGAGCGGATGACCCTCACCTTAAAAAAGATGGTGGATGAAATCCCAAGCAGTTCTATGGGTTTTGGATTTTGTGAAAATTCTACATAAGAAACAAAATAGGATATCTTTTGAATCAATAGGATGGAGAGCAAAAGGGATTCTAGATCTAATCCATCGTGACGTCTTTGGTCTTATACCTTTTGCACCGTTTGGAAAATCAAGGTATTATATTTCTTTTTCTGATGATTTTTCTAGATATGTGTGGATATAGATGATATCTTTGAAAAGTTTCACGAATTCACAGCTTTTGTGGAAAATCAGTTTGATAGGAAAGTTAAGTTTTGCGAATTAACAATAGAGGAGAATTATGTTTAGCGAAATTTGATAAATTCTATGCGATCGGTGGCATTGCAAGATAGAAGACAACGTCCTATTCACATTAGCAGAATGGAGTGGCAAAGAGGTTTAATTGATCTCTCATAGAGAAGGCAAGGAGCATGTTTAGCAATACAGGCTTAGCAGCTATTTTTGGGTGGAAGCAATTTCTAACACATGCTACCTGAAGAATAGGTCTCCCATATTAGTTTTGAAGGATCAAACACCATTTAAAGCACTGTCCAATAAGAAGCCAGACATATCACATGTTAGAGTGTTTGGATGTGAAGCGTATATACACGTGCCAAATGAAAAGAGGAACAAGCTTGAGAGCAAGTCAGAGAAGTGCATCTTCATTGGGTATAAGGATGGTGTCAAAGGGTACAAGCTGTAGAATTCTGAGACTAGATATATCATGTACAATAGGAATATGATGTTCAGAGAATCTACGACAAATCAGATTGTTTCACAAGCTCCTGAAAAATCACAAATGGTTGAACTAGATGTTGGTTTAAAGGAAGAGACAGAGGGTACTTAAGCTTAAATAGAAAATTTAGATTTTGAAACTGATAAGCCTAACGAGGCTGATGATGTAGTAAATTCTGAAATTGAGCTTGAAGTTGAAGCACCACTTGAACCAATCTTAAAAAGGTCCACACAACTGAGAGACTACCTGAGATGTATACTTTGTTTACTTGTAATGAAAATTGTGCTATGATTGTTGTAGGTGATGATCTAAGTACAATCAAGAAAGCAAGAAATGTGAAAGATGCCAAATAGCGGGAGAAAGCCATGAAAGATGAGATTGACTCACTAGATAAAAACAAAATGTGGAGTTTGGTAAAACTTCCCAGCAAATCGAAAGGCAATTGGCTACAAGTGGGTGTTCAAGAAGAAGATATTAGCAGATAGAGAGATGGAACAGTACAAAACTCGTTTGATTGTGAAGGGATACTCACATATAGATGGAGTCGATTATGAATTGAATTCCAAAAGACTTCTGTTATCTATAACAATTGCATACAATTTGGAGATAGAGTAGCTTGATGTGAAGACAGCATTCCTCCATGGTGATTTGGAGGAGGATATTTACATGAAGCAACTAGAAGAGTTTGTGGTCAAAGGAAAAGAAAATCTTGTTTGCAAACTGAACAAGTCTTTGTATGGCCTAAGTAATCTCCAAGAATTTGGTACCGGAAATTCGATATATGTCTTGAAGCTTGCCATTGTTCGTTGTGATGCTGATCATTGTATTTACTTGAAGAGGTTAAAAAGATAATTCTGTTATCTTAACCTTATATGTTGATGATATGCTCGGAGTTGGGAATAGTTTGAGAATGATTAGCACTATAAAAGGATTGTTGGCAAGACAGTTTGAGATGAAATACCTAGGCCCAGCAAACTTCATCTTGGGCATGCAGATAAAAAGGGAGCGTGAGAATGGGAAGTTGTGGCAAAGCCAAAAGAAAAATGTTGAAAGTGTATCGAAAAAATTCAACAAGATTGATTATAAACCCATGAAGACCCTCATGTCCACAAATTCCAAGTTATCAATGCTCCAATGTCCCAAGACTGAAGAGGAAGCTAAATATGACAATAGTCCCTTATGCAAGCGTAGTTGGGAGCTTGATGTATGTTATGGTGTGTGCTCATCCATATATTGCTCAAACAATGGGAGTATTAAGTAGATATGTGTCCAATTCAGGGAAGGAGCACTGAATGGTAGAAAAGCAGGTGCTTTGTTATCTTCACGGTAAATCTAACTTTGAGCTATATTATACAAGCATGAAAGATCAAAAGGACATCAAGAGTTAGAATTGAAGTGTTTTGTGGATGCCAATTAGAGAGGTGACATTAATAGCAAGAGGTCAACCAGCAATTATGTTGTTTCCTTATTTAGTGGAGCTATGAGTTGGATGAGTAAGAGACAAAGCACAATTGTTTTATCTACTATTGAAGCAGAGTACATGACCCTTACTCTTCCTGCTAAGTAAGTGATCTAAATGCACAAATTATATAAAAAGCTTGGTTTTACATAAGGAGTAGTGATGATGGGATGTGATAACTAGAGTGCTATATCATTGCAAGAACAAAAGAACAAAGCATTTCAACGTACAATATCACTTTATTCGAGAGAAATTGTAACAAAAGATTGCAGTGTTAGAGAAAATTGACATACAAGTGAATAGTGAAGATTTTTTTACCAAGACAGTGAGTGCAGAAAAGTTTCAATGGTGCATAACTGTGTTGGGGCTTAAAAAGCATGTGAAGTATTCACCAAGTGTGAGAATGTTGGGTGTAGTTTATACTATCTATCGTCCGTGTTTGAGCCCAAAAAAGAAAAGTTTTCTAATTCAAGTAGATTTCCTAATTAAAGGGTTTCATAGAAAGAGATTTCATATTTTGAATTAAATTGTTGCTTATATATAATTTATTTCTCTTATAATTGAAGGATATAATAGAGAGTTGTGATGTACTAATTATAGTGAAACCCTTTATTAGATGTAGTCCTAGTTAAATGGTGAATCATAATAAAAACCTCATGTCTCGATTTTTCTTCTCGCTTTTACTCTCTGTTTCTTTATGATTGTGTACCAATTCCCAGCAGAGGTGGTCCGATTCCATTTTTGTTATGGTTTTGTCGAAGGACAAGTGGAGTGGACAAGGGCAGGGAGATATTTTGGAGTTAAAGAGCTCATATGTATTGATGGGATACGGGTGGTCTGGGTGGACGATTCAACACCTCAAATCAGGACTAGATTGGTACTTACCAATTCCAATCGAAAATTCATGAAAATCGCCCCGATTCTTTTGTACACCCCTATCTCTTTTTTTTTACACCCTACTTAGAGTCTGTTTGGTAAATATTCTGTTCTCGGAAATGAGTTTTTTTTATTTTGTTCCAAGAAATAATTTCTAAACATTTGAAAGTATTTGGTAAATGCTCAAAATTTTCATTCATGGAATAGAAAAAAAACATAAATTCGTTTGATAACTGCACATAATTTCTTTTTATTAATAATATTTTAATATTTATTTCTTTCTTTTTTCTTTTTTTTTCTTCTTCTCCTTCTTGGCTATGGCCGGGCCAACGACTGGCCATAGGCGAAGGTCCCCCTTGCCGGCAAGGCTAGACCCTCGCAACCTAGGCAAGGGTCACCCTCATCTTTGAGGGCCGCCGGCGAGGCTTGCGGCTTGGGTGAGGGCGGTGGCGGCGAGAGTCCAGCCCTCACTGGATCTAGCAAGGGCGGCCCTTGCCCAGGCCGCAAGCCTCAACGACAACCCTCGCTGGCTCAAGCGAGGGTTGGAAAAGGCCGGCGAGGGCCACCCTCGCCACTCGCAGCCTGGGCGACCTCGCTGACCACCCTTGCCTAAGCTACGAGGGTCCAACCCTTGCCTGTGGTTGGTTGCCAGTCACCGATCGCCAGCTACCGGCTAGGAAAGAAGAAGAACAAGAAAGAAGAAAAAGAAAATCTCATCTATTTTTTATTCTTATTCCCATAATCAAGAAGCAGCTATTTTTTACTTTTTGATTCTATTCTAAATCTATTTCCTAACCACTTTTTTGTTCTAGATCAACAAAAAAATTAGCTGATGTTACCAAACGGATTTCTATTCTTTTTTTATTCCAGAGAATAAAAGAACAGAGAAACTGGAGCATTGCCAAGCAGACCCTTAATATCACCTCTAAAGGCACAAAGAATTTTGCACCATGAATGTACTTGATGAAAAATGGGTGTTTGGTAAGGGTGAGCATGGTCCAAATTGGGCCGGTCCAGCACCTAACCCTGGGATCAACCCATACAATGTTGATCCCCAATTTTTGGGACTGAGAACCGACCCTATTGAGCTTGGGATCGAGACCTGAATCGGCCCTCTGGGTTCGGTCCAATTTTAGGGTCAACCCGAGACCAACCAATTTTTTTTATGTTTCATTTTTTTTATTCGTTGAAAGGACAAACGGTACACTTTGAAAATACATATCCATTGACAATGCAATATTGAGTAACCAAATTACGGACCCAGGTACAAATCAAATAAAAATCTGAGATAACACAACAACAAAAATCTCCATTTAGTAGTATACGAACACGTGAAATAAAATGGTCAAAATACATAACATAAACCATAAATTATATAATTTCATATCTTGGTCATTCTCAAAAGATTACTTCAATTTCTAAACACTTGAAAACAAAACAAACAACTTCATATCTTGTTCGTGAGACACCGTGGAAGGCCAAGTGAGGCGACTTGCGTTCGCCGTTCATGAGGCGCCGAGGCAACCCAAGAGAGGTAAGCTAGTTCGTGAGGCGAACAAGGAAAGACAGATATAGCGAACAGCCACATAAAAACGAGGGAAGAAGAGAGGCGACGCTCAATAGTCAATAGGGTTTCTATTTTCAATGCCTAAAGAAGAGGAGGGATGGGCCTTAGATTCTTTGGAAAACAAATAAATATATTTTTATTTATATAGTTATATATAGGGTTGGTCCAATCCGTACCAACCCTAAACTATTAGGACCAAGGATCAACCCGCACAGTGCAGGGTCCAAAGGTCTTAGGACTAAGGACCGACCCAGTTCTCCTGAGAATCGGACTAGGACCAGTCAGGTTAGGCCGGTTCAGGGTCGGTCTGCTCACCCCTAGTGTGTGGTGTGAGTTTCTCAGTTAACTTTTGACATTCCTTTCCCAACTTTTTGAGTTTGGAATCAATCCTCTTTCAACGTGGAGCGCTCCGACATTTGAAAACATCCAAATAACTCAAGTCACTTCCTACCTTTTCTTTTCCATAGTTTCAGGCCTTTTGATTTCGCTCTCCATGAAATTAAACAATTTGGCAAGTGAAGCTCCCACGCATCACCAAACGTGCAAATCATTATCTACGAAACGCGCAAAATAAATCGGTGATGTCATTGGTATGGGAATGAAATAAAGTACTCTGGGTTGTGGGGTGGTCTTCCCCATTTCCAAAGCTTCTAGTTTTCCCCGTCAAGATCCACGGCAACATCAAGTTGCTTTCCAGATTATATGTCTTTGGACTTTTCCCAATATAGTTTCTCGGAAAATATTCCAACTCCTTTGTTGATTGTTCAGCTTCATGAAATATTAAATGCCCTAATCATCGATTTTCAGACTAGTCACCTTTCCCATGGCCCATTAAAAGAAGAATAAAAAACATGTTCTATGTATTGATTTCTAGGTTTAATCGCAATGTGAGGAGAAAGCAATCTAAACAAAAGTTTAGCTACATTCCAGAAATATCACTGATCATGTGAATCATAATGTGGAGTCGACATAATTGATAGCTATGATGATATTGGTCTACAATAAAAATGCACACCCATGTTCTTTTTAGAAAATCACAAGATTATGGTGGAGGTTGTGTTACTATATGTGATGACCGCACTCCTATATAAGTGAGTGCATGTTGTTGGAGGCAACTCCATGAGCATGTGGATGTTCGGTAATTATCCGGCACGTGTGGGATGTGAGGACTATCATACATGGTGAGGAGAGATTAATCGAGTGTTTATAGAGTCTTGAAGACTCATTGATATAATTAAAAGACACCACACTGCTCCGTGGTGTTTTTCTAATAAACCTAATCTAGCTTCCAAGAAAAGACAGCTTTTAAAAGGCATTTGGCGAGCTTGAACACAAAAACATGCCAAAGGCATAGTAATTAATCCTCAAGGAATTGGCTGAATAATGAAGCGTTTAATTTAAATATAGTAGAACTTGTGTTCATATCACAATGTCGCCTACTCATATTACTATCCCAAGGGTCACACCAATCACCCTGTGGATTGAGCATTATCTGACCCATATAGGCAAGACAATTATCGGGTTTTGTAAAGAATAATTGAACTACAAACTTTGGATACTGCATATTCTTAAAAAAAAGAAAAGAGCGATAAAACGAATAGCAGTTCAAAAGTTGGTTTCCATCGTGTGCTCCACATTGCTGTTGCAGCTTATAGTTCTCTTTCCAAAACGGAGTTGAGCTCGAGTGCCTATTAGAAATTATTGTCATGGTGCATCGCCGCTTTTGGCAAAGTTTCAACGCTGCAAAAGCTCCAAGCGTACACTCGAGCAGGTATGCAATTAATAGATTTTCATTCGCGTTAGTCCCCTTTGCTCCAGGGTGTACCATGAGATCTCGAAAGCCACAAAAATGACAGTAGCCAACCGACAAAAGAGGAGGAGAACCTAATGCGCTGTTTCCCCATGCAGCATCCAGGAAATTGCGCCCTTCAAATTGCAGAACCTGTCTTCACGAGATCAAGAAACGTATAACAACAAACCCCATTAAAGAAATAAGACTGCACAGCCGAGTGTGCAAAAGACCGGAATTCCTTTTTCTTTTGATCCTCAAGGAATTGATTGAGTGGTTAAGCATTTATTTTAGATGCGACAAATCTGGCACTTTTTGTCCCCATTCAAAGTAATTTGGAGGTCGTTCCTATCACTCTATGCATAGAGTCTTATATAATGCATGTCAATTGATAGAGCAATTTGCATGTGTTCATTAGATTAATCCAGTTGAAAATTCAATTTTTTTTGTATAATTCGAAAATGATAAAAAGTAGAAAGTAAATGCTTTTGCCTTTTGGGTCTTTAGAGGCTCAAGCCCAAACACGCTCGTCCACTCAATTGAGCTTCAGTGGTGATTGAATGGAAGTATCAAGAGAGAACTTTGATTAGGAATTGATTGAAAGATCTGCGGCACTCATCCCCTCATTTGGCCTCATCTATTTGATTGAAAGATCCTTTAAGATTGACCATTATCCTCTCTTTTCTGATTGCAATTGGCTCATTAGTCAATTCGCTAGTGATGTGGCCTTCTACACTATGGTCTTTTCTCATCATGAGCTTGCTCTATAAAAAGTGAGTGACTGGCACCACTATGTGATGCTAATGACTTGCTGATTTTCCAGCTTTCTCTCGATCAATGTAATGACTAGAACCATGATTAAAGTTAGCCAATCGAAAGAGATTAAACTAACTGGTTAATTAAAGGGAAAAGGCACTCTTGCAGTTTTAAATATCCTCCATTACAGTACTATATTCTAATTAATGAACCGCCATAATACGACTTTGAAATATTTTGAGGGAAGAAAAGTTCATCAAAAGCCTTAAACTTTACCAGCAATGTATAATAGAGTCCTGAAATTTTTTTCATATAATGTTATAAAACCCTAAGTTACTTTTAAAGGTACTGATTGTACTAATTGTAAGGTATTAATTGCATTTTCTAACTACGCTCACCTAATGTTCCTTGCTAATTGATTCTCATGCATAATCATATTTATGAAGATTTCGTTATCCTTCCACTCACGGGGCATTAAGCTAGTCCACCGAAAGGGAAGGGACATGCTATATCAAAGGGGAAAAAAAACTATAATTGCAGCTGCTACTTCTATGGTTATCATCTTTCAGCAAGCTGATGTTTTTGTAATATCCTTTTCATTGAACTTTCGTACATAACTTTGATGGGTAGTGGGATGTCTTATATCATTATAAATCACGACAAGTTGTTATCTATTCTTGTTGCATCATCAGTCCAAACCAAAATGTTGAAATAAAAATCAATTAGAACCAAAATATTTAGGTCGAGCTTAGTCGTCGGGACAAAGATTAGGATTGGATAGAATAAAATAGGACAAAGATTAGGATTGTAGAAAAGTATTTCAAAAAGCTTACTTCTCTGATTTTTCCTTTTCTGCTATTATTTAAGAAACTCTCTCTTATTCACTTTTATTAATGGGTTTTTGACTAACTTGGTAACAACAAGAAAAAGATGTTGGGCTCGTGTTTATAAGCTTGGCTCGATCCTAGTGTAAAGTTGGATTTCACCTCCATGTGAGGCCTGGTCAAAAGTTTCTTTCCACCAAATTTTTATTTTTGTCTCCTGACCTTATCCGGAAAAAGCCTATTTTACAATAAAACAAATATGCTTACCTTTAAACCTCTAATTTTTCTCACTTTAAACTCAATCAAACTAGCTGTTTAGTATTTGCATTTCTCGTTGTTTTCACTTTGCCCGAATAGTGAAATACACACTAATTAAGAGGTCTGTTGAATCTTGAAGTAGCCACGTCTTACTTTCCACACTACCTGAATGGCAGAATTCATCCTTGAAGATAGTGCTTGGACGGCTTGTGCATTCGTGATCTTTTCCTTGGTTCTCGGAAATTTTCACAAAAGGTTTTGGGTTTGGTTGCAAATTTCTTTTTTAACTAGAACTCCTCACATTTTCTCCTCTTTTCATTTTTATCCGCACCTTTCTCGATTAATCCATTTGACCCCTAACTACTCACCAAGTTGCACCAAACCTTGTAACAAAATCAGAACATCAAGATTATTATATGCCCACCATCATGTAGAAATTGGCCGAGATAAGATTGTCATAATTTTTGTCAATGACCTATACTTCCTTAAACACGAACAATCAGTGAAATGGAAATTCGAAGCACCCAAGATTATGATTCGGTTGACTTAGGAATTTGATGATAGTAAGGATAGGACTGCAGGATTTAGCAAATACTAAGGTCACTAATCTTTACTGATGCAGTCTCCCAGATCCATCATTTTGATTTTAAGGTTAGTGCATCGTCCCCTTCAATAGTGGTGATTGATGGATCAGTCCACATATACACAGATTTCCTTTTTCTAAGTGGTAATTATGACAAACTGGTAATGTGGTAATATGATAGGAGATTAGGGTCTAATTACCATACAAATAATCGCGGAAAAGAAGGTGCTTCGAATTTCTAATGTGATCTGCAACATCCCTAAGACCTTTTCAAGAGGAAAACAATTAACAATTATCCTAAAAACTTCTAAAGAGATTATAATAAAAAAAATGTTGGTGTAACATAATGATAATCATCATCTATACGTCATGGAGGCCAGATGGCTTCGTGTACACGTTAAAGAAACAAAAGTTTCAAGTCTTGATTGGAAAAAAGCGCCAAAAAAGTTTTAAATATATTGTATTTGTGCCAATTGAATTCAAACATTTTGACAATTTGCCAATTTAATCCTCCCAATCAATTTGGTTGGCAATTACTGACGTAGACAATTTTTACAATTATTTTTAAACAATTTGAATTTTTTCATAATTTTTTATTTTTTATTTTCTTTTTTCTTTCTTTTTTTCTTTTTCCTTCTCCTTCCACCTATTGCCGGGCCCCAATGACTGGCTAGAGGAGAGGGCCAACCTTGCCGGCCTAGCCAACCTTGCCCAAGCTTGTCGAGGCTTGAGCTTGCCAGGATCTAGCAAGCACAAGCCTTGCCAAAGGCTCGCAAGGTCAACCCTATCCTGTGGTCAGTCGCCAATGGCCATCAAGGCCCGACAACCGGCAAAGGAAGAAAGAAAAAGAAAAGAAAAGAATAGATAAATTAAAAAATTTGAATCTATTTTAAAATTGTAAAATTGTTTATGTTAGCGTTGGTCGTGCCATGTAGGATAATCGGTGTCCACGCCAGCAATTTCCGACTAGAATTGGTCGAAAGAACAAAATTGGAAAAATTTTAAAAGGTTTAGAACTCATTTGTTACAATTGAAAAGTTTATAATTATATTGGCATAAGGGAAATAGGTTTAAATCTTTCTTAATACTTTTCCCGTCCAAATTGCCTAGCTCAACTAATAACAATCTAAAACATATACCGTTGTTTTAAATACTCAACGAAGCAATCTTATTAATAACATAATTAACAATTCCCTGCTCACATGGAATGGAGTTTTTAAAATTTTAGATGAACAATAGTTAAAATAGATAGCACAAATGATACTTTTGTATGATCATGGAAATTCTGAATTATAATTACTTTGCGATTACGTAGTATCAAACTTCGTCGGCAGCCTTTATAATATCGATTTGAAAAGACTAATCTCATGATGCTTCTCGATAAGCTTCGTAGAACTCTTCCTCATGCAAGTCCCATAGATATCCAGCCTTACCATTTGGTTCATTGACGGCACAACTGTTTCTTCACACAAGCACTGAACTTATGTTCATATTCGCCCGGATTTCGACTCGGCTCGACTAGACTCACCCAAACTTGAATTTGCTTAGGAAAAAAACATGTCTCAAGTGCCTCGTGCAATGACAGGCTTGGGCAAGGTTTCCTTGCCTCATGTCGGGCTGGATCCAGCCCAGCCTTACTGTCTAGCCTAATAACTCTAACCCAGCTTGGCCCGTTCATTGATTTGGTCTAGTAAAGTATATACAGCCAAAACTGGCTCCGGTGAAGACCTTGATGATTGTTGATTCATATGCTCTGGTTTTGTTCATATGCGAGTATAACCAGTGATCATTTGTAGTATCGGACGGAGATCGGCCCCAAAGGCATGTTTCATTGCTTTCAGTGAAGTTGCACCAAAACTGGACCGAGCTTATGCAGATCAGAGAAAGGACATACAAACGAAGCTTCAAAAACTGACATCTCCATTTAAGCATATGAAACTTTTCTTCGGACAGACAACAAACAAAGAGTAATGACTTCTTATATAGGACATGATTCGCTATTTTAATCACCATAAAAAGCCAGATTCACAGCAGCACATAGGATTAGTTACACCCATCAGGAAAAAAACAAATGAAATCGTAAAACCCAGCAAGAAAGCACCGATAAATATATGCAAACACAAAAAAGGCGCCCTCGAGCAATTTCGCGCCTCACTTACATGACACCCCTAGTTCTTCACAGTGGTCACATGCTTCAACAGCATCTGCACGACGTCTTGAGAAATTCTCGTGGCCTCCGTCCTCAGGTGTTCTATCTTCGCTTCTGTTTCTCGCTCGAGCCGCTTGACGTTAGCGCCAGAATCTCCACTACTCTGCTCGATTGGCACACATGGAAATGGGGACAGACTCATCAATCAGTACGGACCAGCCTCCCGCAAGCAATTATAAAGAGAATACAATACAAGCTCCTGAATGTAAGGAGGATAAAATTCTGAAATTTAATTCATGCTGTATTACAATGGTTGTAATGTGCTTCGGCAAAAGCTGCAGAGCTTGTCAAACTAAGACTTTATGATGAATATATGTTAATCTGAACAAGTGCAGGGCATGAGATTTGCGCAAGCATGAGTACACAAGCAGTTCACTGCTATTATTTGGTTCCAACAGACATTTCTTTATCCTAAATTTTTATGACCCAAGAAAGCAACTTGAAGTTCCCTTCAAGACAACACTAAGTGCTTAACAAGTTTTAGTAAACAGATTCCTTAAAATCAACCTAACTATTGCTCTCGTCAGTAAATAATCATGCAATCCCATTTTTAATTGATGCATATTTATATAAGTACTGTACATCCAGAGTCCTTGTGGCCACAGAATAGTCATCAGATAGAACCACGTGAAGAAGATCATAAATTTATCAAGGACAAAGACTTGCCGAATTTAAAGAAAGCAACCAATGCCAATTGAACTTCACTTTTCAAGTATTAGAGAGCTGCAAAGTTTTCTCATTTTGAACTTCTAATTACATGTGTTTCTCCTTCACAAACGGGAACACCAAATAAGGATACTAGATGGAGTCAAAACAACTATTTTTTTTATAAATCTAGCTCGACTTCTTTCCTATTCTTACCTCTGCCACCTTGCTCTGAAACCCAGCCTCCATTTGAGCACGAAACGCAACAATCTCCTTCTCTGCTTCTTCTTTGGCTTGCCTTAGCCGAGCCATTTTCGCTGTAAAGAACCAGTTGAGATTCTATTTATACCAATCTAACAACAAGCACTTACTAAGAGCAAGTAACAGCTTATGAAGTGATGTTACATGTTTATTATGTTAATCCAAAATCCAGTGCATGATAGTAACATTCAAAATATACTAATGCTAGTTTACTGCTCCACAGACAATCATTGTGGGGCGCAGGGGTACTGTCTGGGTAACTGTACCCAGTAACCGTCACCTTGCTCGGATGTAAGGACACGTGCCCTTCATCCTTTTTCATTCGTTAGTTTTTTTTTTTTTTTCCTTTCTCAGGCCAAAGCCAAATCAATCATTCAAGGACTGTTCGACCAAAAAATATAAAAGGAACATACAAGGACTGGATATGCTTAATCCCACAGGGTTGACTACGTGCTTAACAACTAGCTGGTAAGTGTGAATTAGGAGCACAATATAGATTCAGATTCTCACACCACGATGTCACAAAACTCCATAATTGGGCTACCACTTGAAATTTGCTCATGTTTTCCCTTGTCCAAGAGGTTAGTGGGGCATTTTATGGCCCCATGGTTTACCTACCTAAAATAGGATTCCTCTCCGTTAGAAAAAGGGATTAGATGTGTGTATAACTAGTCTTGCATCTGGTTAACTATAATATACATTATATTATCATCTTATATTAGATCCACTCCAAAGATCTTAATGGCCATACACAAGCTTAGAGTACTAATTCTCCAGAGCAAACAACTGGCACTGAGATCATGCCAGTCAAGACAAGAGTAAATGCACTGGAATAAGATTGTGTTAAATGGCATATCTAATGGGTAGTAATAGTATGTAGACAAACTTCATTCCAGTAAACAAATGGAAATGCTATTAAACTAAGAAACCAATAAGAAGATTTAGAGACATGTTACCCTCTCTGGCAGCAGTGACAATGCGCTGTGCCTCTTGTTCTGCAGCAAGAAGCAATTGAATTCCATTCTGTTGTCCCCTGTTGGCTGCCATTGTTGCTGAAGTTTTCACAAAAAGTAAGTCATAAAGAACAGCTACAAATTAATATGAATTAGCACTCACTATTATTAAAAGTATTTTGCTTCTTACTGCAACAAACTCAGGACTTCAGTAAGCCATTCAAAAAATGAAGTTCAAAGTGTATATATAAAGATTCCAGCAAGCACATAGTTTTGGGGTAAACTTAATGAGACAACAGAGAGTGAAAATAACATTGTATCATTTATCAGGAGAATTTGAAATGAGTAAATTCTGCACCATACTAGCAGCTGCAAACAATGAATTGAAATTGCCAACTCAGAAACGAAAACTTTGAAACGGTTGAGATAAAACAACTAGCAATATTGCAAGAGACGATTTAGCAATACTACTAGCCACTGTGACTAAAGAAGCAAATACAAATAGCAATATTACAATTTAGGAAACCAAAACGAAAGAATTACAAGAGAGGCAAAGAAATATAATAAAAGGTCAAGAACAATTGAACACACATGACGATTGACACAATAACTTGACAAATTGTCTCTCCATTCATGAATCTCTTTGATATTGTCTCGCTCAAAACCCAAATTTTTTTTATCATTAAAAACAGTGGAAAGTGGCGACCAAAACCAGCGACTCCCTGGGCATTACTATAGGAGCTCCACACCCATCACAGAATGAGGCTACTGCTTGTTTTGAGCAAGTTGGTCACCGTCACCCCAGCACGGTGCTAGTGGGGGTAGACCCGGGATTATCCTACACCATGGCACTGACCAACCTAAGTCACAGACGAACCAAGGGTTCTCGATCGAACCAATGACCAGGGGCCCAAACAAGAAAAGAACTTATCAGTTTGCTATTTCCAGCACAAAATCATCATTTAATTCCTGTAAATATCCTCAAGCCACCATATACCCGGATTGCTGATTGATACCGCTCAGGCCAATAAAAAAGACAGAAAACGTCTACACGATTATGGCACGGATCAACGAGAAAAGGCCGGAAATTTATTCCGATACGTAATTGAACAACATCTTAAGCATTGAGCACCCCCTACGTGACTGATCACAAGCAAAGATCCAACCCCAAAGCCTTCAATAAGCCAATCGCGAAAGCACCAAGTTCAGTTACCAACATCTTATGACCAATATTATGCCAAAAGAGTTACAAGAATCACTTCTCCAACTTGAAAAGAGCAAACCCAACAGATAAACTAACTTAGAACAGAGATGCCTCGACGTGAATCGCGTGTTCGAGCACGCCGTGACCCCTGATCCACAGTTTACCGAAGATCTAAGGCTGGACTGTTGATGAACAAACGGCGAACCGGGAACGGTGACGGAATTAGATATGCCGTCGCCAATACACGCGACTGAGAAGCGCACGATGCAGAGAGACAGAGAGAGAGTACCTGGAGAATCGGGTTCGGTCTTAGATTCGATTCAAAGAGCAGTTGTCCAACTCTCTGATACTGATTCGGCAATAAAAGCAAGTAGTAACACACGCGCATATTATATATATTCAATTCCTCAATAATTTCGACAAAAAAAAAATCCTTTATGATGACTTCTACCTTTTTGTTTTTCAATTTTTTTTTTGAAACATTATTATCCGTGAAATGATTTTCATTTGACGTCAGCTTCACAATGTCTTTTAAAGTATAGCAACAAAGATGCACACTTACTGCGCTTATCCGAAAAAGAGACATTCTAAAATTACGTAACATCGCCCTATTGAGAAATATTTGAATCATAGAAATTGGTTAACACGCATAATGTAAAGCTGAAATTGTACACATATATATAGAAAGAGAGAATCGTTTTGAGATTCGAAATTTTTTCAGAAGGTTTTTACAATAAAGGAATTATAGAATTTGGAATTTATTTATCTGAGTGATAACATAATATCATAAATTTACGCATTTTTCCATGAACGTAATATTTATAAAATAAGTGAAATTTGGATATTTGAGAAAGAAAAAAAACGATGGATATCCCATAAAAATAGGGAGTACTTTTTGCTGTATATAATAATATAGATTATATAGGTAACTTATAATTCGATACAGAATAAATAAGGAAGTTAACCTTAAAAAGGTGAATTCAAACCCCCTTGCATTATTACATGAGAAAGATCAATAATTCGTTACTCAACTATTATTCGATAAGGACATTCATCACCAAAGAATTTTTATAAATTTATTTCTAGATCACTCTCTTTATGCCCAACGATATAATTACACTTCACTTATAAGATTTGGTTTGGATTCATTTTGTTATCTAAAAATCATAAAATCGCTTTTACTTATTTTCAATTTATCAAACGACTTCTCAACGAAAAACAATGTTTGGTAATTCCAAATAGTAAGGATTGATTAACATTATTTTCATTAACACATAACGGTTGTCATGTCTAAGTACTAATTATATTTTTTTGTGGTATATTGCTTAATGATTCAGTCGAAAGTTATATAACCAAAACAACTATCGCCTAGTTATAGCTAATCAAAGTAGCACAATTTGAAACTATACCATTAATGTATATAGTAGACAAAAGCAAATTATAATTATTAAAAGGTGAACAAAAATGTCAAATGCACCAAATTCTCTTGTACCCTTAGGAACTGAAAAGTGGAGCATTATGCCATCAAGGTGAAAGGTGAATAGTGAATAGTGCAGAAGAGATGATACAACTAGTTGATAGGAATGGCATCTGGGCGTTTGTGCTAAGAATTTTAGGATAAAACATACATAACTTTAAGGAGCTCCAAAAGCATAAATGACCTCCCTTGCACAAACTAGTAGGGAGCTAATTTCGCTCTCTTGATGAGGCCATGGTAGGTCGAACCAATTATTGTGTTGAAGTGCTCGGTATGTCTTGCCTGAAGGACTAGATACATAAGCCAAATTAAGCATGGTATGATCCGATGAAAGGATGTGATTTGCCATACCATTCTTAAGAACAATCTTTAGAAGGAATGCTGGCCTATAGTTCTCGTCTCACCAAGCACCACACGGGCTATTCAAAAGCCAAGAATCTGTTGACCTGTGACAAATGGTGTCAGAGCAAGATTTCTCTAGCGAGTGGGTGATTCAAGGAAAATCTGTGATCTACCCAATCTTACAAGGGCCAGGAGTGATCGTCGGAACTTAAAGGGCTTGGATAATGTACGGCTCTCATCAAGCTTTATTGGACAGTAATGGAGGGGACAAAAATGAATCGAATTGCTTATCAAATAAGGAAAACTTCCAAGATCAATAGGTGAATCTCAAGAGGAGGTTTGTTATCATGTTATATGAGAGGGATTGCTACGACTGGTAATGATATGCAACTATGATTTGAATTTGTTATTTTATCCCGCACGGAAAAATTTGAGTGCTAATTGTTCTTGTTTATTTTGTGGCGAAAAATAAGAAAATATAAGCTTCTGAAATAAAATACTGTCTGGGCGTAGATAAACTTCCCTTCATTTTAAACTAAACATGCTAAGAATTACTTTCATGATTATGAAAAGCAAAAATTGCTACTTTTAAAACACTGGCTTTATTTTTGAAATAATCGCTTTTATACATAATCAGCAAAACGGTCCTTTGATGGAAAATTATCTTTCTGCTTTGAAAAACAAAAGGAAATTGTTTACGTAAGCATAACCAAGCCAACTCAAATGTGCATTCGACCGGAGATTATTTTTCTTTCTCTAATATTTTTCTTGTTTAACAATCAAGTAGTGTTCAGGTCGGCTTTTGTGCACCTTGATTAATCCACCTCCGTGTAGGATCGTAAGGGTTCATCCTCCCATCGGCGCGGTGCATTCATGATAGCAGAGCAATGCAAAACCTTTCATTTTTTTTTCCACGTTTTTCTAGATAAATGTGTCATTTCTATGATGTCCTACATTATTTCTAAGAAAAACTACGAGATACAGTAAAGCCAAATTATTTTTATGAGCACTAACCGTTACGATAACAAGGCAAATTGAATTGAACTAAGCACAACAATATCAACCCGACCAGGCAACCAAGATCCACGCGAAGTAATAAAATCGCATAACAAATAAAATGTTGCCCTAGTTGATGATTCGTGAGTAGGAGCATAAGGAACTTGAAAATACATCACAAAAAAAAAAAAACCATATAAATAACTGTGAAAAGGAAAATGTTGAAGAGTGCCCCTAAAACGCTTGTCAAGGGCAATTCCTTGTGCTTTGAAAATACAAACAATTCTAATCGTTGCTCGGTCGAGGACAAAAATAAAAAGCCCATAGGAACTCGGAAACTATAGAATCACATATGTCATAACAAAATTACTTATGTAATTAAGACAAATTTTATGGTAATACCATTCTTTCATCCCATCCACATCTTTCTCGGCTGACCAAGAGGGCCGAACCTCCTCCTCCTTGAGCTCACGGGTCTAACTTTCTCCCACACCATCCACCCTCCGTAAACTAAAAGGCCAGACCCACCCAAGACCATCAGCGCTGCCCCGGCCTTTTGCTTCCCGTCGAGTCCACTTAAGAAGCCATACGTCTCTCGTTCATCGAACTCTGGACCTCTCACTCTTTCCGCATATCCACCAAAAGATACCCCCGGCGACGGAGCCGGCGGGGTTTGTGTGGTTGGTCCCGGCGGTTCTGCCGTGGATAACGGGGCTGGCGGGATCTGCGCGGTCGGTCCGAGTGGTCCCGCCGTGGATAACGGGGCCGGTGGCGATTGCGAAGAAGAAGGAGCGGGTGCCGTGCCCAGAAGGATGATTGAGGAGAAGAGTATTGAGTGGAGAACTTTGGCTATGATCATTTTGGTGTGAAACACAAAGGTAAACTGAGAAGCTTTGGAGACTTTTATGACGTGAATTTTGAAGGGCGTGTGTAATTTGAAAATGTTCTGAGGCGAGAAAGACGATGAGATGGGACGAAGAACTTCGGTTGTTAAGGGGGACGCAGAGCAAAAGCCAAAAACTAAAAGATGATTTTGGGGGAAAGTTCGATGATGAAGTAAGAGTTAATCGGCAGGTCTTCGAGGAAAATTACCGTAAAATAAGAGTTAGTCGGCAGGTCTTCGAGGAAAATTACCGTAAAAAATCCAAACCTATTATACCCGTGCTAATTTGGAAAACTTATCCAAAAAGCCATAAATTTATTGTATTTTTGCCAATTCAGTCATAAACCTTTTAAGTTTGTCAATTCAGTCATAAACATTTTCACTTCTTGTCAATTGAGTCCATCTAACCAATTTTGGCCGGCCGGTACTGATATAGAAATTTTTTAATTTTTTTTTCCAATTTTTTAATATATATATATTTTCTTCCCTTGTTCTCTCTGGCCGACAAGATCGACTTCGCTGGCTTCTAGCAAAGCTCGCCCCCGCCGGCCACCGGCAAGGGTGAGCCTCACTTGCCACTGCCAAGCCAACCTTGCCCAGCAATGGTGAGGCCGGCCTCGCCTTGGCTGGGTGAGGCTCGACATTGCCGGCCCGTGCCTCTGGCCAGTCGTTGGTCGCCGAATTGGCTAAAGGGGAGAAGGGCAGAAAAAAATTAAAAAATCGAAAAATTGAAAAAAAATATTTAAAAATTGTCATGTCAGCGTTGGCCGGATGGACTTAATTAGTAAGAACCGGCCCGCACCTCTGGCCAATCATCGATTGCCGGACCGGCTAAAGGGAAGAAGGGCAGAAAAGAAAGAAAAGAAAAATTAAAGAAATCGAAATAAAATATTTAAAAATTGCCACATCCGCATTGGCCGGATGGACTCAATTGGTAAGAAGTGAAAAGGCTTAGAACTGAATTGACAAGAAGTGAAAAGGTTTATCACTGAATTAGCAAACTTAAAAGGTTTATGACTGAATTGACAAAAGTACAATAGGTTTAAAACTTTTTAGACAATTTTCCCGTGCCAATTCAGTCCCACATCTTTTAATTTGGCCAATCTAATTTTAAACCCTATAACAATTTGTCAATTCGGTTCTTCCAACTAATTTTGATTGAAAATCGCTAACGTGGACGCTAGTCATCCTATAACCGGTGCTGACTTGTATAATTTTTATAATTTTTAAAATAAATTTAAATTCTACAAACTTTAATTTGCTACAACACGTACTTATAAACTAATGAACTGACAAACACATAAGATAATATGTAACTAAAGATAGCCACCTAATTAAGCACCGACGCTACGTCAATTACCTTGGACCTGAGGATTGGGCTTAACCAATAATTCATTCATGGTTTGTGCAATTACCTTTGGACCTGACAATTGGACTTTTATACCAATTATATCCAAATTTGTCGATTATATATCCACAATCTCACAGTATGACGTGAAGATAAAATAATGAAACTAACATTATGAAACATAAAGTAAAGTTTTGGGGCCAATTTCAATTTGGTACCCGTGATTTCAGTGAATAATGACAGTGTTCCTCCTATTTTTTCTACGAAAAAAATTAAGGGTTTTCGGGCAACTTAAGGTGCAAAATTGGTCCGAAAATGCTCGATCAGGTTTTTTGTTTTTTGGTCAAACTCAATCAGTTTAAGAACTTAATCAAAAATGTCTGACTTAGCTGCTGATTGAGGTGCAATTAACGTTTGCTTTGTACCAAAGAGGGTTGAAAAGAGATTATTTTTACTGTTTTATCAATAAGGATGAGCCGTTTGCGCAAGCAATTTGCCAATAGTGTAGGCTAGAATTATTTTGGACTGAAGGCCTAGTTCTTCATTGGCCCATGGCCCAATCACAATTGCTTCCTTTTTCGTGTGGAAGCTATAATGGTAGAGCTCATTAGTGGAAAAGATTACTCGGTGTAGATTTGTTTCGTGGAAATAAATTTCTTAGAAAATATTTTTTTAAAATGGATTGTTTATATATATATATTTCATCAACCACGAAAATGTTTAGAGATAAAAATTGTTTTCGATTAATTTTCATGGACTAATTATTTCAAGCGATTGTTTTTAGGAAAAAAATTTCTATATTATTTATTTTTCGAGAAACAAATGGAGTCTTAGGTTTAATTCCAAAAGGAAAATTTCCGTTTTACCTTCATTTTTTTTCCTTTACGGTGAAGAAATTCTTTATTTTCTCCGCGAAAGAGAGTTTAATTCAATGAATAGATAAATCGTCACCCAGTAAAGAAACCCACTATCAAAAATATCAGTTATTTTAAATGATCTTATATTATCTAGAAGCAAATTCTTTTTTGATTTTGATGATGCTCTTTTAGTGGCGACACAAACAATCACAAAAACATAGTGTTTGGGGCCTTATGTTTCCTAATTTAAATTATTCATCATCTAGAGGCAAATGGATTATATATTTTTTTTGGGTCGGATAATGGAGTATATTTTAGAGGTAGAGGCATGCATGTAATAGTTTTCCTCACTTTCAAAGGGAAATAATTGACTTTGGGAAAGCGATCGTGCGTCTCAAAGCCAACAATTTGTTTAAATCAACTACTTATCTTATCTTAAATGCATTCACAGCCCGAGTGTTATTGCATTTAAAATAAACAATTTTGCTACGATACTCCATGCTTACGCCGGCGTTGTATTCGTAATTAATCATTTTATGCTTTTTACAATAAACATTCGGAATAGTTCGTTTTCGATCCATCCAAACTTCTTCAGGTGCAATGCAAAATATCTATTTTTTCAAGTGAAAAAGAGGTCACAACTTTGTCGCCAAATTGTGGAGTAAATACCTGCCACATTTGATGACTTGGCAAAGACTGTTCATAATAAGGATGATCAAACATCTCTCTCTCTCTCCATTAAGGAAGGAACCAATCGCATCCCGCCGTCCAAACTTTGTTTAGACCCTAAGATTGCATCATCCAACAGCTGACCACTACCTAACCTCCCATTATTCTACTCGTGGTGAAGACTTTCACAAAATTTCGATTCAAGGCAAAAATTCAGGTGATACATGCCTTCATGAAGGTCGTCAACATTATAAACATTACGTCCAAAAAGGGGGTCACATTCATCCATTAATTCCGCTCCCTAGAGAAGACTATAGGATAATTTTCATAATGAAAACATATACTCAGTCATGTGAAAGAATAACCTAACTTTTCATATTCAAATACCAAAAGTGACGTCCATATGTTTTCCATGGATGGTGAGTGAATTGTACCCATGCCTTGGGCAACAAAAACAAATGATATCGCATGCAGCTTGTTTCAACTAAACTTTCTTTGCTTGGAAAGTTCTCCCCGGCCTTTGTCCTTGAAAGGAAAGAGAGGCAAGAAAGAAGCTAAACAAAGAGAAATGAGCACATGACAATCCCCTTATTTTACAAAAATGGACGGTCTATTGTCGGCCGCAAATTTTAAAGTTGGAAACCTGGAGATTTGCATGCCCGTATTCATATTTTTTTTTCTTTTTTTTCAATCAGAATACTTTTTTGTGACTGGCTTGATGAAATTTCCACTATTTTAAAAAGAGAAAGGAGCACATAACAGTCCTATTATTAAAAAAAAAAATGGGCAGTCCATTGTCAGTCATAGATTTTAAAGTCGGAAACCTGAGGACTGGCTTATTCGGTTTCGTATTCTTCTTATACTTTTTTTTTTCTATCAGAAAACTTTTTATAACTGGCTTGATGGGATTTCCACTAATTCAAAACGGTCCGTAAACACATTAAAAAACACACACACACACACTCTCTCTCCTTTTTCTGACAGCTAACAAACCTCGTAAATTTATGTCAATTCATACAGCTAATATACAAATCATCGAAATTCAAGAAACCATAAAAAGAAAAAAGAAAAACCTCCATCTTCGTTCTAAATCTAACCCCAAAGTTCTCTCTTTCACACAGCCAACTGTAGTTATCATAGTTGTTCAAATGTAAAGGCAACGGACAAACTCAACATGCACACTCACTCGCACTTTATACCGTGACTTCGCTTGAATCTCACCATTGAAGGCCTACAAGCATCTTGGGGAAGAATAGGATACTACATAGCACGAAAAAATTGTCCAAAAAGTATTAAACATATTATACAGTGGCAAATTCAGTGTTGAACTTTTTAATTTGGCTAATTTAATCATAAATCTTTTGACAATTTAATAATGTAATCATTCTAGTCAATTTTGATCAGAAATCACAATTGTATATGTCGATCGTTCTACATAATATAGCCGATAGTGCTTGTGTGGATGATTTTTGCAATTCTTTTAAATTTTTTCTTTTTTCCTTTCCTTATCTTTTCTTTTTATATTTTTCCCCTTAATCTTTTCCTTTTCACCTGTGGCTAGTGATTAGCCATCGCCAAGACCTGCCATAGGGAGGGTCGCAGTACCCTCGCCTAGTGCGTAAGCGTGGCCTTCACTAAGAAAAAGAAAAAGGAAAAAAAGACAAGACAAGAAAAAAATTTAAAAAAATTGTCAAAATCATACACGTCAACGTCGACCATTCTACGTAGAGCATCCGGCGTTAACTAAACCGTCACATCAGCAATTTTCATCAAAATTGACTGAAATAACTACATTGAAAAATCTTTAAGAAGTTTATTATTAAACTTAAGACTGAATTGGTTGTCGTACAATAATTTAGAACTTTTTAAACAATTTTCCTCACAAAGACACATCCATGTCCCCCGCCTTCAGCCCCTTGACAAGCAGCCCGAGGCACCACCAATTCTAGTGTTAACAGCCCCCTTGTTTTTGGCGTTTCGAGGTTGAGGACTTCCTCAGCGAAGAAGCGACCTGAGCCGCTAAGGTGAGCTGTCGCCGATCGCCTCTATTCCAGCTCGGCTCTTTCGAAGCTTCCGGAACTCTTCAGGTGCACTTGAATTTCGGTTCCTTTCTTATTTGTTTGCTAGATGCTTGATTTTTACGTGGTTCTTGATTTTGTTGGGTTGTTGCTAGATCTTGCAAAGTTTTGATTTTTGGTCCTGGAGGGTGGTGCTTGGAATCCCAAAGAAACGATGCAAAGGGAACAAAATTTCGAACCGGTCGAATCAGTCTCCCATTTTCCTCTGTTAAAAGTTGTGGCTGGCACGGACCGTCAGAAATTTATTAGCTCGGACAACCTAAAAGAGAAAATCCTTCCAAGGGTTTTGAACTACTCTTTGACATTTGAACAGAACAAAAAAGATTTGCAACCCAAAAGTAGATTTAACAAGAAGGTGGAGAACAAGGGAGAGAGCACCAACAGAAGATAAACAACGACACAGGAGAGAGAATTCACATGTGAATGTAGTGCACAGCATACAAAGAAGAAAGACGACAGATACATGTTCCCCCCTCAATCATAACACAAGGATTTTCCATCTCTCTACAGTTTTTTTTCCACATTCCATGGACTTTTGAACACATGCATGATAAAAGCAAGTTCCCCACCACCATGTGACTTCATCACAATCTCCTTCCAAATCTCTATCTCTCTCCCTCTCTCTTTTTGTCCTTTTGTTTTCCTTCATCAGAGAACAAGTAGAAGGAGGAGGGCATTGATAAATTATGAAAATAGACTAAGAGTTGCTCCTGAATGATCCAAGGGCTTTAACTGCTCCCGCCCTCAATATGAACTGGTGGTAGAAAGCTGCAATGGCTGCCCCAATGAATGGTCCTACCCAGAAGATCCACTGAAACTCAATGAAAACAAAAACGACATTATCAGTAAAAAGTAGTGAATTGGGGAAAACAATGGTAAATCTTTTCTTTTTTCTGAAAAATAAAAGAGAGAGGTTATAGAGCAATGAATTGATTTAACCTGATCATCCCAGGCCTTATCCTTGTTGTAGATAACAGCAGCGCCGAGACTTCTCGCCGGGTTGATACCGGTTCCAGTGATGGGAATGGTGGCCAAGTGAACCATGAACACCGCGAATCCAATTGGCAGAGGAGCCAAAACCTTTTCCAAAGATTCATCCCAAAGGAAAGACACCCATCGTAAGAAACAGTTGTTCATTTTCAGGACAATCCTAGGCATATTATGTATGCTGTCCGTTCCACGGAACAAAGTCAATCAATTGGGAAAAAGAAGAAGAAACCGTAAGGAGATGCCAAATTCGACATATGGGAAATGTGGCGAATCGAAAATTTGCCTCCAACTTTGCCAATATGGAAAACGACATCATTTGCCTACAAAGTTACTGTATGAAAGAAATTGCAAGAGATCAAAAAAGCCACTGTTTCTAGTCAAGAAAGATGTCAAAAGGGCACGTCAATTGGCAGCGAAAGGCAAAGGAATAGTCTACTTTTCAAAGACGCGGACGAAAGTTAGGTGACTCTTGCACTAGGAGGCTCTATAGTATCAACCACACACAGAAACAGGCAGGATTTATTTCACTGCAGAGCCAGCGAATGCTGTGGATATCAACCACTAGGAAGCTCTATAATATCAACCACACACAGGAACAGGCAGGATTTATTTCACTGCAGAGCCAGCGAATGCTGTGGATATCGTCCCCCCACCCAGTGGATATCACATGTTCATGAGATTGGAGCTGAGCAATGATATGCATCGGTTCATGCGTGACTCGCGCGATAATAATTACAGCATAAGTGACTAGAAAGAAAAAGAAAAAAAGGAGGGAAAAAGAAGGTTATTTCTGTCGGTATCACAAAAAATTTGGACTTCTTTCATTTACCATACCAGCAAGAAATTTAATTAGAGGGAAAAAAAGTGCAAATTTCTGCTATATGATTTTCAACTTCAAACTTTTCTCTACAATTCCTTTGAAATGAACAAATCCTTTGTAAAAATGTATTATTAAAGTAGGCAAGATGGACAAATTAGTAACCTAGGTCATCGGAATAATTGTCAACTTGTATCCCGTTTTATTTTTGAAAATTGACTTAAAATCACTTTTACCTTATAATCGTTTAAGTTTCTAGGAATAAGAAATAAAATCTACTTGCTTTCTCTTGTACATGAATGCTTTCCTTTGCTCATTCAGCTCTTTGCGAGAAAAGATACTCCTAATCAATCATTTGTCTCCTGAGGACGAACAAATGTATTTCATTGATACAAATATGAATTATTGAGCAAATAAAGTGCTATCCCGGGCTTCGGAGACAGCTATGGATTGAAAAAAAACTTAGCACATTAACATTCATCAAGTACTAATTAATGCTGATAGAGTAATTTATTTTGTAATTCTTCTCAAGAGTGCAGTAGGTAGAGATACCTTTCTCAACTCTTCACCTAAAGAACCCTGATGAGAGAGTACTGTATGTATCCATTATAGTGATTATAGGTCACAGCAATTTACAAATTCTTTTCCAAATTTGAAATTGTGTGTCAACTCTCGTTAGTGATGGGAAACATAGCAATCGCCTGAAAACATACTCATGTAAAAAGAAGGGACATAGATACTCCCAGCATTAGTTACGATGTCAACCCTAATAATAAAAGAAACAGAGAGGAGATTAAGGAAACGTGTGTGTATCGTCCATTACCGGAACATGGGAATCTCTGGCGCTCCTCTTGGGATCGGTGGCCGAGAAGACGGTGTAGACCAGCACGAACGTGCCGATGATCTCGGCACCCAGCCCGACACGGGTCTTGTACTCGGCGCTGAGCACATTGACTCCGCCGCCGAACTGATCGTAGTACGACTTCTGGAAGAGCTTGACCAGGCCGACTCCGCATATGGCACCCAGGCACTGAACCACCATGTACATTATGGCTCGCACCAGCGACACCTTCCGCGCCAGGAGCAGCCCGAACGTCACTGCCGGGTTGATGTGACCACCTAAGTCATTCATCAACCGAATCGAAGTAGAAATCAGTCGACTTGAAAAGGTTGAAATATGTCGCGCGGTTAAGAATTATAGAGCGATGGATCACCTGAGATTCCGGCGGTGCAGTAGACGAGGACGAAGATCATGCCGCCAAAGGCCCAGGCGATGCCGAGGATGCCGACTCCGCCGCAGGTGTCGCCGCCGCTGATCTGGCTCTTGTACCCGATCACGGTCAGCACTGTGATGTAGAGGAAGAGGAGGGTGGCGATGAACTCGGCGATGAGCGCCCTGTAGAACGACCACTTGCCCAGCTCCACCGGGTCTATCAGCGGCGCCGGCGGGGGGTCGTGGTAGTCCTTGGCCGAGAACGAGCCATGCTCCGCCACTTCCTTCGTCATGCTGCTGGCGTTCTTGGCGACTCACAGAGAGAGAGAGACAGAGAGACAGAGAGACAGAGAGCGAGAGAGAGACAGAGAGACAGAGATTTCTCTATTGCCTGTGGGAAGCGAAGGTGTCCGTGGGACGAAGGGGGGTATTTATACATCGTGGAGAGAAGTTGATGACGTTTGGAGTTTTTCTTTCTTTCTTCCTTTCTTTCTTTTTATTCTTTTTGAGTAGTGCTAATTTTATCCAAATTCATACGTCATTAAAATAACAAATCATGTTGAAAATTTTAAATCTTATTCATAATATAAACACATGTTGCTCAATAAATCGATCTTTTATGCAATTCTCTATAGACCTAACCTTACCATCGTTTTCTTTTAAGTGTAATCATGATATTCTATTCTTTGCATTCATATGCAAGTGTTATTATATTGGGTCAATACCATTAAAAACCTTAATCTGGTACATCTGTGATAAATTTACTCTTCGTTAACTTCCGTCAAATTTTACTATTAAATTTGTTGACGCAAATGACACATGATGACAGTAACAAAAACCCCCAAATTGATCAGCTAATTGAGGGTAAATTTATCACAGGATTACCAGTTTGGATTTTTGTTGGTCAAAAATTTATTTTTGGTAAATTTGTCGCAAATGTACTAGTTTGGGGACTTTTGTTGTCTTAACCCCATTACATTTAGAACAATTTGTAGAATCATATGACTGTGCATTCCACAAAAAATATAATAACAACAAGAACAATCAAATCATCTAACTTTGTATTTGTTTTCTTTTGGGTTTGTGACCACGTTTTTGCCGGCAAAAACAGATTGCGCTTTTTCCGATTGGTGATCCCGTGAAGTGTATTTTACTGCAAATTGCACCCCTGAAAACGCCAATTAACAAATCTTTCGTTGCGCTTCGCTTTCCACCACACCGACCCTACTGACCGCACCACGCGACCTCCCACTCATCATCACCATCATCATCTCTCGCCTTCGCCATTCTCTTTTGCTTTTTGCCATTTCATTCTCGACCTCACAGCCGCAGTCCCGTGCGAATCGCACTCGTCCCTTTGTTTGATTTTTTCACCTTCTGTTTCTCTTTCTTTCTTCCTTACTTTTTCTGTTTGCTGTAATCTATTTTGTGTTTATTGAGACTCATGTGATCTTGATCCGTTAAGTCATTAGACAGCATCATTATGCTTGATTCCTAATCGCCTGCACATAGACGTTAAAGACCGATAACAGGATCGAGTTTCGTTAACCTTTTTCGTGTAGTTTCCCTATAGAATTTGGGAGGGATCGTGGGAACAAACGAAAAACTGGATTGATTTGGCGCAGGATCGCTTTATCTTGCTAGTGACTTTCGCTTGCTTCATTGAACTTCAACTCACCGTCGCCCGATCCATCCATTAGATTCGCTTCTTACACGGTTTCTTTGGAAGAGGCCGAACGTTCTTCTTCTGATAATAGTAGGGCTTCATGCATGTAGTGAAAATCGAAAATTTTACACGTAAGCACCACATGCTAATTGCTAGCTCAGTTAATGAAGAGACTTGTCACGTTTGACAAACACATCAGCTTTGGCTATGGAAAAGGTTTTGAGGATCAACCGCAAATGCTTACAATTAAAAACGAAAATATAGCCAATTCATTGAAAATTGACAGCAAAGAACAGGGACTACCTGTGATTTTAGCCCCAAAAAAACATGAATCTGGCGCTTCTTTGGCCAATATCTATATAAGAAGAGCTGAACCATAAATGGGTTTCTCATTTATGTCTAATTACTATTTTCGAGACTAAACTTTTTCATATAAAATAGGCTTCACAAATGTCCAAAGCACTCGTCAACGTGATAAATAATACTGAGGCATTAATTCACATGTGAAAATGATTTCCCAAATAACCAATGCAATTTATTACTTTTGGGCAAACAAAATGGAGTGTTTTCAAATAGTGAAAAAGCTATGTATACTGAATTATACGGGTACAAATTTTTTAGTTCTGAAAACAACATTTAGGTAATATCTGCATGTAATCAATCAATAATCATAAGTGTTATGAATTTTCTGATTTCTTTTCCCTTAAAAAATAGTAATGCTTTGCATATGATGATTAATTTAGGCGAGTGAAAAGCTCATGCTCAGATGATACTTAAAAGCCTCTATAACGTGTGCTTCTCGTCTAAAATACACCACATTTACATGCAGCTAGTATCCAAGAAAGAGCCAGGAAGACTGGGTGAATTAAACTCCGGTTCATCGAGAGAGAGTTACCGAAGGAGAAAGCAAGTTGCATGCCCTCAGATGCTGACAGAAACCTCTATTTACATGTATCTAGGAACAGTAAAGCGGTTCACAGTAAATCGCTCAGATGGAGCAAGATTCACTGATGAATCACAGGCTGGAGAAAGGCATGGGAAACCGTGTGGAGTTAGTCGCTGCTTCGTATTGATGACGATGATCAACCCAGCTCAATCCCTCGATCTGCAGCACTCTCTGCACAACACTGCACTGATCATCATCATCAGTAGCAACTTGAAAAAGCAGTGGCCAAATGGCCAGTACAGAGACTAAGCCTAGAACGCCTTTCACGTGGTTTGGCTCGCGTCCATGTCATAGACTCTTTGCTGTCCCGTAGAATGACGAACATCATTTTCTTTATATTCTCAGTTTTGCTGGTTGTGAATTGCATTCCACAGTTCGATGAGGATCTTCACGTGGACCACGCTTTTACCGAAGAACTGGATCTTGCTCGTGTTTTTTTTCTCCAAAAGAAGTTCCCCAAGTAGTTTCTCCAATTTGGAGAATCGTGTGCCAGGTTGCAATGGTTCCGAAATAGTGTAAAAAAAAAAAGAAGGGTTTTGAATTATATAGATGAATATTGAAGAAATTATAACTTTAGTGAAGAGCCAAGAGGTGGTGCCACGCCTTTCCAAAGGGTTTTGCTCACCCAATAATTCTTGTTTGTCGGAGTTCTTAGGACAATTGTTAGGTGTCTAAACATAGCAAGAAAACCTCCTACAAAATCTTTTTTAAGATACTTATTTTGCTATACAATCTAGGGCAAAATAAATTTTTGTTTGGGCCGCTCGCTCGGATTTTGGCCAATTAATGCAGTTATTAGAATTTTTCATGGACCCGGGACTTATTTATCAAAGATGAGCTTCCTTGTTGTAGGGAAAAAATTCAACATTTTCTAAGCATACTTTCCAAATTAGCGTCTCATAAGATTAGAAATATGAAATTACGTGAGAATGGCATAAGTTTGATGCAAGACTCCGATGAGGGAGCGTTGGGATTGCGTAACCCCATGATGAGCTCGCGTGGGGGTTGTAGCGACCCAAGTTGGGATCTCACTTGGGTTGCACATCCCCCATGAGGCTTGCTCAGGGTCAAGCGACCCCGGCGAAATCTGTCTCACTTGAGTCCAATGCCTCCAATGAGCAGCTCGCCTGGGCTCACTCGATCCCAACAAGGCAACGCCGAGGTCAAGTGATCCAAGGGACGGACCACTTGCCTGAGCGTGATGGTGGCGAGGCCGCTATCATTGTGCCTCTATCTCTCTTTCAACGATGAACAACTCCAAATTGAAAGGAGAAGATGAGGGTCTTTTGGAATTACAAATGTGTTTTTCATAATATGGTATATTTTTTAGTAATCGAGGGAAATTGCCTTCCTTAACTTATAATGGTCCAAAAAGGTTTTGTCAAACACCACAATTTTCACTCAAGCGGTTTCAGAAGAGTTAAAATGGCTTGGTAAAGCACTGTCAAAGTCACCTTTTACCATAGTCCCCGAAGCATTTGGTAACAAAATCTTGTGATTGTTTCTTAGCGATTGTAATTAGCATCGCCGAAACACTTATTAACACGACTCATATGAAATTTTTTTTTTCTTGGGCACGCTCTTCCAAAAAGAGTTGGCTTTTGAAATTTCTAGACTTCTTCGTTGGAAAAGGATGAGACGACACCGTGGCGGAATGGGTGGCTGAAGATGGCTTGGCGGAACTGAACGTTGGGGAGGGTAGGGGACCGGCCAGAGCCACGCACACCAGAAGAAAGAGAAAAATGAATGGGGACAGTGGGAGGTGAAAGTGGAAAATAGTGTAAATGACACCATTGTGATGTACACCTTTATCATCTCCATTCATTGCTAAATCTGTTCGGATTCAATGGCTTCAAAGATTTAGAGAGAGAGAGAGAGAGAGAGCTGGCATTGATTGCAGTGCAAGATTTCTACAGAGAGTGGGAAGCAGGAGTGTTATGTAGGCAAAGCTTTACAACTCGGCAACTTGACCATGTGACTTGCATTTTGCAGGGTGAGTTTCCAGATGTTACAATGAGAGGAACCACGATGAATGTTTAATCTGATTTTTTTTAGCAAAAATGACAAGTATTATTCATGAACTAGGCTCATTGTGCAATGTGATTACTCAAATTTAGCCTAAAATATAATGTGATCTCAGAACTTTTAATTTGTAGCATTACATATTGAGTCAAAATTCATGGATTATTTATGTCATTATTCCTACTTTTTACTCCATTTTAGGGGCCTATAACGTACATAAATTGTGCAATTGAATCTTGTAACCGTTAATTTGTGCAATTAAATACTCGGTAACCTTAGTCTATTGTCTAATATAATCTTTCGATGGCTGGAGATTCAGAAATTTCAATCAAATTGATGACAAGACTTATGTGTGCATTTTTTATTTTGATATGTTATGCCATATACTCCGGCAAAGGCAGCTGCTAATTTGTTAATCCCAAAATTTTAAATAACCATTTGATTTTGATGGAGCAAATAAGTTGGTACGGTAACAAACTGTGAAAAAACTAAGGTAGGACGAGACATCATCAATTTGATTGGAATTCCTGATCTTTGCTAACCGGAGGACTGCATTGAACACCAGACTTATAAGACTTTATTGCATATATTAAGAGTTACAGGACATAAGGATCAAAAATGAAATAACCTTTTAACTTTCATCCTTTTTTTATCATATGAATTTCTCAAAAGGATTAAAAAGGTATAAGTATATATTAGTATATATTGTCATCACAATTATTTTTATGACTCTTGCGAATAGAATAATATGATTTAAATTGATTGTCTTAAAAGTTAAAGCAAATAAACTTTAGCTTCTCGCGACCAAATAAAAAGACTTTGGAAGTCAGTATTCTTGCACTCCATCTCCATTTCTTCTAATTTCTGCCTTCATAATTTTATTTTCTTTCACTTTCCTCACTTCTTGAACAAAGCTTTAAGCAAACCCTTCTTTCTTCTGGAGATATCTTAGGGTTCTTGTTCTTTCAAGACTAAGCACTCCCATTCTAGCAAACAAAAAGACTAAGCACTCCCATAAAATGTTAGGTAACCTAATAAAACCTATACATATATGTCAGAGAAGCAGGATTCATACTTCTTTGAAAATCATAAACCCTTCGCTCTAATCATCTATGGTAGAGCACAAATGCTGGCATTGCAACTTGGCTACTCCTAATAATATAGCCTTCCTTTTTTCCCTTTTCTTGCAAACCCTAATGCCATAGCCTTCGGTGCATTATTTGTGTAGCCAATATAGATTAGCCAATAATGAGCGGGAAGTACGTTATGAATTCGATAAGGAATTTAGATTTATATAAAGAATCGCCACTTTCCTTCACATGCATGAATTGGCCATGGTCTCTTACTCCATCCCAAAGTGCCAAAAGACCGGCCAAAGTCATAAAAGTTCATGCTTTTTCCATAAGCAAAAGACTCTTGTGAACTGTGGTGATGCCATTAGGTAGTAAAATCATTTGAGTTCGTAGACAAGTGGGGATGAGGATGGTTGTTAAACTGCCCCCATTGCCACATATAGTCAAGACCAACGGGCATATTTTAGTTCAAATGCTAACAGTGACCATCTGTATTGATTAGGGTTCGAATAAGGCCAAACCCTTCTCTCTCTCTCTCTCTCTCTCTCTCTCTCTCTCTCTCTCTCTCTCTGTGTGGCCAAGGAACAATAGTAGGTCCCATGAAAAGAAAATGGCAATCAACGATGAGACAGTTTGGTCGGCCAGCCAGCAAAGAGAAACCTCAGCCACATCCTCGATCACATGAGAGCATAGCCAGATACAAACCTGCGTTTGATCTCATGTTGTTCGTCCTAGTATCTTCTTGAATATCTTAAGAAAAAGAATATCAGTATCTGCCCAACTAAATAACAAAAAGAAGATAAGAATGCGAACATCTCTATCTTATAATCTATGAAAACACTCATGAAAACCAGGAGAGAAGGTCTCGACCTTGTAAGGAAGAAAACTCATTCACTCCCCAAAAATCTACCCTCTAAATGGTTGTAGCTTATCTGTTGTGTTTGTTGAATCTGATATTACCTTTACTATGGTTTTAACGATCATAAGCCTGGTGTCTTAGCTAAACTGTAGCTAGTCCATGTGACAAGGATCCGAAAGGACATCTCAAATCTCATTCTCAACACTCGGTTGGATTAGAGGAAAAGTGCCAAAAAAGTCTTAAACCTTTTACATTAATACCAATTTAGTCCTTAAACTTTTTTTAGTATCAATTCAGTCTTAAATCTTTTGCATTTGTGCCAATTTAGTCCTAAACATTTTAAATTAGTGTCAATTCAATCATAAACTTTTTTGTTTTTGTGTCAATTTAGTCTTTCCGGTCAATTTTGATCCGAATTTGCCAATGTTGACGTCTGCCAGCCGGTCACCGGCACCGACGTGAACATCTTTAATAATATTTTTTTGAATTTTTATTTTTTTCCCTTTTTTTCTTTTTTTTTCCACTTTTTTTTTATCTCTCCCTCTTCCTCTGGCCGGTCGCCGAACCAGTGACCAGCCAGAAGCCAGAGGCCAGAGGCCAACGAGCTTAACCTCGCCAACCATTGGTGAGGGCGGCCTCGCCCAGCGAGGTTGAGCCTCACTTGACCAAGGCGAGGCTCGCCTCGACCTCGCCAGACCATCACCCCGGCCTCTGGCAAGGGCTCAAGCCTCGCCCAACCAAGGCGAGGCTCACCATCACCGGGCAAGGCCGCCCTCGTCAGTGGCCGGTGAGGTCGAGCTCGCCGGCCTCTGGCCGGTCGCCGGATCGGCGACCGACCAAAGGAAGAGGGTGAGATCAAAAAAAAAAAGTGGAAAAAAAAGAAAAAAATAATAATTCAAAAAATTATTAAAATATTATTAAAGTTGTCCACATTTGCGCCACGTCAACATCGATGACTGGCCGCCAGTTGGCAGGCATCCACGTCGGTAAATTCCAATCAAAATTGGCCGGAATGACTAAATTGACACAAAAACAAAAGATTTAAGACTGAATTGACACAAATTTAAAAGGTTTATGACAAAATTGGCACTAAAACAAGGTTTAAGACTAAATTGACACTGATGCAAAAGGTTTAAGACTTTTTTGGCACTTTTCCCGTTGAATTAGTGGGGGTCATCCTTCATGCTTTTTCTCAATACCAACCACCAGCAACTTTTCCCAGTGCCTTGTGTATATTCTGTGGATCCACCCCCCAATGATTGTCCTCCCTATACCCGGAGAATCATATCCATGAGCACGGCTAATGCTTTCCATTTTGATTTGTAAATTATGTTCGTCAGACCAAAATGCGAAGGTAGCGACGCACTAAAAGAGTGTACTTTGTATTGCTCAGTTGGGTTTTAGTTGTAGGGGGATGACAGAGAAACCAAACGAGGAGGCCGACGCAGACCAACGAGCTGGCCATCCCGAGACTTCACTCGTGAATTTGTACATGGTGATTAATTATCAATCTTGCGGTAAATCAATGGAATAGTTGGTCGTGCGATATGAGATATTTACATAACCCATCAGATGCACGACAAATGTTTAGTCTTGCCCATGTTACTAAAACACATGGACGACTTTTATTGTAAGATTCAGCAGGTCTATAGTATAGTGTCGGAAGCTAGCATAGAACTTGATTGTGAAATGACCATCTTGATAAGCAGTTCATCATTATTATCTTTTGCCCATCTCTAAAGAGAATAACCTGGCTAGCCCACAGAATTCACAGGACACGATGGAGAAACTCATTTCTTTTTCAATCATCACGCGCAAGCCGACAGTGCTTAGTACTGCCCAATTCAACTTTTGTGGTGGATGTCACGGTGGACCGCCGAACCGACCACCACCATCCGCCGCCCAAAAAAAACCCAACTTCTCCAAACCGACAGAATAATCCCTGCAATGCAAAGTCGTAGTCTCTTCTCTCTTCAATCTTCACGTGATTAAATTTGGCTCCACCAGCTCTTTTTTTCAATTCAGCTCCGTCGTGACTTGCTGCCACCGACTTGGCAGCAGCTCATAGCAGCCGCAATTCATGTTCTCTTTGGGTGCGTCCGCGAGTGGCTGTCTTTGCAAGCATCCAAACCCAAGAAGGAGGTGGATCGAATGACGAAGAATGATTCTCATTTCTCTGAACGTAGTAGGTAAGGGGGGCTGGCAAGGCAACGGTCAACAAGAGTACGTAATGCAAATGCTAGAGCCAGGAGACAGGACCTTTGGAAGTGATATTAAAAAGCTTGGGGACAAAAACCCACCCTAATCAGAGCTCGTGATAACGTTCGGAAAGAGATCTCTTCAAGGCTTGTTGTTCAAAGGGATCTGTAGATGTCGTGTGGTGGTGGTGGTGGTGGTAGGCCACCGTATCTTTGAATTTTGTGCTTCTCTCTTGCATGCAAGACTCGCCCGCTAATTGAACCAGCAACGCCACCGATTTCGTGCTTTGGACCACAGTGCGTAAATGTAATGCAACGGTCGCGTGGAATAAAAAATGGTCCTTCGAAGATGGTCCCGAAGGACAGTGACTTGCCCCAACGGCATGGTCGTGAAGAGAGAATTGAATTTCGAATCCGAATCCGATATGAGGGCAAAAGCAAAATTATCAATTGTGATTATGGGTAATCGATTCCATGGTGAATAGGTTTCAGACTTGAAACTTACCCTACCCACTATAGAACCTATAATGTTATGACCGATTCTCAAGTTTTGAAATTTCAAACCTACCATGTTTGTCCTAAAACCTGTTTTAGAACCTACCTTATTTTTCTTATCCGATTTCAGGATCTACTCGAGAACTTATTTTTCTTTTATTCATTTTTTCTAGCAAAATAATATGAGTAACAATATAACGATTTAAAGTAAAATATGTATATAAAAATCACTATCTACCAAAAACAACATTCTCTAATGTGAGCAATAAAAATTACTATTCACCAAAAGTAACAATCCAAAATATAGTAATGATATGATCTACACTAAAAACCGATTCCAAAACCAATCATGGTAGGCCTTCACTTGGAACCGGACCAGTTCCAACCTATTCCCTAAAAATGAAACCGATTTCTGGACCTATTTTTCAAGTGGTCCAGCCCAGGTAAACCCGGTCTGGTTGCATACCCCTATTAGTCTTATGAGTCTAGTAGAAAGGGATTCCCATGAAATTAGCACGCGGCTCTGTCCGAGGTACACCATCAAGCTAAGCATCCCCACAGTAAATTGATAAGTCTTTAATGATACAAGTGCACTCGAGTTCAGAGTACTTGCGACCGTATAAAATAGATCTAACACCTCCTCCTTGTGAAATGGTTCGACTTTAAGTAGTGACTGTGCGAAATCTCTCTCTCTCAAACTAGGATGTTTTTCCGAGTTTCCAAAGAGTTATAAATTTATTATATGACGATTAAGTCAGTCCTAAATGTTTCAATTTCTAAACCTTTTAGCAATTTTTCAATGTAATTCTTCCGGTCAATTTTGGCAAAAGATCACTGATATAACAATCCAGTCAACACTGTTTATCTTACGTGGCACAATTGGTGCTAACTTGGACATTTTTACAATTCTTTTTAAAATTTTCCTAAGTTTTTCTGTTGTTTTTTTTCTTTTCTATTCTTTTCTTCTTTTTTTCTTATTTCCCTCCGGTAGTCGCTAGCCATGGGCAAAGTCGGGAGCCCCGCGCGAGCGACCTCTATGGTTATGGTGACTAATGGAGGGAAATACAGCAGAAAGTAGTCCCAAGGCTCCACAGGGAAATACCAAAAAAAAAAAAAAAAGAAGTAAGGAAAAGGGGAAAAAAAATTCCAATAAATTGAAAAAATTTGCAAAAATCATTTACGTTTCAACTGTCACATAAAACGATCAATGTTGACTAAACCATCATACCAACAATGTCTAGTCAAAATTGACCAAAAAAACTATATTCAAAAATCGTTAAAAGATTTAAAACTAAAATGATCAAAAGAAAAAATTCAAGACTGAATTGACCGTCACACAGTAAATTTAAGATTTTTTTGGACAAATATCCCACGTTTATTGAGCATATGGCGTTTCCTTTTTCTTCTTGCGAAGAAAACTCAATTATCCAAGAAAAAACCGAACTTTAGAACACTCCCGTCTCCCAATAGAATGATCAGACACGTTAAGATTAGGCACAAAAGCGTGACAATCTGACCATAGTGCACGCACGCAAGCACATACTCTGTTCTCATCTCATAGTAACCCATTGAGATCACTCCATGGTGATGACCACTCTGAAAGCAGTACATAAGGTAATAACAACAAAGTTTGTGCAATGGTTTCTACCAACCGCATCATGCCTCTATACAAATGCTAGCTGTACAAGACATACATCACTAACACTCCGACAAACATCACGCCACGACAACACCAATGTACACTAAACAAATCATGAAAGGGTTAAAAGAAGCCAGAACGAGCCCTGAGGTGACACGAAACTAAAAGTAGGGGACGCTGTCGAAAAGAGGCCTTTTTTTTTATTTTCAATAAGAGAAGCCAGCTTCCATTGCTCTTAAAATTGCCGCAGTATCAAATTTAAAGTAACGGAAACTTTTCCCAGGGCCTGAGTTAGAAGAGTGAACATTAGACGCAGATCTATTCGGCTGAGGCTCTGATATGGTGGAGCTACTTCCTGTAGAACTATTCTTTGCCTTCCAAATACAAATTCCTGGAAAAGACATGTCGACCTCATTAAAAGCGCAGCCCAGAGAAATTAGCAGACACGGAAGTTATCTAGTAAAATCCACAGCCAATGAATGACTGATCATACAAAAGTCAAATCCAGATAAGAAGGGTGATGGCAAGAATAAAAGTGGAACTATGAGAACAAATAGCTTGAGGTTCATTTCACGCTAATACATAATGCAATTTATTATAAAAATTAGAAAGAAGTAAAATGTTTGACCACAGTTCTTCTGTGTGACTGCCAAGACAGTGGATAACAAGAACAATTTGCTCAGACACATCTGTTGTCAAGGATAAAGCCAACAACATACAAGGCACAGACTCATCTTACAGTTTCCTTCGTGCCATCCCCATGGGTTAAATCAAAGGAATGATTGTCCACATCCAAGTTCCCTCTTCTAATATACAAGAATTAAAAACATGGAAAATAATGTATGGAGTAGATGTTTTACTTTGGGCAGAAAAAAATGAAGTAGCCGGAGCACCGGGTTGAGGATTTCTGCATGAATTAAATATGGGTCCAAGGCTTATCATGTCCCATAACATTAAACCCTTAATTGTATCCTAGAACATCAATTCCCATTTGTTATGTATTCAAAATAATCTGATACTTGAAAAGAAGACCCTTCACAAGTTAATTGATGGTCAAATCAAAGAGTTTCCCATCTACTCTGAGAGAAATGAAGGTCAAGTCAGTCTACTGGCATATATCGATGCTTTGCATAGATGAAAAGAAAACGCAAGACATTTTTTAATACATTACTTTATTAGCTTGTCTCAACTAAACATCTCTGTCCCAACAACATCGATGTGGAAACACCATACGTCTTATTATGTGGAAGACTATCAGGAGTTCAAAAGGAGAGTAACCTTTAAGAGGTATATGAGATCTTGCAGCAGGAGGCTGATGTGCCAAAATCCAGGACTTCAAAGATCTGCAAAAACAAATAATTATATAGAAGGTTCAGAAATGCAATTTCCAAAGTTTTTTTTTTGGTTGAAACACACAAATCTTGTCACATTAGATGTGGAAGCACGCACGCCAAGAAAGGAGCCACCATATATAGCTTGAGCCCAATTATACTACGAGATATCACTGCGTCATTTGCAGGCTGAAGCTCATCGAGGCGGTGCCATGCAATTTCCTGCAAATAAATGAAAGAAATGATTTTCGAGAGATGAGTGTTAATTTCATCCCTTACTTAGCTTCAACCCCTTCCCTCTTCTCAGGTCTAACCCAATATTATAGCAGGAGCAATACATTTTATACAAAAGTTGATATAGCTACAACTCAGCATAATGCTTTAAACACAGTGTGGCAAATGTTAGACTATGAATAAATCCTTAAGCAGCAAATACAGTAATACCAGGACCACAAGCTCACAAAATCCGAGACTGCGATTGAAACATTTATTCAGGAGGACAACTGGACAGAAAGCCATGTCTTCCATGTTTAGCTTCAGCAACAAAGCAGTGTTGCTTTGTTCCTAAAGCAGGACAAAACTGTTTGGTCTCCATTCTACATGACGTAAAATGCTAACAAATGCAGATTGCAAATTAACGTGGGTGACGTATTGCCCAACCAGAAGACATACACTAATCTCTTTTTTAGTAAGTGGAGCAAAGGCAGTATCATCCTTCACGCCTGCAATTACATACAACCGCACTCTCTGCTGTCCAAATATCATCTCAATATACTCATCCTTATTGAGAAGGTTTGATACATCAAAACCTGTTTCCTCTAGGACCTGCATTGGCCATGAGAAAGAACGAGTCAGTAGCATATTAATGCCTTGTGGCTTAGACGTGAGAAAAGCGATGAAGTAGCCTTTCCATACAGATCCCCAAACTCAGTTGCTTGAACTTTGATGAAGTTATAGATGGAACAAAATCATGTGTGAATTGTTATGACACACAATAGCACTAAGTACCATACCAAACAGAAAATTTTTCAGCCAAAACACAAACCAACTTCAGTCACTATTTGCCAACCCAAGGTTCAGAGAAGATGTTGCCTCCTACTCATTTTCCTGAAAGGAAAACAAATAACCAAAATCCTTTTCATTTCGCTCTATGTTTTAGTCTTTCTCTAATCAAACAAAGAGAAACTAGAGTACTCTATATTCTTAATGAGTAGGGGTTCAAACCCTTTCTCACACCTAGGCTATCCCTAATTGCATACACAACTCTAGGGGTGAGCACCGGTCCAGTCCAACCCAAGAACCAGACCAAACCGGCCGGTTCTGGGCAGTTCCTGGTTCCCAAAATTTAGAACTGGTATGCGTAGATTTTATTGCCTTTTTTTTTTTTTGTAATTTTGTCTCTTCTAAACTAAAGTTGCATTGGCCCTTTGGGCAGAGGCAAAACCCTAGCCCCTCCATCACAGTTCAACTCTCTCGCCTCCCTCTCTCGCTCTCGCCTCCTCGCCTCTCAAATCTCGGACTCTCTCGCAGCCTCACCTCCCTCTCTCAATCTTGCCTCTCAGTTCTCGCCTCACCTTGCCTCTCAGCTTTCGGACTTCCATGGGATTCACCACTAGACTCACCCACCAGTAGTGAAAATAAGCACCTAATCTAGCAAAGGTTCCGTACTAGAGGGTGCATAATAGAGTAGAGATATCAGCACAGATAGCCCATTCAGGATAATTGAATAAGTTCCGGTTAGTGTTGTTGATGCAGATGTTGCTGTTATAGTGTGGTTATATCTTGAGATATTTATGAGTGTGTAGTGTGTAAGTTTCTCGAACCACATAACTACGAGAATAATTAGTTGTGGCCAAGGTTTTTAGTAAAATTGAAAGGAGGTGTTTGGATGTACAATTATGTCCAAGCAAACATCAGGAAAAACATATATACGTATCGTGTTCCCGAATTTTCCTCTGGAGATGTAGGCCTATTTATTTATAACTGAAAGGACAAGCTTTTTTTCTCTGTGTTTGATGCCATGTAGTTGTTTTGAAGTGTGCTTTATAGTGAGATTATTACAGTTCATTATGGTGAGGATGTGCTTGTTTGTTCACGTCAGCCAGTAAAATGCACTGTGCAGGTATTATATTATGGAAGAAAACCCCCCCCCCCCAAACAAAAAAAATAAAAGACACTGCAGTTCCTGGGACAACCTAAGAACCGGACTGGGACCAGTTGATCCAGTCCGGTTCAATTCCCAGGGTGGTCAAGGTCAGTTCCTAACTGGTCCAGTTTCCGGTTCTAGGATGGGAACCGATTGACCCTGGAACTGATCATGACCTGAGTCAAGTCTGCAGTTTTCAAGAACATCTCTATTAACAAGAAACCAACTTCAAGATGTAGAGGGAAAGAAGCTCACTTCTCTAATGGCACATGCATGATCTTCCTCGTCTTTGTTCTTTTTCCCACGAGGAAAGCTCCAGCTTGTTCCTTTCCATCCCTTCACTAGTAGGCACTGCCAAGGGATTATTTTTAATAGTTTTACAATGTTAGGGATTTACTTTTCATAAAATCACAAAACAAACAGAAAGGGCGCATAGGAAAAAAAAAATCTCTGAGCATCCACCAGGCAGTATAATGATGACTCTTCTTTTGTAATTGTAAAGAAAAGTAAGTAAAATGCTAGGTTGTATCATGCAAGTAGTTCGGACTATGACCAACGTCTTTTGTTTTCCTGCTCCTCTAAATGACAGATTCCTCAACTTAGAAGCCCATGGTATTGAACTACATCATGACTTCATAGGTTACATAAAAATCATTGACATTCTTCTTTTCCTTCCTTTCTCTCACAGACGAAGATCATATCAGAACAGATACTAGTAACTAGACATCATGAATTACACGGTCTATAAAGAGATGAGAAATCTTTCCAATGACCATGGATCATTTACTAATTGAGCTTTCTGGAAAGAGGGCATGCAAAAGCAGGGAACTCATGAACTGACAGAATGGACAACAGATATGCTTGCCTACCAACAAAATCACCTTGTAAAATAGTAATTCACAACGGTCAAGCTTGTTACCAAGATCATGACAACTTAAAGCAGCTTGGCAGGAAGCTCCAAAGAATGCTTGTACGAGAAGGTGAATCATCTAGAGACTAAAATACTTAAAAGGGGAAATTACCCGTTCGTATGTTTCATCCAAGATAATTGCACCAGTCACAGGAACTCGAACCTTGTAGGAAGTAAAGTCTTTGAAAATATCATCAATATGAGCTACATAAGGTCTCAAAACTTCGCAGCTGTTAAAAACTTTGCCTAATAAGGAGAACAACGTGTTGGAATACCAGAGTTCGCAAGTGCAAACATGTGTCAGTCACACATACAAACATGCATGCACCAGAGAGAGAGCTCTTATAGATGTTATGCAATATTACTATCAGTCCCAGCATCTAAAACAATCAACTGAAGATAATCATTAATCCCAGAACACACACTCCTATCTTCATCAGTTGTTATATTTTGGCAGATGATGCAAATCCAACTCAGGCATTTTGCCTACCGTGTCACTAACTGATAGGAACTCATCAAGAAGGCAGTATCAATCTTCTTCCCGATAGAGATGATTGAACGACCGTTAAAATAAGGATGTCTAGGCTGATCAAACAAAGATACTTTTATCACGATTTACCTAATCGAGGGGTCCGTAATTTTAATCGATCTTTGATATCGGAGTCTAATTCATGAGCAGAACAAAATAAATTCTTAATGCCGGGCAAGTTCAAAAGCTCATGCTCCATTCTCATTCTATCATATCCAAGGGTCCAAAAATCACCAAAGTCTACGTTATTCCTACGACATCAGACGGAAAGGCGAAAATGCCAATAGAGAACAAATAGCAGTCCAGTTGCAAGTTATATCAGGCAAGAGTGGAGAAAAACCAAAATAAGATGAACAAGTGTCAATCACAGGAAGTTCCTGCTTGATATCCGCTTGCTTCTTGCTTACTTGAACCGAAATCACGAATATGAATTCTTAATTGTCACACACAATTAATCCCCATCTTGTCGCAGTAGATAACAAGTGGCAGCAGGAGTACAAACGAACGACGCGCAAGCAGTTTCAACCATTCCATGCAAAGGAAGAATGGACTCAGCCATGATTTGACAGGCGAAATATGCATGAACAATGCATGTTCTGTAGGATACGTAAACCGGTGAACTCTTTCAGACTCAATGACTTCAGAGACGGATTCTTCTCTACTGAATTATCCTCATAGAACCAATGGGCATATTCCACGAGAAATAAAATCCTCTCAAATGACTGTAAGTCTTCTTTGGGCACATTCAGAACAAATCGACTGCAAAGAAGTAATATACAAATAATCAGAGCCAGCAAAACAGGAAAAAGACTTCACTGATAAGTAATTCACCACTGTGCCACCAAGTAGATAACTCATAAGCCATCCAATGCAGCAAGACATTCAGATACCTCAGATGAAATAACCATAATCCAAACTGTATGTGCTCCTTCAAATTCATAGATAGACTCAATAATCTATTCGTTTTCGCTAGATGGAACGAATCTCCGAGAAGAACCATATCCATGGCAAAAGTTTACATTTGAGACCCGATTTACAACCCAGCAGTTCATTTCTATCAAAACAATTGCAGCTACTGGCTGTACATGGCGAATTAAACTAAAGCGATCAGCCGCCCACGAAATGCCACCATGTTCGCAGTCAACCAACCCAGCCAAACTCGAATTTCGTCTCCTAAGCATGAACTCATCATCACCACCGAAATCGACACGAGCGCTAGCCTCGCTCGTGTCGTGACTGCAGTCGAACAAGCTCAACCAAAACGAGATCTTACAGTGCTCGTGCCAGAAAAGCAGTGAAAAACCTACTTCTGCATACCGAGGTCAACTCCTCGAAGGCTCGCGACGCCCTAAGGCACGCGCGCGCGCGAGGATACGCAAGCGAAGCGAATGATCGATGGAGGCAGCACCTGCAGAGATCGTCGAGGAGCTCCTGCGACGGGAGGCCGTTCTTGGACGGAGCGCTCGAGGATCGGTGGAGAGACGACATCGGCGGATCGCTCAGCTGATCGGAAAGCTTTTTGCTTTTCCGGCGAGAGGAGGCATGAGGGGGCTGCGCTGCGCACTATCTTCCGCCGCCGCTGCTTCTCCTTCTTCTTCCTCCTCGCGGCGTCGATCGTCGCTCCGTTCGATTCTCTTCGCCGTCTGCGACTGTCACTGTGTCGCTTGCTTCGGCGGAACCGGAGCTTCAGGGGGGAAGGGGGAGTGGGACGGGTTTTACCCGACCCGAAACTTGGTACCCGAACTTGGGCCCTTGGCCCATGGGCTTATTAATATATATTATATTATATATATAAACCCGAAAAAGATAAATATCTATAAAGTAATTCCTCCTCATTAATTATGCTTCTACTGGCTTTTTCAATAGGCTGCAAGCGACGGATTCACCAACCTCGAAAATTTGGATCATAGTGATGTAAAGTAGTAAAGTAATGCGGCTCAATCCGAATATTCATAAAGGGTTTTAGCAAAATAGAGACCTCTGATGTTGTTTTAGCAAGATTTAGATTAGCTCTATCGAGAGCAATATCGAAAACTAAATGTGTTAAGGGTAAGGGGTGAGCATTAAATCGACTTTGGAACCGTCCAGTTTGGTTCGATTTTGAAGAATCCATTTATCGGACTAGAATGGTTTGGTTCTTAGCTCCTAAGGTTGTAAGCGCCGAATGGTTCCTAGGTTGAAACGGTTCTAAAATGGTTTTGCACCAATTAATTATAAATAAATAAGCGCTGCATTAATCAAGATTTGAACCACGGTCTCCACTTTAAAGAAACATTTCAATAAGCAATGATCAGAACTATCTCCATTTCTTTTAAAGAAAAAGAGATGCAATTCTAGTATTCATGATAATTTTATTTATTTTTTTGCTTAAAAAAAAGGAAAAGTTACCAGCTTCAGGTACAATCAATAGCATATTGGCTTGGCTCCGCTTATTTTGTGAAAAGAAAAAAATAGCTCAAAAAATATTTTTTCTCTAAAAATGACGGCTCGAATAGTTTGAAATAATTAACCAGCGAAAAGGGCTGGAAATTTTTATTATTTTTGGGGAACGTATAGAACAAAAAGGGGGCCGCTTATTAATCAAAACGGAAGAAACAAGGGCCGTTTGACGGGTGGGCGCACCAAAAATCTTCAGGTTGGCTTCACCTCCACCATCCTCCTCATCCGTCTTCTTCACCCGCTCTTCTTCTTCGACAGCATTCCGTCACCTCTCTCTCTCTCTCTCTCTCTACCGAATCGCATTCCCAGCTCCTCGCGGCGCGAAGATGGCAGGTGAAGTTCCTCCGATTGCTCTCGCTCCTTCTCTCCGTCTCTGAATCCGGCTCGTTTCGGCCGCGATTTGCCCTCGTGTGCCCGACCTTTCGTTCCCTCCTGCCTTCTGCTCAAATTGTCGAGACGAAATTCGCGCGCGCGCGCCCGCGTGTCTGATGGAGCGAGCGCCTGCGCTGGCGCCGCGCCGCGTCCTGTCATTTGGGAGAACAGGAGTCGAGCTTCCTCCTTCCCTTCTTTCTTTCTTGTTCTTTTTTGCCTTCTTTTTCTCCACCTGAAAATTAGTTTTCGTGGAGAGAAGCGCAGCTCGTCGTTGGACCGATCGTGAACTGCGATGCTCCTTTGCGGGTCGGGGCTTGCTTGCGATTATCCTTTAATCTTTACCGTCAGCCGCCGTGTTGTGTTGTTCTAAGATTCGTGGCCCCCGTCTAGAAGAAGCCGGTCGCTTCTTGCCAGCTGCCACCCCGGGTTCTATGTCGAGATTAACTGTCGCTTATTGTTGCCAAGGCCTTGGGAACGTGGGAAGGCGGCGCTTTGTGATCTCGCGAGTTGTTTTGGCAATCTTTCTGCTGTAGAAAGTGACGATGGATGAGAATCTACTCTAAAAAGTTGACCTTTCCCTGCACGTGCTTGTACTAATCGATGTGGAGCGCTTAGTGCTTGCCATATTGCGTGGTTTTGTTTTTAGGAGCCGGTTAAATTGTGTTCTCGTCCCAAGCTCTGTGTCTCCTGCTTGTTAAAGTACAGAGGACTAGTCTTGTAAAGGTTAATGGGTTATAGGCCACGTAGCCTCGTTTGTACTGCTTTAGCTTTATGGCACGTTTAGTTTGACATGCATTACTGTTGTCTGGGGCTAGTACACAAGATCGCTATGAATGGGCTCCCGGAATGGAAAAAGAATTGAGAAAGGAAGCGAATTTGTGATATAACAAAGTGTTCTTAGTAGTTACGGGACAGATGTATAGAAATGAATTGGGGGTGTTCTGGTCTTTAGAGAGCCAAATAAATGATAAGGGAACTGGGTTAGAAATATATGAGCAAGCCGGATATAGGTTCCAGAACCTATCAAATTTTGTTGAGAAATGTAGTGTTAGAAAGTGCATAGTATGCTCCTGGGGTGGTATTCTTTGTCGTGAACGATCTAGCCAATGCTCATGACTCATGAATGAGCCTTCCTGCTGACCGTCAAATGCATTGTCAAGTGACACCGATAAGCAGTTCTAGTGACTAGTCCTCCTTCATTTATACAGGTTAGCTAAATTGAAAATATAAAAGTATATTACCTCTAGATATTCCAAATGTGATGACCTTAATTACTAAATCGTGCCACCAGGATGTTAGAGTAATGATCTGATATACTTGCAAATTCTTATGCAGCAGCATCAGGGAAGATTATGCAAAATATATTTGTAGCAAAGCAATACCAAAAGAATAGCCAGTTTGTCAATCGATACCGAATGGGCTGTTCTTCACCTTATATGAGTGGCATGCTTCCCTTTCAAGGAGGGAAGTTTGCATGGGATGGCACCACTTCCATGCAATTGGTCAACGTATCAAAATACCAGAGAACTTCTGTAAACCGAGGACTTGTACTCTGCAACGGTCTGTTCTAGACTCTCAATATACAGGTTGTAAGTGCCATAGCATCTAGGATAATCTTAAAAAGAATTCTTGATCTTCATTGCCACGTCTTATATTTCCTTTTATCTTTGTGTCCTAGCAGGACTCGATTTCCATGTTGATTAGATTATAATTTACAAATTAATGCAAGAAGATGGATATCACACATTCTGGATTGCCAATGTTCACATGAATGCACTAGGAACTAACCAGCCAAATTATCATTTCTGAACTTATTTTGCAGCTGCTCCATCTGCTGCTGCTGCAGCAGTACCAGCTTTAGAGAGAGCTGATTTTTTGAAGCTTCAAAATGGCAGGTATGTTTTGGCGGAACTATATTTAATATCGTTTGAATAAGTTAAATGCAGTGGCTATGCTGACTTAGAGTGCTACTGTAGTCGTCCTTTCTACTTTCCCCCCTATTTAAACCATTGCAATTTATTTTATCTGGAATCATGTTATACAGGGTTATTTTCTTCTTCTTTTTTCAGTGATATCCGAGGTGTGGCTGTTGCTGGTGTCGAAGGAGAGCCTGTCACTCTGACTGAACCAGTCACCGAGGCAATTGCAGCTGCTTTTGCCGCATGGTTGAAGGATAAGAAGAAAGAGGAGACACCAAGACGTTTGAGTATTTCCATTGGCCATGACTCACGAATCTCTGCACAGGCATTGCTGGTAATTTGCTCATTCTAGTCGTGCTTCTCAATTTAGACTTTACATCTGGATGCTAAATGGAAAATGTTTAACTGGTAAGTATGATACTCTATTGAGACGTGCTGTTGCTAGGTCCTTTTTAAGTTCTTCATGGATTTTTCGCTTATTTGTTCTGAGTGAAGAAAGAGCATGACTATTGATATTAGGATGGTATTGTCGCCTTGGTTTTCAAAAAAACTTATGAGAAAATAGTTGACCTGTTACCGGTGGTTGATCTTATTATTAGTTGCATGGTTTGGATTTTATGGGTTATTTTTTAAAAAAAAATTTTGATATGAGATATCTAATTTCTGAATAATTGGAGCTTAGTTGTCAGACTTGCTTAATTTGCAAGTTAGTCTGCAGAAGATACACATTCTTATATAATTTAATGATGATAATGTTGCTGGTGTTTTGTATAAAGACATTATAGGAATTTTTCACACAATTTTCTGTAATAGAAGATGCGATAAGCCAATAGTTGTTTTAATGTGAAAATCAGTATGGTAATGGAAGATTTTACTGATCACATTTCAGGATGCAGTTTCTCGAGGAATTTCCAGTGTGGGAGTGGATGTCATTCAGTATGGGTGGGTGATAATTCGCTTTAGATGTCAGCCATTTCATGCTTCCGATTTGTTTCTGAGTTTCTTGCTGGTGAACAATTTGCATTGCATGATCTCTGGTTTAGTGCTATTAGGATCTGGTAAGTTCAGTATGGATGGTTTGGTAGGGGGCATGAAAATAACTCTAGTCTAGGCATTGATTCTCTGGTGTTTCATAATCTAGTTATGCAATTTTTGTTTAAAGCAGACGTTAGATGTTCAAACCTGGAAACCAATTAGACTGATTGTCTTCAATGCTTTAGTGGATTGTCTTTTGCTCCTTTCTCTGCACCATTCTTTTGTGGGATTCATCTTTTACTGAAGTCTGATCGGCACATTGTGTGATGCAGTTGTGTGATGATGTGTATATGCTTTTATTCACGTGTCCTTAAAGTTGTTGCTTGAAGAGCAAGTTTTACTTTAATTCTTTATCTTAAAACTGCATAAGTTGCACAGGTCACATAATTGTCTTGTTGCTAAATGAACAATTTTGTAGAAGCTTTTGCTGTTAAATACATTGAGGAACCAAAAGATTTGGGTGCATATTGGTTCACAGAACATTTTCCTTTTTTCATTAGAATATTCACAAATTGTTTTCTTTTCCAATTTGTAAAATTTTCAAAACATGTTTGGTACCTTGTTTTCAATTTGCATGAATTGTGCTCTTTCATTTTTTTTATTATATATGTTTGGGTAAACTTTATACAAATAGTCCAGATAATTAGTGACTAATTAATCAATACGTGGAATAGATAGACTTGAGTATAATATTTTCTTTTTGTTCTTCTAATATATCGTCTGTCGTTAGTTGAGGTCTAAAACAGGAGCTTCCTATATGTTAAATTAACTTAAAGTATTATGAATTATAGAGGGGGCAATGACCTTTTATTTCATATTAAGGGTTAGGGTATAGGGAAATAGGAAATTTTTTATTGAGAAAGAGGGTGGGGGGGGCGGTGGCGTGGGGGCGGGTTGGTCTATTGTAGCATACATTGGAAAGAAATAAAGTTCACTGGAGTATGTATCTTGATATGTTGGTTAGATATACTGGACTATGGGTAGATGGCTTGATATTTATGATACCTGTCTACCTCAGAAGACTCCTCCATTTTTTGGTCATTGTCTGGGTGAACATCTAAGTGGTTTATTTTTGGCTTCATGTAGCCTGGCATCTACACCAGCAATGTTTAACAGCACACTCACAGAAGACGATGCAATTCTATGTCCAGTTGATGGATCCATCATGATTACAGGTAACTTGTGATTTTTTTAGTCTCTTTTTCGGGGTACTTCTCTTTTAAATATCTCTAAAGTGGTGATATCAACTAATGACTTCTTGACAATACCTGAGTTTTTACTACTCTTAAATGCTTTGGATGCCGACTCCTAACGTATTTGTGAATGATCAATTTGAAGTTGAGACTTGTTGCCGGCTTCATGCTTGGTGTGTAGATAGTCAATCTCAGAATTTTCCTACTTAATTGAACTTTAGTTTCTCTCTTTTTTCCTGCAAACAGCTAGTCATCTTCCTTACAATCGCAACGGGTTCAAATTCTTTACAAGTGCTGGAGGGCTTGGGAAAGCTGACATTAAAGACATCTTGGAGCGTGCTGCAGATATATTTAAGAACAGTAGTGTTGAAGCTTTAATGGATGCAAGAAATAAAGCTTCTGCATCAGTCAAAAGAGTTGATTACATGACTGTTTATACATCTGACCTTGTTAAGGCAGTGCGCAGAGCTGCCGGAAATATAGGTATTTAATCTAGTACAGTTCCCAGTTAACTTCTGAAGCATGAGAATATTTTTCAACATGCATAATGCAAAAAGGGCTTAGACCAAAAAAAAAAAAAATTTGTGCAAAAAGGACCAATGTGAGTTGTGTTATATCCTTCCTTCGATTGCTTCATGTGGTTACCACTTGTACTTGTTAGCTAGTAAAGTCCTCTGCACATGTAATTTGGACAAATTCTTTTCTCTGATTGTTTATTATCTTTTTTGCTCTAGAGAAGCCATTGGAGGGGTTTCATATTGTGGTTGATGCTGGAAATGGAGCAGGAGGTTTCTTTGCTGTAAGTTATTTTTAATTGCTGCCTTTAATTTTGTCCATTTAGCATGAGAACCAAGAAGAGATGCCTTCTCTACCACACAATGCTGCATGGATTTTCTACTTCATTATTTATCATGAATGCTACGGAGCAATAAAGTTAGAGTTTCACAATAATGGTCACGTCTCTCTTCTAGATAATTCATCAAGTTCTGGTTAGAGTAATTATATCTTATCTCAAGCATGCGCTATGTTCTTATCAAGGCATCCACCTTTTCACACCTTTCGCAATGTGTAGTTTCCTTATATTCACGTGGATTTTCTATTTCTATATTTTATCAGGCAAAGGTGCTCGAACCTCTTGGGGCAATTACTTCCGGTAGTCAATTCTTGGAGCCAGATGGTAATCGCTTGCATGTTTTGTTTCTTCAAGTTTGAATTTGCAATCTCATCTTGATTTTTCCTTTGAATCTCAATAATCTCTTCTTGATAAAAGTTATATTCTGAGAGCAGGTTTGTTTCCGAACCATATTCCAAATCCGGAGGATAAGGTAGCCATGAAAGCTATTACTCAGGCTGTCCTGGATAACAAGGCTGATTTGGGGATTATTTTTGACACAGATGTAGACAGGTAATCGTTTATGTGATCCTTTCACCCTTGGATTACATGACACAGGTGTATTAAAAGAAAGTATGCCAGATCTGCTGCTGTGGATTCCACTGGTCGGGAGTTCAACCGGAATCGTCTGATTGCATTACTGTCTGCCATTGTTCTTGAAGAAGTAAGCTTTACCTGCAAAGATACTAAAAGGCTCTCATTCTTACATATGCTTTCATCTGGCAAAAGAATAATAATTTCTGGTTGTTCTTTCCCCTTAGCATCCGAGAACTACTATAGTGACAGACAGTGTTACTTCTGATGGGTTGACAACTTTCATCGAGAACAAACTTGGTATGGCAGAATTGAATGTGTTTTGTTCGTTCATGGAACTATTTCTGAATTAATGCCTGCATCTGGTCTGACATAGGGGGAAAGCACCACAGGTTCAAAAGAGGCTACAAAAATGTCATTGATGAAGCTATACGCCTGGTAAGATTATTATTTTTAACTTCCTTTATTGTAGAAAATGCATCTGCATTGGGGTACATCACGTGAATGTTCAACAGAAAAGGAAGAGGCAGATGTAAGAATATAGGTGGGCTAGAGCCCAAAAAGAGAAATATGAAAAAAGAACATAGGTGCATCACTCCAATTACATTCGCATCTCTCACTGAATCTTTTGTGTGCTGAACATCACACTTTAGTAATTTATAAAAATTCCTCCGGACAAGTAGCGGCTCTAGCTTAATGTCTCTTCCAGTTTGCTTTTTATGTATATGAAATGAAAATCCTTACAGAACTCTACTGGTGAGGAGTCTCATCTGGCTATTGAGACCAGTGGTCATGGAGCTCTTAAGGAGAATTATTGGCTCGATGATGGGGCATACCTCATGGTATGTTCTCCTATTCAAAGTGGTGCTGTAGATATTAAGCATTTTATATTTTGATTAACCATGAACTCTTTATTGCAACTGCACTGAAAGCTTTGAGTCACAAAATGTTGGTATTTAATATTTTACAGTCCCAAAACTTATAACTTGTTATAGGTCAAAGTTCTCAACAAACTTGCTTCAGCTCGAGCTTCAGGAGCAGGTAGCGGCAGCAGAGTCTTGACAGATCTGGTAGAGGGTCTAGAAGAAGCAGCTGTTGCTGTAGAATTGAGATTGAAGATCAACCAGAGTCATCCAGACTTAAAGGGAGGGTACGTGGTTTCTTGGTTTCTCACAATGTCCTTTTCCTTTTCCTTCTCTAAGATCCTGATAGCATAGAGGTTACAGATCTTTCCGAGACTATGGAGAGGCAGTGTTGAAGCATTTGGAGAACTCTATTGATTTAGAGCCAAAGCTTCAGAAAGCTCCAGTAAATTATGAAGGGGTAAGTTTTGAATCGATGCGGTTATACTTGCTAGATTGGACCTCATCACTTCATCAGCTATCCATGACTGTGTATTATCGTATTCATATGCTGAGGAGGCAAGTTAATTCTCTAATCCTCAATTAAAGTACATACTTTCTGAATGCTCCTGGGGAAGGGAGCAAGTAGGAGACTTAATCGTTGCAATGGAATCCACATTGGTTCTGGAATGTATCTACAAGAGGAGTCAAAATTATAGGTGCACAATGAGTTGAGCAATATGCTGTGTGTTCCTACCAAAATAATATATGAACTAGTGACTTCAGAGGAGTATTTTACTTTGAAGCAAATGTAGGTCTATCATGCTATCTAGTTAGTTCCATTCTTTCTCCCTGAATAGCGCAAGACGCTGGGTGAGCTTTGCATTTTGCATGTGATGCTGATCTCTTATCTGATTGCTGCTTAAACAGGTACGGGTGTCCGGGTTCGGAGGATGGTTCCTTCTGAGGCTCTCGCTCCATGATCCTGTTCTTCCTCTTAACATTGAGGTAGAAGAATCTCTTGCACAAGCTACCATAAAAATGATTTTATTGGACTAAGAATTCAGCTCAAAATTTTCCTACTTTAGGCACCAACTCATGACGACGCCGTAAAACTTGGACTCGTGGTGCTTGCGGCTGTGAAGGAGTTTGCGGCTTTGGATACATCCGCGTTAAACAAGTTTGTTCAAGTATCATGAGCAGATGCTCCAGAGCGCTTCGGTACAAGTATCTTTTGGCACATTATACTGGCAGTTAAAGTCGGCTTTGGCATCTACTTCTGTGAGGTACTTCAAATCAGTGTGTCGTCTCTGACTCTGAGGATCGTTCATTTTTCTGACGGTTTTAGTTACAGGTACTCGAAATACTGGTCGATGGTCATGTTACTTTAGTTTTTACTTGTGTTCCATGTGTAATGCTACTAAGCTGTTCTGATAAATAAGAAAAGTTCTTCGGCGACAGATTTGTCGCAGGTATGTTATTTTACTGGGAGTAGCGATGCAACTTTGATAGAGCTTTTTAAGATTTTCTTGTTTTTATAATGTTGGATCAATTTTTGATTGCGTGTATCTGCTGATCACTGTTCTTTTCATTTGATGTGCATTTTCCGTGCTTAGTTGTTGTAATGTCTCCCAAAGATATATACCATGCATCTAATGTTTGTAATGATGAAGACTTTCCACGTACTGTTGATATGATCTAAATCTCTCACGGCGCCAAGATTTTCTTGGGCAAATGTCCCGTGGTTCAGCGCCCGTTTTGCCTCAATTGCTCATCATTTCCAATCGCACCGTTCTGTTTCACTGTATTGCTTGAACATAATATGATACAAACGAGGATATGCACCGGCTCTGTGGCAAGTTACAGTGCCTGGTTACTCCATCGATCAACCATGTGGAATCAGTCTTTCATTTTCCATGTTATAAGAATTCCTTTCAACCTATAGTAGAAGTTTCTTGTTCGACCATTTGGTATTTCGCTAGGCGTATTTCCTATTTGTTTCGCATAGATTAGAAGGTTCTCTTTCATTGATCCCACTAAGAAAATCTTCGGGTACTCGTCCCTGGATGGGATATGATACCAGTATAAACATAGAATAGTATCTAATAAAAGTGAAAATTTCAAATAAGAATGTGGACTGTGGCCATTTTTTCAAAAGAGGCCGCGCAGTATAGTGGACCTAATTTCAAATAAGGCTTGAAATCATCAACTTAGTATCACATAAAGATGAGAGCTCATCGATTGGGGCAGTTACGTTCGAAATTTTTTGCTTTCACCTAATTTGAGGAAGCCCCAAATTAGCAATTTAAAAGAGGAATCACTGTCCACCATCTGCAGAATAATGCTTACAGTGATGTATGTACAATTGCAGTCCAATAAATAAAACGAAGGTAACAGTACCTGATCAAAACATTACATGCTTTTTTCTAATACATGCAGTGGTACATGCAAGAGAAAGCAAGTTTAAGCCAAGGTGTGGTACTCAATACATGATTATTGACAAAATTCAAGGATATCACTTACTTCAGGGATAACCCAAAGAGACAACTTCGCATAAATAAGATCTATTGAAGCACTGTTTGTTAAGGGTGTGTTTGTTTGACCCAAAGAATTTTCCACGAATTAATTTTCTGAATTTTTACGCATTTGATTTGCTAAAAATGATCTGTCAACAAAAAAACATTTATGATAAAAAAAAAAAAAGAAGAAGAAGAAATATACATGCTTAAAATTAAGAAAATGAATTCTCTAACCTGCAAAGGGAGAAATATTTTTCTAAAAAATGATTTCTCAAAAAATATTTTTCTTTTATCGCGAAATTTTCTCCCAAACAAATCCGCTCTAAACTTGAATTTCATCGCAGGAACATGAGAATCGGGTACTGGGTGCAGTTCTGAAGCTTTGCTAGTTTCAAACAGCGTTCTCTATAGCTCACCAAAGAAATCTTCCGCAGTTAAGAGGAACGGTCCTTAGTTCATCGTACAATGGAGGAAAGGAGGAAAGTGGCAATTCGGGGCTTCTTCAAATTGGGTCAAATCAAAATCTTTGGACAAAATTGCTCTAGCGCTAGCCGACACAATAAGCACGTGTAAGCCGACCAACGAATGACTGGCAGGTCGATGAGCTGGGATTTTTATTTGAGATAAATTTCACTCTAAACTCTCTTTTAAAAAAATAATTTCAATTCAGACCATCTTTCGAAAATATAGAGAGCACTTCGCTTGACGTGGCCACTTTGCCATACCTGTTTGTCCGTAATCCCATCGTAATCAGGAGAGAGTGACTGCGAAACATTCCCTATTTTCCCACACATTGCGGGTGGCATGTCGTCATGATAAAAAATCAGCAATTAGTTATCAAGTCAGCAGTCTCCAGCTTTCTCAAACCATCAAAATCTCCATCAAATGCATCGCAATCAAACGTAACTTGAAACTATGTCCTGGGGAGAATTTCAAGGGGTGATAGGATGTCTTGATCATCTTAAGAGCACCGAAATGGCCGGTTGATGATGAGTCCCCTAGACAGAGAGCACCATCACTTTAGTTGGTACGTTGCTGAATTGAGCTCTTGTTGCATCTGGTCAGACTTGGACTTCCTGCCTAATTATGCAATTTACAACTGAGGAACGGACTTGGATCCCTCAACCACAGATCTTTCCTCCCCACCAATCTGTTTCAGTGCCCTTCAATTACAGCAAGGATTGTGCCACCAATTTGTGGCAATAAAGAAGGAATTTCAACCCACAGAAAATCTGGTTATTCTAGTCCTTTACAACATGGTTGAGATCTTTGTGATTGGTTGTCCAGGACTAGAGTCATGTGACTCTACATTACCTGTTGCCTAATTTATTGGGTCAACCTCCAAAACAAAGGACATTATTCAATTCCAAAGGTAGTTCAAAGAGGAAAAGAGACGTGCTTTGGAGGAATATATAATTCAAGATCAACTTTGTCAGCCCACCATTCTTCCATCTGAAGCTCTCAGATGCAGTGACCAGGAAGCATGGTTGAACTTTTATTTTCTTTAACCTTCCTGTTGCATGATGCACAAAGGGTACCAGGTGTAATTCAATGGCCACACTCTTTGGATAGCTGAGATGCCTCTCTTCTTCCCAACAGTCAAATGATTGCTTTTACCCTTATTTCTATGGCAATGATGGCTTTAGGATTACTGGAATTCTTAGTTTTAACTCCTAATCATGCCATCTTTATGCTTTCCTAAGATTCACCCCCATGTATCATTACAAATATATTTATCTAATTAAGTCGGTGAACACCTTTTGAAAACTGTAAAAAGAGATGGGACATGGGACTCTTTAGCTTTTTTTACCACATAACCTATTAACAGACGTTGGGATCGAAACATCTAACTCGAGTATCGACTAATCTCAATACGGCGTTTGGTTATAGAGACGGGACGCGAGATTAAACTCGGCAAAATTGGAAGTCTCTAATGTTTGAATGTTGTTGTCTTGACAGCCTATCGCACGGTGACAACACACCCTTGAATTGTTTAATCCTTCACGGAACACATTTGGACCTTTATTTCTCTCACTGCAGAGTCTTCAAAATCTCCATGGATCAAGCACATGATCACTCCCAAATTTTTTATTCCAATCAGGCATATAACACCACTAACCTCACATGCATTACTTCAACGACTTTTGTTTCAATATGCTAGCAAATCTGGGCACGTCCGTTCCAATCCTGGAGTGTTTGAATTTCGAAAGAAAATCTGCAACAATCTCTTTCTAAACATTTCTTGCGTCTTCTAGTCCATGTTATTATATCAGAAGAGACTAAGGGAGCACAGATAGAAGAGACAGGAGAGAGCATGACCCAAAATTTCTCTTCTGGTCTAACAACTTTTCCACTACAAAATGAACTGCAAAAGAGCTTCCCATGATCAGGAAAATCAAGAACAGAATAACCCAGAAAAGGGAGAACATCAAAACAACACAGGATTCTTCCAATAGCAATTACTCTAATTATCCTTAGGACCTACCAATAGTAATGACTAGATTAAAGTTCTACTCTTAAACTTAATTTGCTCCCAAGTTCTCACTAACCTTTCTCCCAAATCTCTCATTATAGTTCTCTAATGACTAATGATATTGATCATCTATCGCTCTATTATGCCCTGGTCCGTCCCCTGTACAAAAAAAACCAACAAAGCAAAGAATTCCGATCAACGAACGACCAAGTAAGCACGGCTCAACATCGAAAATGGAGATGTTCTGAGTTCTCGTCCAGAAGCGAAGTCTCTCCTCCCCTATCCTCACATGTAATCCAACCGGTGCGAAATGTTTGGGATCAACTCCAGTGAGTCGGTCTCTGCCGAGGCAGTCCTGGTGGAGTCAGCCATCTCGTTGGTCTTGTGCCTCATCTCGAGCACCTTCTTGTGAGAGTTCGAGTGCAGCGACGGGATGAAAGTCGGGCTCGCCGCAGGCCGGTACTCGGGGAACAGCCTACCCGACTTATATCGGACGCCGCACGCATTGCAGAGTGTCTTTGGGCCCAGTGGGCCGGCCCTCCACTGCGGGGTCTTGGTTATCTCGCAGTGCAGGCACTTGCGAACTGCCTGCTGCATCGGCAGGCCCTGATCCGCCTCGGCGGGCGGTGCCGAAGGCATGGTGAACTTGATCTTCTTTTTCTTCTTGGGCTCAGCACCATCGGCCTGCTTCTTCGGGACCTTGACGACCAGCGGGCAATCAGACTCTTCGTAGTTCTCGGAGAAGGGCTCGTTCTCCGCGACGTCCGAGGACTGTTGGGCGACGAGTTGCATCGCCGGGCGGGGATTGAACGTCGCCGGCCGGGGCCGCTTGCTGCGAGCCCTGCCGCACCGGGCCAGGTTGATGGCCTCGGGGCTGTGCGGCCCGGGCTTGTTGTCGGCCGAGCAGGAGCTGCTGCTCTCGAGGACCGAGACCGGGCTTGGGGTCTGGAATTGCTGGGACGATTCCTTGTTGTTGCCATTGGAGACCTGCTCTTTGCTCATCGTGAGGCTCCCTCCCGAGAAGGATTCCTCCACAAAGGTCGACAGCCATTCCAGTTGCACAATATCTTCGTACTGCGCCAAACAGAACTCAAGAATGAAACAACCCTTCTCTACGGAACCATGAAAACCAGAGCGTTACCAAAACACATACCACTGCTTCATTCTGTCCTAATGTTCTCTCTTTCCCATTAGCAAGTCATCGTTTCACTACCGTATCTAGCATCAAGCACTGAACTCAACACGAAGTGGAACACATCTCTAGCATTAAAAACCCTATGTTCTTCTTGTCTAAAGATTCATTCGTTTAGGTCCTTCAGCATGAAAGACAAGTCAGGGAAAAACCAGTGACATGGACACATAAGAAAAAGGGCTGACAAAGAAGGTACGGTCTGACTTACGAACGTGATGCCATGACTTTGGTGAGACCATGGGAGTGAGCGAGAGTGCATCTGAAGCTAACCTCACCGTCACGTAAAGTGATGTTATGCATTAAAGGCCAGACCTTTACGAGTTTTCCAAGCAACAGCGGAAAACTCCAGAAAAGAAAAAGGACGAAGGGAAAAATTGTAGCTGGGAAAGCGGAGGAGTCACATGCAAGTCACGTGCCGGCAATCAATGCGGCAATCATTCGCCCCCGTCGGGCCGGGTCGGGCCCGACCCGACCCGCGCGTGACGTCGTCGATGCGTCCAAAATGAGGGAGGACCCTCAGGAGGACGATGCACAAAATTCAAAAGAGCCTAAAAGAAGCCAAGCGCGTTTTAATAATGTAACCGCCCAGTGAACCGGAGTTTCGCGAAACCGACACCCCCTCCCCCCCGCCGGAGAGGAAAACGAGTTTAGAAAAGTCGAGCGAAAGCTGGTCCGGACATCACCCGACGACACGACGGGAGGAAAGCCTCCGAGGTTAAGTGATGCTTGCTTACCGGGACGGAGAGCTCGGCTGAGAGGCTCGAGCTGCTGTTGCCGGAGAAGACCGAGTCGGAGCAGGGCAGCGACTCGGGCTGGGCCGACCAGATGCTCGGGAGCGAGTCGGGCTTCCCGACGGGCAGCCCGGCATCGATGATGTCCTCGTTGGGGAAATCGAGGAGGTCGTCGAAGAAGCTGCCGCAGTCTATCTCGTCGATGAAGTTGGGTCCGGTCATTTTCCTGAGGAAATTCGGCGCGACACAATGTGAGACAATGGGAGCAAAAAATTCGTGTAATTTCCTTACCTGTCAGCATAAGAACCTTTAAAGTGACTTTTGTAGTTACTGTATGAAGGTCTGAATTTGAAAAATATGTTGTGAACCCAATGAAGTAAATTACTTGGAGAAACAAGAATTGAGGGAAAGAATCCGAGAATACTAGCTGGAGAAAGCTAAACTGTTTACCTTAATGGGAAGCTTCCTAGTTAAGAAGAAAAAGGCCAAAAATCTTCAGACACCTGAGGTGTCGTCCTACTCGGGCTCTCCTGCAAAAAAACCAAGATGAATCCAATTATACTTTCAATCAGTCAAAGAAAAAACAGCGAATGAGGTTGCGCAATTAAAGTCCGTTTTGAGCTTTCCAAACAGAGTCTCAATCTGTCATCCTGTTGAGTGATGGCAATCACGAATTTCTGACGAAACATTACAAGAATCAATGGAGAGAGCCTTGGTCTCTGCCGACACTGAACTGGCCCCCCCCCCAAAATGAAGCCCGAATTTTGGAAAAGAATGGTTAAGGAAGAAGCAATCGCGTTTCCATGCAGAAAAGCCTGGGAATTCTCGATGATTCCCTCGCGCGAATCCCAATGAAACCCCCACTTCCATAATCCAGACTTTTGTTTTTTTCAAGATTCAACCAAAACCCAGAATGAAAAGTCAGCTAAAAGAAACAGGGCATTGCGGAGAGCCCTGTTCTCTCCATTGAGCTCTGTAGTCAAGTAGAAAGTGCAGAGTAGTAGTACCTTGTAGTGGGGGAGGAGGGGGATCCCAACCAAGAATTAGAGAGAGAGAGAGAGAGAGGATTGAAAGGGGAGAGAAGAGAGAAACAGAGGCTAAAAAGGGAGGGAGAGAGAGAGGGAGAGGGTGGGGGTAATGTGGGGCATTAAGGTTAGGTGAGCAATCTTGCTTCATTGCTAGCTGTCTTTTTACTCTCTCTCTCTCTCTGTCTCTCATTACCCAAAGACCCCACATCATCCCACCGTTCTAAAAATGAAAGACTGTTTGAAAATAAATATGTTTCAGAGGACAATGCCAACAGCAGCACCATATCGTCTGCGGTGCTTTTGGACCTCAATTCTGGGGAAGAGTAACGAGGACTTCCCGCAAATCTTAAAGCCATATTGGCGTCAACAGCGACGTTCTAATGGTGAATTCTACCCAGAAAGAACAATAACGTATAAGAAAAGGCGAGAGCCTGAGATATAAATGTCCCGTGCACCGGCGAAGAAGCTCTTTTAACGGTTCTCCTCTTCCGCACCCACCACCGCTCTCCTCCGTTTAATTCTCGTCACGCATTTCAATTTCGCAGCCGATAGTTTCTCTCCCCCTTTCTTCCCACCCACACCCACCAGAAATGGAAAAACAGAGAGTGAAAGAGAGAGAGAGAGAGAGAGAGAGAGAGAGAGAGAGAGAGAGAGAGAGAGAGAGGATATGTTGATGGGTTTGGAACAGAAAACAGTGGGGGGGAAAGGAAAAACAGAGTGCGGGAATTGGCTTACTTTTTCCTCGCCAATTCAGTTCTTGAAAATGGGGATCAGTAAAACTCCAATGGCGTCCAACCCTTCCAGTTCTTTTTGGGTCCCTTCGGAGAGAGACTGTAGAAACAACACCAACAACAACAAGAAGAAGAAAACAGAACAGCGAGAGATCATGCCGTGGGCGAGAGCTTGTGGCTTATATACACGGACGTGCAGAGAGAGAGAGAGAGAGAGAGAGAGAGAGCGAGACTCTTTCCAAATTTCACATTCTCGGGGCATGTCAGGATTAACCGCCGTTGTTTCCGACAGTTTATCTCTCTCGCAAACAAAGCGAAGAAAAGAAAAGAGAAAAAAAAAAAAAGGATGGAATTTTCATGGGGGGAACCGAAGATAATTTGCTTCTGGAAATCAAAAAGTCAGTGCCAGTTGCTTCGCCAACATGTAAAGCGCGTATCCATCTCGGTCAAATATACAGCCAATTCTTAGCAGTCCTTTCGCAAGCACGACTGAAAACTCCCCAAAAATGAAAAATATACGCCTATGAAAAATATACATGGCAAAAGAAGGGGAAAGAGCAATCCCAAAAATGCCAAAGGAAATCACTTGAGCCACGCACTTTGTTCGAATAAATTGAAGGGAATATCGCGACATATATGATGTTTGATTTATCGCCAAATTAGTAGCATTGAATGTCAACAAGAGGAGTTGTAGTTCGGACAACCGGTGAATCTCACCGACGGGCTACTAGAATTGGAAAAATGGTGAGAATACATAAAAGTTGCAACTATATATGAGCGACCCAATCTTCTCTTTTGTAATTGTGATTTGGATGTCATTCTCGAATCATGAACTATTAGATAGAGACTACGACAAAGGATTAGGAGAGTCATGATATACCACGGAGAAGCATGCAAAAACGTCTGGTCGTTTGAGTATTGACCTCTCAAGGTAGCAAATGACTAGGCAGCTCGAGTTGCATTGTTCTCCCCAGGCAGGACAGAACGAGCGGCAATTTCTCGTGCAGGGAGTAGGGTTGTGAGAGTTATAAGAACGGGCCATGGTTCGTCCTGAGATGGCCATTAATAATGAACTTTACATCTTAGGATAGATTATTTTCCATAATTGGTGCAAAATCAAATGATAGGTAGAATTAAGAACTTCGAAGCAACCGTAGTAACTTCATAAAGCGAATTCAAATGGAAATGCGCGGCGTTGTTAGGATGCCATCATGGAACAGATTTGTTTCTATAAATTTATCAAATATGAAAATGAAAACCCATTTTGGCCTTTGCCAGGAGGAAATAGGGTGAAATCTTAATTTGAAAGGATGGGAGATATGTTTCCATAGGAAGGAAAGAGGATAGGGTATGAACCCAAGAAAGGCAAAGTTTTTAATTGGAGGATTTACGTGGTGTCCTAGGAATGTGCCTCGTCCCTTCCAGTTTTCTTGCATCCACAACATTGGAGATCTTTCTTAACCCTAAAGCATTAGATACACAAATTGGGCAAGGGACTTCTTTAAACAGCAAAAATAATACATGTATCCATCTCAATGGGTGGGGGCGGGGGGGGGCGTAAAGATCGTTGCACGCTGTATAGTCTGAAGTATTTCCACATGGGTTTGGCGTTTTCTTACTTCTCTGAGACTTGGGGATTTAGGGTTTTACCGAAATCTGCAAAAGGAACCTTCCTAACTTAAAGGGGTAATTAGATTTTTCTCATAGAAGTGAGAGAGCGCGAATTGTTTAAACTCTCTCTGTCTCTCCTTCAGGTGACGTGAAATTTCATCCTAGATGAGTAAAATCGCGGGCAAATTTGAATAACATATATATTATTCATACGAATGGATGAAAAACCGAGTGAAAATTGAAGCAGGTCATCCAGAACTTTGAAACGTGCACTCTCTACTATATAATGTTGCGATTTCTTAAGTTTATTTGTTTAAAAGGTTATCGTACATAAAGGATGCATCACGGGTTCGGGATAGTGCCGTGGTACGACCATGTTCGAGTTTAGATGACCAATAGAAGTTTAATAACCCAATTCATGAGAAACGAATCAATACATTTTCCTTGTACACACTCACTAGTAGAAAGGCATCAAATCAAACATTTTTTTTCTTGGGGTCACGTCGATCTCGGACTTCATTAATGACTCGAACCAATAGCGGTGGACGAAAATGAAATGCTTGGAGGGGCACAACATGGTGTCGGTCGCTAGGACACCCCCATCATGTGAAGAGCACCAAAAAAATGTGACTGTTCATGAGGAAGGTGCTCCTCCCTGTCCTTTTGCGGTGGAAATCGATTGGCATTCAGCAGGAAACGAGAGAAAAACCCTTCATTATCGTCCAAAAAACAAACAAAACCCAGTTCAGATAAAACCTAAACTCCACGTATTAACAGCAAGAGAATATCAGAATCGCAGCCGGGCATGTGATGGGAAGGAGGTGGAGCATTTCCATCGATTCGTTGCATTGCATGATCCACGATGCGAAACAGGAGAAAGAGAAACCCATGTTGTTTTCTGCGGGGGTGGCGGTGCATGAACAGTAACTGGGAATGGCAGGGACTGAAGAGAGCACATGCTCAGACGCATGGATGCTGCTGATTTCTGCAGTAAACTATAGTGATAAAGTACCTGGCCAGGTACATGAATACCCTGCTGTAGGCAGTCCATAAAGTTTCAGAAAAAATTATATTCAAAGCGAAATACAAAGAAAGAAGCAATAGACATTGATAACGAACACATTGATCTGCACCAGCCTGGTTTCCCGGTTTTTTTTTTTTCGCATTTCCTGGGATTCACGAACTTGTACCGTCACCCAGTCCAGACTCCGGAAGCTAAGAAAATCGCGGCTCATGGTTGGAGAACACAAGAAAAAAATGAATTTGGATGATTTTCGATTTCGTTTTTCTCTGGTGAAATAGTTTTTTTTTTCTTTTTTTGTTAAGCCCCCAGCAAAATAGTTGATGGAATGAAGTGCATCGAAATCCTTGTGTGCTTTTATCTGATGATACAGTAATTCGTGTTTAAAGAAAAGAAAAATAGTACTGGGGCTTCATAGAATATGTTCAACTGCATAAAGTTTGCATATATTTATAGAATATATATATATTTGTTTTGTTTATATAAGATCTCGAGGCAAAGAATGAAGTTCAATGTAAGAGGTTCCCTAGAGATTACGTCGAGTATTAGGCAAATTTCTTTTATTAAAGTTGACCCCAAAACCCTTTGTTTTACCATAATATTGTAATCTTTATGTATATCTTAACACTGCTCTTCATTGCAGAGTTACTAGAGACGACGGAAGCTTAAAAGTCGAAACATACACAAGAATCGATGTACACGCGAGTAAAGGAATCGCAAAACTCATGACATAAATGGACCGAACCTTATGGAAAAAGAGCTCTCTGTCTTTCTCAATTTTCCTTTTTCCGAGTTTCAAACATGGGTAGAGCGCTGCTTTCTACATATTTCTAATATCTTTTACAAATATTTCTGAGTTAAAGTGCATTATATATACTTCTATAAAAAAATCCCCTTCTTCGCTTAGATAATTTAAAAATTTATATATATATTAACATAATCATGAAAAAATGGTAGATCTCTAATGCAGGGAAGTCTATATGTATCTCTCTACTGATTTCTTTCTTCCTTTCTTATTCGTTGGTGATCATGTCGTGGTTATCTTAGAGAATTACATCACTTCATATTGAAAATAACTATCAATCGTGATAAAAAAAAAAAAAAAAGCAGACTTATATATATATATATATATATATATATATATATATATATATATATATATATATATATATATATATATATATATATCGATGCATTTTATTCAGGTTAGGGAGATTTCACAATTGTGAATTAAGTCACATTTATCGATAAAAAAAAAGATCGTCGAAAGACTCAATATTATATTTATATATATTAACATTCTTAACATTCAATCTTGCATATAAATTGGGTATTTATGCTATATATGACCTATATGTGCCGACCAAAAGGAGATTCCCAGACTTATGAGATGTTTGGAGCCAAAGCATACGTGAGCCATTCGCCAAAAACGATTTAATGATATTGGTCCCATCATACATAAGTGACGCTTGTAGGGCATTTATGTCCATGTTGATGTAAACACGAAATTTCGCACCTGACAACGGATTTGTCAGTTCTCGAACTATTTCTAAATAATGCAGCAAATATTGCGAAAATGGCAAAGTTAAGGAGAAAAAAATTATTAAAAAAACTAAAATGTATCACCCTTTATTAGATAGCCTTGACCTCAACCCCATATGACATCTACTTAATGCTTGAGAATTAGTGAGCAGTGCTTAGACTTGGTTGAACTGTCGTTGAAAGATATTTTTCCTGGTGCACCACCAAAAGCAGCATAGCTTTGAAATGAAGTGACCATACAGCTGCAGCAGGTCATAGATTGGCTGCTTCGACCATATAGACATGATGGAGCAAGCACACCACCAATCTTCCCTTTTTATCTCCTCACTCTCTTTCTGACCTCTAACCTAGCTTCAGACTTACTCTTTGTCTCACTGTATCTTCCAAAGTACTCTCTCTCTCTCTCTCTCTCTCAAAGGGCCGAAAGCTTCAACAATCCCTTCTTTTCTAGCTGACTTGAGGTGCACTCTTTGCATTTCTTCATTCCAGGAGGCTTTCCCATTCAAAAGGAATACTGGGCAAAGGAAAAGATTTTGAAATATTGTTCGTTTTTTAATTCCTTTCCAGAGAGTTTAAGATATTGCTTGGTTGCACGAGATGTAAGGTTCGTGGGTAGCATGTATGAAGTGGTGTCTGATTTGCTATCATGACTAAGTTCAAAACCTTTCATCTTCCATCCACTATCAAAGTGCGCGCGGGTCAAAGTATATAAATTTGTACATAGATTTTTGAAATTTATACACTAAATAAGCTGGTAAATTGTATCTCAGCATCATGAATACGACCCACCTTACTTTATATATTAATTTTACGAGATAAGGTCATCTAATTTCTCTCTTTCTCACTCTTTTTTTTTGGCTTAGACTTTGGTTTCCGTGGCATACCGTCAACTCGTTCCACGATTTCCAAAGTAGATACATTAACAATAAGCCACTGACTACCCACTTGATTGACATGAAGGGATACACGAACAGTGCATTGGAGCTATGATTGACTTTCATTTTCTTCCCTTCAACGATACGGGGTCAATAAAGAAACAAAACAAATGAATAAATAAATCTTTTTGGTGCTTCTGCAATGTGTACTTCGGAGGTGAACGCACAACGCATCCCGATCGAAATAGATGCTCGAAAGTACATCATCTGATAACAATCATCATGCCGTTGGCCTCTCCACCTGTGTGATGAATTTTTCTCTTTTCCTTTTATGGACAAGATGCTCGAATTCTTCGACTTCCTGTTTTTGAGAATGCACGCAAGTCGCCCTGCCCTCGTTTATCGAATGAATCCGTCGTCGTTACTGCATGCCGTGCATGGAAATCGTCGGGTTTCAAGCAAATATGGTGGTGCAACGCCAAACTTCGGGACAGAAGCACCACCCCGTACGTGTTCAAATAACGAACACGATAGTGTTTGAATTTCCAAGTTGACTTGAGAGGAGGGGGCTTTATCATAGGGACAAAAGGAAGCCTAGCAATGACCCAAATATAAAATAATCGGGCGATTGCGAAGTCAATGGACTAGACGTCCTCAAAGTCAAAGCATCAGCCGACGCTCCTCGAAGAGGTGAACTCGCTTTTCGGGAAGATGGAACTCCTATGACAGTCTTAACATGAGCTAACAACCAAAATTATCTAACTTTTGGTCATTATCGACAAATATCGAATCGAAGAGAACAAAGATTGATCAATAATGAACAAGAACAATCGACAACTCGTCAAAGAAACCATCGACAACATCCTGAAAGTTATTGACGAGAGCCTTTATCTAGACTTAGGAAGTTGATCGACAAAGTTATCTATGGCGGATAATCGATACAAAAACGTGATTGCTAGATGGTTATATTTATTGTCGCTATTTAGGATTTTTGTAATTTCCTGTGATAAGTACGGTTGATTAACTTCTTTATTGATTAATGTTGCACGGAGTAACTTTTTGTAATCACAAACAAGACTAGGAAGTTACTTGTTTATTTGAATTCAAAAAATGTTGTTTGTAACCATCGATAATGGGCTAAAATGACCTACATTGTACCCTTTGTAAAAGATCCCCAATCAATCAGGGAATTCAACCTTCTCACAAATTTATTATTTATCCCTAATTTCTCGTATTTATATTACTTGGCAACAATTATTCCCGGTGTCATACTTTTCCATTGCTGTCATTTATTTTCCCGTCCAAAATCAATAAATGATCATTCACAACCTTTGTAGATTCATTCATCAATCCATCCATTTCTAAAAGGTAATCCACCCTTTTTTGGTGAAACATCTTTTTGGCGAAACATCTTTTTGGCACGCTTGTGGGACACATTTTGTTGATTTGAGGAGACTACCATGGCGAGAACCAGAAATCAACAAAACTTTGAAAATGCCATCGGCAACAACAACTAATTAGCACATACTGTTAATGAGATGGCTGCGCAATTTGATACTTCGCCGACATGTCTCTCATCATGATTCGCATGATAAAGTGTCATCGCTACTCATGTTGGACACATTCAACTAGAGTTAACTCTTGCAATAATCATGCCCGTAGATAGTCATTTCTATTTTTTTTCCACAGTCAAGCTGCACCTTGTTTCACGGAAAAGTGTTGATGAAATACTTTTCGATTTATCCATAAAGTTGCTCCATCGGAATTAAATCAACAATGAAATAACTTTCAAATGTAAGATGTTTTGTCGAAATTGAATCAGTGACAAAATATCTTGCAATATATCCAAAAAATTGTTCTATCGGAATTGAATTGATGAAGAAATACCTGTCAAATATACGTGTGTGAATCAAAAAAAGATATAAAAGAGTCATTAGTTGATTTTGGACAGGAAAGTAGATGACAATAAATTTAAAGGGAGTCGATGCAGGAAAAATAATTTATAGGAAAGTAAAAATAAATATAAAGAACATTGAGTTCTATGATTGATATGGGGCTCTACAAAGAGTACAATATAGCTATTTAAAGCTTGCAATCAATGATTACAAATGGCTATTGAATTAAAAAGGACCCTGTCTTTAAAACAAATAACTTCTAATTTTATTTGCGATTACAAGAAGTTATATCATCAACAATTTCTTATTATATAACAGCAATTATATAAAAGGCTTACAAATCTGAAACCATCGCTACTCGGCAATTATATCGATGACTTCACCCTAGATAACTGATGTTTGCTGCTGTTGTTCACCAAACTCTAATACTATCAACTCAGTATGTCACTTATTCATTATAACCAAAAGTTGGTTATTTTTGGGTGTCAACACCCCTATTTACCATTGACAAAGTTTGTTACTTGTCCATTATAATCAAAAGCTGGTTATTTTTGGGTGTCAATACACCTATTTTCTTCCATAATCCGTTAGATTGTACTGAATGTGGACTTCGACTGTACCATAATCACTGACGGAATTAGTAAATCACAACTAATAGTAGAAAAAATTGGAAAACACAGAGCTCTGCTCTTTCACCAGTTTAGCATGTTGACATTGTCTTTGCCCACTCTCTGAATGTACTTGGAGTGTTTGTCGTCAAGTATTTCTCCAACTCATTGGTAGATGAAGATGAAGAGTTAGCGAAAGGCTTCGGGTGCTTGTCTTCTTATGAAACCGAGCGCTGCTCAGTGAGGATGACATCTTCGACCGTGGGGTGCATTTCATCGTATAGAATCGATTGGCTACACCGCATGTGTTTTGGAGCCAATTCCACAACGCAAGAAGCACAAATTTAAAGAGAGTTCGGTCGTCTCAATCCCGATGTATTAGGCGAGATCACAAGAAGCACAAGTTAAAGAATTGAACGAATCTGATCTTGGTAACTAGTCCCTTCACTTACTATCGATCCCATGATGATAATATCTTAGAGCAAAGGAGTTCGTGAATATGGTCATGGCCAAATTCCAATGACAAGCAAAGATGTGTGCATTGCGATTGGAACCTGAACGAGTCCAACATGTCAACCTCGAGGTGAAAAATATTATGGGAGCATGGACTTGCGCAATTTCTGGTCATTCTCAAATAGCTAGTTTTTTTGTTTTTTCCAGAAGGGGTGCGTTTTTTTTTATTGGGAAGCATCAATAATTAGTTCGTGATCCCGTCCATAGCAGACCACTATAAGAGAGTGAACTAATTAGTCGATACAGATGAGTTGCCCCCAATCCTTATAGCGATCTCCCGCTCGCCTTGTTTTGCTAGCCCAATTGCAGTGATCGAGTGTCCCTTTTTATCCGGGAAAGGGGTACCCAAAATCAATATGGATCAAAGGGTCGCTCCCCTAGTTGAATACGAATTCGTGGCCACTTTTACTGATCATTTAAAGATTCACAATTATCGCTTTTTTTTTTTCCAACTTTGACCTGGCTACCACCATGTTAGGTGCGATCGAGCTGCGAGGGGCATCACCATGTCACTGATAGATGAGTTGCACCTGGCTTTATTCGCAAACTTAAGTCATCGAATCATAAGACAGCTTGATACAATATTATTCGTACATAGGACTATGTTTGATGAGAGCGCTCACGCATGCATTTGTACAATCTTTTGCAATTTTTAAAGTTATATGCTGTTTGTGCTGGGGGAGTATGTGAGCAACAAGCACTCGTACAAGATAACGTCAAGCACATGGGCCTGCTCATTAAACGAATTGATTTTGCACTAATTCAGTGTTTAATTCCGTTCAATAATCCAAACTAGTAAGTCATTGCTCCTCCTATTAATAGCAAATCCCTTTAGACGCGGATTTAGCTTGACCCTTCAATTACACATATAGAAATCACCTCTCAGTTGACTAAATACCTCATGATCTTAAGCAATCGGGATTAATATATCATCTCAGCAATTAGGGGTGAGCATGGTCCGGATTGGGCCAGTCCAACACCTAACCCCGGGACCAATCTACATAGTACTAGTCCCCAATTTTTGGGACCGAGGACTGACCCTATTGAGGTTGGGACCGAGGATTGGACCAATCCTCTGGGGTTTCGATCCAGTTTCAAGGTTAACCCGGGACCAACCGATTTTTTTTATGTTTCATTTTTTTATTTGTTGAAAGGACAAATGGTATACGTTGAAAATATATATCCATTAACAATGCAATATTGACTAACCAAACTATGGACCCCGGTACAAATCAAATAATCATCTAAGATAACGCAACAACAAAAATCTCCACTTAGTAGTATACAAACACATGAAATAAAATTAAGAAATAAAATGGTCAAAATACATAACATAAACCATAAATTATACAATTTCATATCTTGTTCATTTTCAAAAGATTGTTTCAATTTCTGAACACTTGAAAACAAAACAAACAACTTCATATCTTGTTCGTGAGTTGCCGAGGAGGGCCAAGTGAGGCAACCTGCGTTCGTCGTTTGTGAGACGCCGAGGCAGGCCAAGAGAGGCAAGCTAGTTCTTGAGGTGAGCGAGGAGAGGCAGATCTAGCGAACAGCCACAAAGAAGTGAGGAAAGAAAAGAGGCGACGCTCGATAGTCAATATGGTTTTTATTTTCAATGCCAGAAGAAGAGGAGGGAGGGGCCTTAAGTTCTTTGGAAAACAAACAAATATATATAGGGTTGGTCTGGATTAGACCAGCCCTAAACTCTAAAGACCGAGGATCAATCCATATAATGCAGGGTCCAGAGGTCCCAGGACTAAGGACCAACCTAGTCCCCCTGGAAATCGGACCAGGACCGACCGGGTTGGGCCGGTCTAGGGTTGATCCTGGACCGCTGCTCACCCCTATTAGCAACCGAGTTGCGAAAGCTACATTAAAATGTGGTTTTGGAAAGTAGTAATTCAAAAGAGGGCATAGCAATGACCAAGTTGAAAAGTCCACTGAAAATCCCAAAGTTCATGAACAAAAAAGTGATCTTCGGCCTAAACTTTTTTTAATTAAGTAATGAAGTCCTAAACTGTTTTAGTTTGTGCAATCAAGTAAAGAATGCCCACATGGTATCGGGAAAATTGTCCAAAAAGTTTTAAACCCATTACATTTTTACCAATTAAATTCTAAATCTTTCAATTTTGCTAATTGAATTTTAAACCATTTTTCACTTCTTGTCAATTGAGTATATCTAGTCAATTTTCACCAAAAATTGTTGATGTGGATGCCAGCTGGCTTACGTGGCACTAACGTAGATAATTTTTAATAAAATTTTTAATATTTTTTGAATTTTTATTTTATTTTCTATTCTTTTTCCTTTTTTCTTTTTTTTTTTCCTCCCTTTCTTCCTACTCTAGCCAATCGCCAATCCTTGGCAATCGACTAGAGGGAAGGACCTTGCCGGCAACTGGTGAGGGCGAGCTTTGCCAAAATTCGGCAAGGTCAAGCCTCACCCTCGCCCAGCAACGACGAGGCTCGCCCTTGCCCAACAACGATGAAGGTCCGCCTTGCCATGGTTGATTGAGGCTCGACCTTGCCCAGCCATGGCGAGTCCAACCCTCGCTGGCCGTCTCCTCTAGCCAGCTACCGAGGCCTGGCAACCGGCTGAAGGAGGCAGAAGGGGAGGAAAAAAAGAAAAAAGAATAGAAAAGAAAATTAAAAATAAACTATTTGAAAAATACTAAAATATTATTTAAAATTGTCCACGTTAGTGCCACATAGGCTAACCGATGTCCACATCAGCGATTTCCAGCCAAAATTAGTTGGATGGACTTAATTGGCAAAAAATGAAAAAATTGATGACTTAATTGATAAAATTGAAAATTTTAGGACTTAATTGATTAAGTTTAGAACTTTTTGGATAGTTTTCCCACATGGTATCCATAAAATAGTACTTTCCAATATAAGTTCAAGATTTGATTGTACTGTTTCGTAAATATTAAGGAACTGGTCGCGCATATGGGAAAATTGAGAACTTGATGGCATTTTTTTTTATAAGGGTTTGGGAATTGATTGCACAAATATTTGAGATTTGATTACATTTTTTATTGCAATTTTCCCAATATTTAAGCTCATATGTTTATATATAATGTTTAGATTTATTTTGTGTACCTCTAGTGAGGGGCAGCACCACCTAAATTCAAACGTCGAAAGAGGGCAATCTAATCTTGACAAGGAGGTCGTCTATAAAATAACATTTATGCTTTGTTTAGTTGTCGGGACAGAAAAATCAAGTAGTATAAGATAAAATCATTCGATTTCTCGTCCCTTGGTACATGTCCCGATGTAAGACTTGGTATTGTACAAAAGTATAGATAATAAAAAAACAAAGAAATTTCTGCCAAGTCCAATTAGGAGCCACCATGTTATAAAGGTGTTCCGTTGATCTTTATGTAGGGGTGGGATTTGCAGGGTCACCTGTTACTTTAGCAACCCGATTCTAGCTTGTTCATGGCACTTACAGAGGTGTCCATTTAGGGGAGATTGGTTCCAGGTGGGCCAGTTCCCATTCTAAATTTGGGAACCGGCTCACCTGATCCTGGACTTACTCGAGAACTGAACCGATCGATCTGGTTCGATTTATGGGTGGGTCCAGGAACCAGCCATCTCTCATTTTCTTTTCTTTTTCCTATTCCCTGCTAAATGTTGTTGCATAGTCTAAATTACTATATGTATGATGTTAATAGAACAAGGTCATGATAAGCTAAACATGATGATCATCAAAACCGAGTCTAAGACATGTCAAGCCCGCGAAGGAGGCGTGAGCGCTGTGTGACCAGGATTGAGAGAAGTAAGAGTGACGAGCCTACACGACTGAGTCTAGGCAAGAAAAGAATGGAAATTAGAGTTTTGGAAATTTGAAATAACAAGAATTAAAAAAAAAATTTCGATCCAGTCCGGATGATCCAAACGGGCGGGTCCACATCTAGAATTGGAAACCGGATCAATATTCATCGGTTCCAAATTTTAGGAATCGGTATTCGTCCAAAACTAGCTAGTTCGGTCTAATTCCCGATTCAATTCGGTTCTTTTGCTCATCCCTGTTTCGATTTAACCTCTATATAGCTGGGCATCTGTGCTCGTGCTCCTCGGGTATCTAAAACTAAATAAATAAAGATGATCGGGCCAAGCTAGAGCTATAAATTTCCCCCTACTATCGTATCAAATGCCGTCGATTGGTTACAAATTATGGACATCATGCTCCCCTTAGGAAAGCATTGTTATAACTACGGATCATCGCGGCCGTAGCTGACGTGGAAACCGAATGTGCGGTGACGATGTGCACGTGTCACATGCTGTCCCCCCGGCGTGGGGCCCGTTGACCTGTTTTTTTTTTGTACTCGTTGGGGCCCACACACTGGTGGGGGTGGGGGTGGGGGGGAATCGGAAGAACATCTGCCCCAAAATGTCTGTCCAGCTGGATTCTACCGCGTGATGATTGGATGCGCAGAAGCACTGGATGGGAGAATACCACCGTCGCCAACTGGCTAGAATATTATTACAACAAAGCGTTTCGCACCGCCATGTCGGAAGGTTCGATTTGAGCCGCAAATTCCTATTCGTTCTTGACGAACCCGTCGTTGCTGCACCGCCGGGTGTCGAGTTGTGCTGCACCTTGGGCGCAGGATCCAAGCCTACGCCACGGATGGATCGTGATTTTTTTTCCGAAATCGAGTGCGATCGAAGGACTTGAAATTTGTGATCGAGTGCTTTCCTTGGATCTTTGTGTTTGGTTAAGGCATAACATTACCAAAAAAATCGAACTTCATTCTTACGAGAGCCTCCGCGACTTATCCTATCCTGTGGGACGGATTCTATGAATGTCTTCCTTATTTTAACGTAGGGATGCCTGCAAGTCTCACACTCCTAATTTTCCGAAAAGAGAGAGAATATCATTTGAAAATTTAACATGTCAAGACGAAAACTGAGATGAAGCATTTTAAGGACGCGCTTTGGTCCAACTACCTCTTATAGTTCTTGTCGGAATTTGGAGTTTACAACTCCCACCGAGGTGCTGGTCTAGCGTAACAAGATTACTTTTAATTCATGAGTTCATAAGTTCAATTTACATTCTTGCGAACTAAATTGTTCGTGTTACTTTACTTAATTTCGACGTATCTCATGTGAAGAAACTTCATGGGTGCTAACATTTTGGTCGCGCTGCATGCGTTAATGACCTCACCAACATCTAGCCGTCGGGTCATGAATAGTGCCTAGTTATAACTCAAAGCGAACATTTTGTAGAGGGCACTGGACCGTTACGATAACGCGAAGGGAGTTGTTAGCACTGATCACCCTTTCCACCCTTCTGCCAATAAAAAAAAAAGTAATTGACGACAACAAATCTATAGGCTGGACGAGATTTGCCATGTTTGATAACCCCATCAAATATTGAGAACTAAACTTTTCAGCACTTAATTTCTAGTCATACGCAACTTAAGTGAATAGTTCGAATAAGAAAACCACTCAATGTGGTAAGCAAATAAACAAGGGCAAACTAAAATTGGTTAAGTACTAAAATAGTTAATGGAAATCACCCTTTCATTATTAATATCGTCGAGACCTTCCGATAATGTTCAATATCCAAAAGCCCCAAATCGCTATATCGAAAAGCTTAGCCACCTGGACACACTCGACCCACTATTCTCGTCCTGTCGCTGCTTATAAACCTCTGATGTGGAACCTTCGTTGGTCACCCGTCCGCGTCCCGGAACATCTAGTGTTTCCCTTTGACACAATGCATTGCCGAAGCATAGAGGTCGACCGACAAGGGTACTTGACACTTAAGCGGTCGAGGCCGTCTAAGGTCGATTCCAAAATATTATATAACTTAAATCGAACATCTCGTTATCGGGATGTAAGATCTCTACAAAAATGCTCGAACGATTGGTCGCTCTGGTCGGCAGCCCTAGTCCTTCCCCTCGCCTTTCACCTATAAAAGAATGCCGTAGACATGCAAAAGTCTAAAGCAAGAAAAAGAAGGGACAGTCAAAAGAAGAAGAAGAAGAAGAAGCGTAAGGGCCAAGAGATCAGGATCATGCTAGGGTGCAGCAGCAGCGGCATAGCCAGAGAGGCATAGCATATGTCCCTTTCTGGTGGTTGTGCGTAACGTGCATGTGATGCTGTGACCAAATAAGTACCTCTCGGCCACGGAAACTGAAAGCGAACCCTCGCGTCCTGCAGCCGATGCCACGGCACCGTTTCGCCTTACTCCTTCCACGGCGCCGGAGGTGGCAAAATGAATCTAGAATCCCCCATGTTTCAACCTATGCTGAATATTGAATGGTACGGATCATAAAAGCATTGCCTTAAGTTTTAAAAAGAAGTTTAAGCGGCAATGAGTTACCTAACAACTTAATTGGTCTTTAATGGGTTTTAAATGGATCAAACATGGATTACCCATGAATCATAACCAGATTATTTTTAATTTTTAATTTTATATAGTTTTTTTTTCCCAATAAATCTAATGAGGTTCGCCTCCCATCCCTCGCCAGTCACAAGCGAGGACTAGTGGACCCTTGCCAATCACAAGCGAGGCTCAGCCGACCCTCGCTGATCATAGGCGACAACCCTTGCCTATGTTTGGTGGCGAGGGTCCACCAAAGGCCCTCGCCTATGACCGACGAGGGTCGTCGGCCAACCCGACCCTCACAAATCACAGGCGGCGACCCTTGCATTGAAATATTTTAACTATATAATTTTAAAAAAAAATCATAAGAAACATTTTTTTTCAAAATTAGGTTAAATATGAAAGTGTCTCAAAATGAATTTAGAATCCCCCATGTTTCAACCCATGCTGAATATTGAATGGCGCGGATCATAAAAGGATTGCCTTAAGTTTTAAAAAGAAGTTTAAGTGGCAATGAGTTACCTAACAATTTAATTGGTCTTTCATGGGTTTTAAATGGATCATACATGGATTACCCATGAATCATAACCAGATTATTTTTTATTTTTAATTTTATATAGTTTTTTTTTTTCCAATAAATCTGACGAGGTTCGCCTCCCGTCCCTCGCTGGTCACAAGCAAGGACTAGTGGACCCTTGTCAATCACAAGCGAGGCCCAGCTGACCCTCGCTTATCATAGGCGGCGAACCTTGCCTGTGTTTGGTGGCGAGGGTCCGCCGAAGGCCCTCGCCTATGACCGACGAGAGTCGTCGACCAACCCGACCCTCACAGATCACAGGCGGCAACCCTTGCATTGAAGTGTTTTAACTATATAATTTTTAAAAAAAAATCATAAGAAACAACTTTTTTCAAAATTAGGTTAAATATGAAAGTGTCTCAATAATACAAGTTAAGAAATTTACATAACGAATAAATGGATCATAAATGGATTAATGAATCAATTTGGATCAGACTATTTATAACCCAACTGACCTGTTTGACAGGTTTACACCACACACATTAGTCGCTCCCGAAATTGGATTAGTACAACGACTAGATGCTTAAACCCCCGTCTCAAAAAGCAAGAAAGCCCAAATCGAGCGTCACCTTCATTGATGTTTCGGATTCGCCCCCAAGGGGTCGCCATCTCACTTGATCTTGCGATCATTGCGCCATATAAAATAGCAACTGCTCGGACATTTTCGAATCGTATCAGAACAAGAAAATCTCACCTCTCGACGCTGGAGTCAAGTCCTCCATGATGTCAACCAAAATACGCGGAAGCGGCAACGGTTTCACATATAGGAGAATGAACGTCCATTTCTAATGCCAAGAAAACGCTAATGTAAGTACCGAGACCGACAATTATCGTTCTCTTCCTTTTTAATCCATCCCATCAGAGAAAATATTGATAATGACCGGAACAAAATAGTAATTTCCACCTCAGAAAAAGAGGGTAAGCCCTTCGAAATATTCACAGAGCAGTTTTTTACCCACTATTTGCTAAATTTCGAATTACAATTATCTTGTCTGTGTTTGCGCGTGACTACTCACATTAAATCCTTCACATTGGAATCGAATCCTGAGCAACCGGACGCCCCAAACGTTATGTATACTTATAAACGGAGCCTAAGAAACGATTTTTAAAAATTTCTGAAAACGATATAGCCCTTTTTTTTAGCCAAAGGTCCACAGAAGAGCAAGAAAAATCGATGGCAACAGGTTTTGGTTTTTCTCTTTATTCGTGGCCATGGCGAAAAACTAGGCCCAGAAGATCAACCGGGAAAAGATCTGGCCTGTCGGTGCCGACGCTTGATCCGTGCCGACAGGGTGACCGGGAGCAACAGGTGGCGCCACCACTCGTTCACCGGCTACGGGGAGTTTGACCGGATGAGCTCGGCAAGCGGGGGACCCCGTGGAGGAACCGCGTGGGGTCATCGCCGCCCTCGTCTTTTGACTCGCTCCGCGGACGCTCGCATTTTACGTCGGGGACGCCGTGGCTTTCATGCGACGTCGTTTTCTGCGATTCATTCACCGTTGGTTGTGTTACTACTCGTGGGGCCCGTTTCTCCCGCTTTTGACTTTTCCGCGGGACCCGGGATCACCTTTCTATTTTGACTTTTGCTCATTGACGATTGTTTGGGATAAAATCTGGGTGTCGGGATGACCGACGGGGAGGACTATAGATGGGAACGGAATGTTTTTATCGACTAAAGTTCTCTCTTTTGCAAAATTTCACTTCCCCTCCTCTAATCGACGTGATTTTGATTAACGAAAGTTGTATAAGATGATAATACGGTCGGGTGAAACTCTGAATGACTGATGAAAAACAAAATTCGCATAGAATTATTTGGTCGCATGGGCGGTCGAGAATATAGAGGACAGTGTGAGATCAAGGTGTTCGGGTGAAAGTGAGTGAGACCACGATAGGAGAGAGGATGTACAAGAACTCTTTCGAGTTGGTTTGGACATGGAAAGCGAAGGTCTTGAGACACCATGTCGAGGAGATGCATTATGAGAAGGAAAGTAAGGGTCGGATTGATGGAGCTGTCGAGTTTAATAGATGAAAGTACTATTGCCGAGGGTGTACACGTAGTTCCCATCAAAACTTGTGCATGCCCTTAACTTCTGCTATATGTTAGGGCAATCTCTCTTATGATTGTATATAACTCAAAATTCTAATACGGATATTGATATTGATAGTGAAGAGATTACCTAATGCAGTACCGTGGTTTTTCCATTTCTAATTTTGAAAAGGTTTCCATGTAAAAATTCTTTGTTTTTCTCCTCTATTTCATTTCACGTCCTTAATAGCTGGTTGCAGAGCTCGGTTTGACGAAATAGTGGGAGCGACAATAATGGACGAAGGGAAGGTGAAGATCAAGCAGCTCAACGGTGAGGACTTTGATTTTCCGGAAGATGTAAATCGAGGATCTATTGTGTCAGAAGAAAATGCATTAGCCTGGATCGAAAGAGAAATCATATTCGATAAAAAAAGAAGACTATGAATTGCTAGATCGGCAAGCCCAAGGTTTGATTCGTCTCATGTTGGCTCGAAATGTTGCCTTCAACATTGCCAACGAAAAGGCAACGGCAGATTTGATGAGGGCTTTGTCCAACATGTATAAGAAGCCTGCTTGCATCAAACGAGGTATCGGGCTTCTATTATACGCTCCCAACAAATGATATCAGAGCCGATGGTTAATTGGCAGCTCATTTCGAATATGTATTGATTTTTTATGAATATCTAAATAAAGAAATCTCGTGACCAACTTGATTTTTGGGCTGCCTTCATGATTCAGTCCTGAGAAAGAGACCGAAGGTGAAGGTGGACATTGTGGTATAGCAACGCGGTCTCGATGTCACAATAATTGAACTTGATTCCTAATATGTACTATGAAAAACAAATCTGGAAAAAATAGATAGTAAAGATAAGAGAGGACTGGACGCATTGTACACCAAGAACATCCGTGATCTACTCGCTTGTTTCTGCTTCAACAAGAGACGAGAAAAGAGGATCACATCACATGGAACTTACCATTAAACAACAGCTAGTCCCCTCCATGAATTGATGATTTCTTTAATCACCATGATGATCCCACCTCTGCACAACAGCTTCCTTAAATTTCAACATAATTATTGCAAAAAAAAATGTTTACTACGAGGAGCGCAAGCTCATGTGTTTCTAGACAAAGTCGCTAGCGTGGCTAGTTGGATGTCAGTGTCCATATGTTCAACTTGGGTCATCATCATCGAAATCAATTAATTTATAAAAGCACACTTAATCATTCATTTCCTTCTTAGGTTACCCCAAAAATAAAGAATAATTTAAAATTACAAATATTTTGAGTCCGAAAATGCATTTTCTAAAGCATAATTTTGATCTACATACGGTCAATTTTTTTTTTCCAATAGCACGACATGCCGTGAAATTATTAAGTTGAATGACACGTGACAGTTGACGAGTGTACCGATTTGAGATTCCTCATGATATTACCACTTAATTTAAAGCAATTCTAATCATTCATTTCTTGCTTAGGCTACCCCAAAAAGAATATGAATAATTTAAAATCGCAAATGCATCTTTCCAGAGCTTAATTTCGATCTACAAAATAGTCAGTTTTTTCATTTTTATTTTTCCGGTAGCCGGACATGCTGTCACGCGTCGTGCGCGCGGGGATGGATGGCGCGCGGGGAGGAGCACCGACATGTGGTGCGCCGCGCGGGGCAACCGGGCATTGTTTCCCACGATATCCACCCCGGTGCTGACGTGGAATATCCTATGCATTTTTTCGCGCACGCGACGCTGACCGCCGGTATGTACGCCGGGAATTGGGACACGAGGAGGGTTGGGGGGGGGGGGGGGGGGGTGACGTTTCCGTACACGTGCGGGGGGTATCATTCTGATAATATTTTGAATTCGAGGGGCCTTGATTTAAATTTCCGTTTTTTTTTTTCAATTTCGTGGGGCTGGTCCGCAAAAAATCTGGAAAGATCTTCGCATGTGGCCACGTGCCACGTGGGCGCCCTTAATAAGTCCAACACGACGTGGGGACTACGCTGGGGGGGAAATTTATTTTTTAAATTTTGCTATGGAGCCCTTGCGATTTTCCATTATTGCCCATTGGACGAGGGGCATTGTTTTTTTTTTTTTTTGGGGGGGGGATTCTCGCGGGCGAAAATTCTTATGGAATTTTTTGGTCGATGATGAGACGTGGAGACGTGCCTAAATGTGGAGTGGCAATCCACGCCGGTGATGATGGAGAAAATGGCAGACAAAGTCCAATTTGGAAAGTTTCCAACTCCATTTCCGAAATAACTCCCACGACGGATTAGTTTTAAGCATTTTATATCGCCGAAATGTCAAATCGATACAATCGTGTTGCATTCGTCCCAAACTAATAGCTGTAATGAATAAATATTAACTGTGATTATGCAAACAGGTTTCTGTAATACCTGAGGGTGTACACTTACTCTTGCTATTGGAGTTTTTTTTCTAATCATAAAAAATTGATTTTTTTTCCAATGTCGGAATTGAAAGAGATAGTGTTGTGATCTCTTCTTGCCAATTAGATCGGTTTTTTAAACCATAAAGTACTTTTGAAAACTTAGACTATCAGGTTCTTTATTTTAGAAAATAAATTTTCACGAAAATCAAAAGAAAAGCAATGCGATTTGGGAATAATTGTAGTCGATGTTCGATAATGGAACATTAGTTACTTGGTAATCAAACACGAATGAATTGTTCATGTAAAGCATTACCTTAGTGTGGGCACCTTGGCAATGAAAGAAAAAATAATTCAAAATAATCCCCGACGTAAAAAGTATAAGTAGAAACAATTGAAAAATGCTAAAGCATTTGTTTCAGGAACTCTTTCAAATTCATATGAAAATCAATTTATCATAATTAAATAAATTGACAAATGCTACCAGATTCCAATGAATTTCGTAAAACGAAATTTTAAGAGGATATCTTCTTCTCTGTTTTTTCTTTTCCCTTTTTCTGGATTTTTGTTTTGGTCGGAACCCTTTTTTTGGATTGATATGACTCTTTTTAATCAAATTTTGGAAGGATATATTTTTATGTAAAATGGGCCTTGATGACTACCTTTAGACCCCCCAACTTCTCATAAAGACATTGGGCCTTCTTTCATTGGGCTCCCATATGGCATAAACTTGTATAAAGGGTGGGCAAAGTTAGATGGGGGCGATATCCATAAAACGTGCTTCTTTATATTTAGTTCAGATAAGCACAGTAAAAATTCCAAAACTTATCACGAAAGTATAATTAAATTCTAAAACTTTCGAAAAATACAATTAAGTCTTAAAATTTTTCACAAAAGTGTAATTGAGTTCTAAAACTTTCAAAAAGTGCAATCAAGTCATAAAAATTTTCAAATTTATCCAATCAAATCCTTCTATTTATTGCATTTTTTGAAAATTTTAAAACTCGATTACACTTTCGTGACAAGTTCTGAAATTTCCAATGCACTTATTCCTATTTAGTTTTCTCAAAGGGATCCGAAAGTTTTATATAATTTATAAATACATTCAACCCCATTATATAGATTCGATATCTACACTAACAGAAAATGCTAGGACATTATACTTTAGATTATTGCAATAACAAGGTATTTTCATTGGATGTTCCATCACACTTCTAATTTAGGACATTTACATTTTTGGTAAGCCATCAAGATTTCTTAGCTATCTTAAGCTAAGATCCCACACATTATTTTTTTGTAAAGATTGACAGTGGATGAATGATATTGAAAAAGCATTTCGCATTGCTTAAATATGAGATTATAACTGTTCTCTTAGTGTACTAGGGTTGGAAAACGGGCCAACCCGGTGAATTTTTTTTATAATTAGCCAGCAGCAGCCGTTTTTTTTTTTTTTTTTATTGTCGATGCCAACAGCCGTTGTTCCTTTTTTTTTTTTCGGTCGGAAACAGCCATTGTTCAATAGCCCCAACAACCACCGATTAAGTTTTTGTCGGACTACTGTACATGGGCCCAAAGGGCCTTCCGTGGGGCTTGATGGACCCCTCTTGGGCCGACACGTGTGGGTCGGGCTGGCCCTCAGGGCCCACATGGGGCCCATTCCAGGTACGGCCCACATGGGGCCCATGCCATGGCCGTATTTGTATTGATTTCGGGGGGTGGGGGCGGTAGCGCACGTTTACCATAGTAACTTTCAATTGTTACACATTACATTACGGCCGTAAATTTTCATTTTGCTGTCATTAACTTTTTGTTTTATATTTACGTTGGTACGTGCAATGCGCGTGACTTTTATGGGATGAGAGCGTATTTTCATATAATTTTTTAAGGAGATCTTTCTTTTACCCGAATTTCTATGAAAATGAAAAAAGAATCTTAGAATTACAGAAAATAAGTTAACTAGAACATTGATGTACTATTTTGTATTAAAAATACAATTGTTCAAATTTGATAAATTATTACGAGAACTGATAAAAAGAAACACGATTAAGTAAAAAGGAACAAAAGGTCTCTATAACAAAAGATTTCAAATTACAGGAAATGGACACTCATAATGAACTTTTAAATGGTTAATTAACTTTAAGAAATGATTGATTAATGAATTTATTTTCTGAAAATATAACGTTAGATTTCAATTATTCATTTTCCTTTGTGAGTTAAGGACGTCTTGCCTTTTACAATTTTTACAGATATTTTTGTTAATCAATCATTTTTTTTTACATTAGTTAACCCTTTAAAAAATTTTAACTATACATAATGAGTAATCAATTTTTTTTTTTGTCTTAGAAAAAATCCCAAACTTTAGGTCAAGTCCCAAATCTACCATGAACTTTTTTTTGTCTCAGAAAAACCCTAAAATTTAAGTTCAATCCCAATTTGCCTCGAATTTTTTTTGTGTAAAAAAAATTAGTATATTTCAATTTATTTTCAAAAATATACCCCGTGATACAGTCCTAACTTGACATGGCACTTCCACATCAATAACAAATCCACACTAACAAAGTAATGAGGCGATAGATACAGATTGACGTCGCATTTCCACTTCGATAATCAATCCAACCTAACAAAAATTGTTGAAATTCTTCAAAATAAAACCATTTTAAGATATGCAAATTAGGGACGACAACAAATCCACCCCAAAATTTTTTTTTTAATTTGAAAAAAAAAATAATTTTTAGGTTCAGTCCAAATTTGCTATGAACTTTTCTTTGTCTAAATAAAAGCCCCATTACTTTGTTGATGTGAATTTGGTATCGATGTGAAAGTGCCATTTCAAGTTGGAACTAGATTATAGGGGTATGTTTTAGAAAAGAAATTGAATTTCGGTGATTTTTTTACACAAAACAAAATTCATGGTAGATTTGGAATTGGATTTAAAGTTTGGAGTTTTTTTTTTTAGAGAGAAAAAATTTCGAAGCAGATTTGGGATTGTTTTTAAAATTTGGGGTTTTTTTTTCTGAGAGAGAAAAACATTCGGGATAGATTTGGAACTGGATTTAAAGTTTGAGGTTTTTTCTGAGAGAGAAAAAAGTTCGGGGTAGATTTGGAATTGAACCTAAAATTTGGAATTTTTTCTGATATAAAAAAAAGTTCGGGATAGATTTGAGACTTGATCTAAAATTGGGAGTTTTTTTTAGCGAATTAGGCCTAAAAACAAGCATAAATAGAGCAAAAGAAGAGGAAGGAGTGGGGAAAGTATGGTAGAAAAAAACTTATACAAAGCTATATATACGGATCACCCATACCCTCTTCTTCTTCTTCTTTTTGTATTTCATTAATTGAATTTTTTTTAATTAAGACGAAATTATTTTAAGCCCGCACCTTCTTTAAAATGTCATATATGGTTCATGTAGGTTGAGCGTATGTTCTAAGGAAATATAGTTTAGATATGTTTGATTATTTATCGGATCATAGAAACCCATTTTCCAAAGATCTTTTCCTTCTCTTCAGGATCGAACATCAATTGCAACGATTTGATAAAGGGCTCAATGGGATAGATTTAGATAATCTAGAGCCCTCCCTAGAAACATATACGAAGTTTTCTCCCTGTACGGTTCGAGATATTAGAAGATATGTCTACGTATCCAATTTTAACTCCTTTTTCTTTGTCTCATTTAGAATATATTTGAACTCCTCATTCTTATTCTTGATCTAGATGTCAAGACAATTAAAAAAAATGATATTTCCGTGTTCCAAGATATTTTATCTTTGTTTTGAATCATTGGGTTTAGACATTACTTTGTTGATTCTTAATCATTCCAAAACGGCAACAACATACCCCTCTTTTTGATTTATTTCTAATAAAGAATCATAAACGACCGACTCTCACACAATACACTTTTGATCAAACTGAGTTTCCCTAATTGCAACAATTTTTCCTTTTTTGATTTGAAATTTGCTCGAATTGGATACTTTCGATTTAGAAATCGAAAATAGACTACACTTACAGAATTGTTCCAACTTATTAATTAGCACTAAACCCTAGATCTTTGCTCTGAGAAATAAATCAATACTTTCTATTGGAGCTACATCACATAATATTCACACTAAAACTCCCCAAAAATGAGGGTTATAGTAGAACAAAATAAAGGCTGCTGAGTAAAGGGCACCTTCATTCCTATACAAAAAATAGGGCGGATGTACATGTCCTTCAAATCGCACGTTACTTTGATCCAAATAAAAGACAATATAACCACCGAACAAATGACTTTATCGTGATTCCATAATCGAATCAATCACAAATAGTTCCAATTTTGGTTAACCTTCTACCCAAATTTTTCTTTCTCGTTACAGCATGAAAGTGACCGCTCGGAAGATCGTACTCGATCCGAAAATGGGGGTCCGTAGGTTTTTCAGACGTAGAATGGACCAATTCCAAGCACGAGATTCATTCCCCAGTTCACTGCAGATAATTTGTTGAGGACTAACGTTCACGTATCGAACAAAAAAGTAAGAAGAAATGGAAAAACAAAAAGGGTGGCAAATCTTTTGGCCTTTTTCTCTCGACTTTCCCATTTGACGCGGGACCATCATTGTCCTCTTCCCCGCAAGAAAAGAGCTGCGAGCGACTTGCACAGTCAAAAGTGGAAATTATCTTCACTCAACCCCCCAACTTTCACCTTTCTTTTTTCTTTTTCTTTTAGTTTTGCAAGAAAGAATCACTAGTTTTTGGGTCCTCAAGATCACGCTCTCTCCTTTCTTAGTTTGTGTCACACCGTGTGTTGAGTGGAGAAAGGGTTATGGTGACTGAGAACTGAGGAGGACTTGTGTGTGTGCGTGTGTTAAAACTGCAGTTGCTGATGGCGTGCATGAAGCTGGGATCGAAGTCTGAAGTGTTTCACCTTGATGGCAATACCTGGTTTTTGTCTCCATTCTCACCATCTTCGTTTTCCTCTGTGGTTCACCCGCCATTCTTAGTGTTCACTTGCTTGGTAAACAGTTCGTGTTGAATTTCCTGACATGGGCATGTGATGTTAGTGCAATGCAATTGCAATTTGATGATCTGGGAAAACGAAGTTCGGAAAATTCTGGTCTCTTGGTTGATGAGCATTCAAGGAAGAACGTATGAACGTGGATGATGGAACAGAGTTAGATTCCGCGTGCGGTGAGGATGAGCTGTGTTTAGATGACGACGACTCACCTGGACAAAGTATAGATGTGATATGATGTGTCAGTTTAGCTGAAGTAGGAACATGTTCTGTTTTTCGATGTGATCATCTACCCGCTTAATGTTTAATCTGGATGACATTGGTTTCACTTGATCATGTTAGCTGTCCAGATCGTCATTCTCCTGTCTGGAAAATCCAATGCAGTCACTTAGGGATGGTGCAATTTGTTCACGGTGCCACTTTAAATGTAACTGGGTGTTGCATTCCCGAGAACAGTTTTCATAAATTTGGGATTGAAAGAGAAGGGCATGATGGCTAGCAGCATCTTATTGCAGAAGAAATGGTCGGTTCGAAATGGTCTATAGTATTACTAATTTAATTATTATCTTTTGACTCTAGGTCAGGCTCGATGCACGGTAGACTGTTTCTTAGATAATTATACTCACCAAACGGTAAAAATGTTCAAAAGACAGAATCATCCGCATTTTAGTGGTTACGCAAAGCAGCATACTGGATAGTATTTGTATCTGGTGAATAGGTGGTCCTCACAATTATGTGATATCCAATAGATGCTGCACTGACTGATTTAGAAACTTAGAACGCCAATGAGAAGGTAAATCACAATTTGATTTGTGGACAAAAGAATTGACTGATCCATTTTTGTCGTATTTTCCAGGGTTAGCTCAACCGGGCTTCCAAGTGATGTCACCGTTGAAGTTGGAGATGTGTCCTTCCATCTACACAAGGTATGGCCTGCTTCTTATGCCTTATACCTAAGGTGTAATACCTTGATAATGCAAATGGCAACAAGGAAAAAGACCGGCTGAAACAGTTTTCATTAAGCCACTCAATATGCTGGTGCGATAGCCAAATATTTTCTTTTTCAGGTTTACCAAACTAATAGAACCAGTTTATGATATGATTAATCAGCTTTTACATTACTTTAAAGTTCTATTGAATGATCATGTTCATTCTACACACAACTCTTTCTGGATTCATTCTATTACAGTAAGAACGTCGTGTCAACCAAACTGATATCAAATATCATCATACATCATGTTATCACATGAATTTGTTTTCAGTCTTACAATTTTTAGTCTTCTGCACATTGTGAAAGTTTTTTTGTGGTGGGCATGATGGGGTTGCACTTTAGATATTGAAGATATCATACTATTCAAATTAACTGCGGTTACTATATAAGTCTGAAGAAAACCGACAGAAGTTCATGTTTATCATGAAAACGAGTGTTTGCTAGAACCGCTTTTGTGTCGGGTCTATAGCATAGCACAAAATGGTTTCACTTTGAGGTAGTATGATCATCGGACAAAGATTTAGTCTTAGACTGTGTCGGGAATAGAATAAGATGTGTGGCAACTGAAGGTGGCCATTCTCCTTAGCATTTAAGTTGGAAATGAACGGATTCGATATACATAGTTGCTTTGAGAAAATTTGGAAAAATTCTCAGAGAATAAATAAGTACAGAGGCTAAATGCACTGGCAGGTAACTGTCTAATTATGCTGCCCCGTGTTTTGTAGTCGATCTCTTCCTATACTTTCCTTGGTTTTTTTGCTGTCCTTTCACGGTATTATGACGAAAGAACATCTCCACTGCCTGTGTTATGCTTGAAATTGTGTCTCCATTTTGGGTTGAGAATTCTCTTGCTTCTGTCGCACAATTAGTTTCTAATTCTTATGTTTTTGGCATGCAAATCAGTTTCCATTGCTATCTAGAAGTGGGGTACTAGAAAGCCTCATAGGAGAAGCTTCAGGTAAGGACGAGCAAAACTGCACACTGCAACTTCATGATGTTCCCGGCGGTGCCAATGCTTTTCTTCTCGTGGCCAAGTTCTGTTATGGTGTCAAAATCGAGCTCACTGCAGCAAATGCAGTGAGCCTCCGATGTGCAGCCGAATATTTCCAAATGAACGAAGACTATGGAGAGGAAAATCTCATCACGCAGACAGAAAAGTTCCTGAATGAGATCTTTGGCAACTGGACCGACTCAATCAAGGCTCTCGAGACCTGTGAAGAAGTTCTATCGCGCGCCGAAGAGGTTCATATCGTATCGAGATGCATCACTTCCTTGGCGATGAAAGCTTGTGCGGACCTTAGTCTGTTTAGTTGGCCCGTATCGGGAGACAGCGACGTGAAGAGTCCAGTCGGTACCATATTTTGGAACGGAATCCGCACGGCTTCCAAATCGCGTACCTTAAGTGAGGACTGGTGGTACGAGGATGTCTCTTACCTGAGATTATCATTATATAAACGGTTAATCACTGCTGTTGGATCAAGAGGCATGAAGCCCGAGAAAATTGCTGGGTCGATCATGCATTATACAAAGAGGCATCTGCCATTGATGGGCAGGCATTCAGGCTTCGACAGCGGTGAGTTCCCTGCATCAGGGTCGACCATTTCTTCCTTATCTGATGACGATCAACGGAATCTTCTTGAAGAGATAGTGGAGTTACTCCCAGATCAGAAGGGCGTGACTCCCACTACGTTCTTGCTCAGGCTTCTTCGAACATCCATGATCTTAAAGGCCAGTCCAATGTGTAAAGAGAAACTAGAGAAGTGCATCGGGTCGCAGTTGGATCAAGCGGTGCTCGAGGACCTCCTTATTCCCAATGTGAGTCATTCGATGGAGACTCTTTATGATATCGAGTGTATTCAACGGATTCTTGATCATTTCATGGCGGTAGACCGCGATGCATCCGATCCCATCTCGAGCTGCGTACCAGACGAGGGGCAATTGATGGGAGGCCCTCACTCTCTGACTCCGATAACAATGGTGGCCAACTTGATGGATGGTTATCTTGCCGAGGTGGCAACAGATGTTAACTTGAAGTTGCCGAAATTCGAGTCCATTGCTGCAGTTATCCCTGATTATGCCAGGCCGCTGGATGACGGTATATACCGTGCAATCGACATATACCTCAAGGTAAATACGGATTCGTACTCTGTTCTTCTTGCCGGTGTTACTTCCCATGCCAGAATCACCATGTTTTGTCAGCAATTTGTACAATCAGATGGCAAATGCCATCGATCAACTTAAAACGTTCTGCCCTGTATGTGTCTTGCGAGTGCGCTCTTGGCCGTTAAGCTTCTATTTCAGGAGTCAATCTTCTCATGTTACGTCCAATTCTTGTCCCATTCATTTCTCATAGAAATACTAATGTGCTTCTTACTATTAGGCCCATCCATGGCTCACAGATTCTGAGCGGGAACAGATATGCAGGCTCATGAATTGCCAGAAGCTCTCCATGGATGCCTGCACTCATGCTGCTCAGAACGAAAGGCTTCCTCTCCGAGTAATCGTCCAAGTCCTGTTCTTCGAGCAACTTCGCCTCCGAACATCTATCTCCGGATGGTTCTTCGTGTCCGACAATCTCGAGAGCTCGCAAAACCTGAGCACGAATGTTGCGCTAGCCCGAACAAACGGGCCAGGTCCGGGAAGCAGCGTACAGAACCAAATTGTTGCGTTCGACGAAATGAAGGAGCGTGTGTTTGAGCTCGAGAAAGAGTGCTTGAGCATGAAAGAAGAGCTTCAAAAGGTGCTGAGGAATAAAAGGGGTTGGAACATTTTCTTCAAGAAACTCGGATTCAGATTTAGGCCGAAGACTAGTGACCCGAAAGCCGCCAAACCGCCGCACGATGCAAGGGACTCGGCACCACCAAAGGCTCCGCCGGAGAGCGGAAGGACGGACCGCAATAACGGTGAATTAGGAGATTCGAGATGATTTGCTGAAGAGATGTCCAGTCAGTATCTAAATAATGTTGGTCTCTTAAACTTTTAACATTAGCTAGTAATGACTTGTGGATTCTGGGGTACTTTTCTTCTTGAGGCAGATTACATTATAGACGTCTTCTTCTCTACTTTGATGCATGATCCTGCTAGTCTGCACCGTGAAAGGAAAAATCAGATGCTTAAGGCCAGTTAAAAGTCATTGACTAATGTTATCTCAAAATTATGTCAAATTGCATTCCATCATTGTCTATATATATATATTTTTGGCCAATTTTCCTTCTCTATCAAGTTGAGATCTCTGAAATTTTTGGGATTCTATTAGCACTCTTACAAAATTGACATAATTGATTCCTCAATTTGTCATAATGAAGATTAAAAAGAAGGTTCAACCTGACAAAAAATCCCAAACCGAGACACCCGTGACAAGTCTACCATAAACTAATTTTTTGACTATCAAAAATCCAAAATTAGTATATTTGTGACAATTTTACTTCATGTTATTTTTCGTTAAATAACATACATAATTTTATATGGAGAGACTGATGGCAGAAAATAAACAAAGAAAGCATTTTAATTAAGAAAAGAATTAATGATTTGATCGTCAAATTTGAAAGATAAAACAAATACAAAATAAAGATAAAGATATCAATTCACGATACAAATTAAAGAGGTTACATGTCAATTAGTCTTTTCAACGTGCGACAGTACAAGTGATTGGTTGATATTATGAAGTTCGAAAAAAATGTAAGAGAAATCTTAATCTTGCGTATGGAATGTGATTAAACTCTAGACTCTTTAATAGGTTCAATTAAATTCTAAACATTTTTTTTAAAAGTGTAATCAAATTCTTTTATGGGTAGAAACCAAAATTGCTTACTTGGCACTTAAAAGTTGCCTACAAATGGCACCTTTAAATAGCATCTTTAATAAAAAGTTTTAAAATTTGATTGCATGACTTAATTGAATCAATTATAGAGTTTAGGACTTGAATATATTTTTTGACAAAGGTTTATGACTAAATTGAACCTATTGAAAAATTTAGGATTCTATTTCACTCCGAACACAAAATTTAGGATTTATGGTTCAATTTTCTCTATAGAGTTGTAATGACATGTGAGGTCAAATTTTTTTTGTGGATCTAAACTTTCTAAAGTATGGAAACCATAACTATAAACTATTTTACAAACCGGACCAAGTTCTTGGAATTTTATAAATTATACGATTGCAAGATGGTCATTAGATTTTGACATGTAGAATCATTTACAATTTGGTTGAGGTGTTTACATCAACTGTCTTAAAATGCAAAGGAGGTTGCGTATCAAAACACAATCATTTTAATGATAATATTTTTATATATCGTATATGATAATCGAATTTCGTCATCACTTCGTCTTAACAATCTAATGTTAAGTAAAAATCACATTTTGTTCACTTGTGTGAACATGATGTGCCATAACCATTTCTCTGGGTATGATAATCCACGTACTCTATGGTTTAATTAACCAAAGATTTGGTACCACATAAGATAAAAATCGAAGCTAACCTTACCCGAGCAATACTATGTAATTCGTTTTCCTTCGTAAGAACGAGTTTTCCGCAAGTTTAACGAATTTGCCACGTCGGAAATTTTATTGAAATTCACGTATCATACGTGTATATTTTCATGTATAAATACGAGTATTTTACTAAAAATATTAGTTTTCCTTTGATTTTTATTAAAAGATTAGTCATCAATCTCCCTCTCTCTCTCCCTCTCTCTCTCTCTCTCTCTCTCCGGTGCAAAGCATACCAGAGACCTCAACGCTGAAGAAATTTCCGACGAAGAACGCCGGAAGAATCACGAGGATTCGCTTCAGGTCGAGCTCTGCCCAGTTTCCATTTCGGGTCAGTGAGCTTTCTCTTATCTGTCTCGATCTTGAAATGAGATTTTGTCGTGCTGCGTCCTGCTTGAAATTAGTAGAAGAAAAACAGGAATATCTGATCTTTTCACTGGAAACTGCCTGTACTCGTTCGATCGTTCTTGTTTCGTGTGCTCGGCTTGCGTGTTTTCGGTTTCGGATTGGAGGGTCTCTGGATTTTCAGCTTGCACAGCTTCGGTCTGTGTTGGAATGCTTCCCTTTTTGGGGTGGGAGCACGTGTGTGCGGGTGTGAGTTGACCCGGGGGCAATTGGGGTGATTTTCTTTGCAGTGATGACAACGATTGAGACGAGGAGGGAAGACCCACCAAAGAATAAGAGTGGCATGGCGGTTGAGAGCTCAGGTGCTTCGTTCAAGAGATGGGGTAGGAAGTATCCCTTCATCAGATATGGCCTCCCCATGATTTCTCTCACTGTTCTTGGCTCTGTTGGACTTGCCCATCTCTTGCAAGGCAGGTTAGATTCTTCCTTGTTCTAATTATGTCACTAAGTCATGATTTCGATTGGTAAGCTGCTGAGTATGAAACGTGATGGATTTACTTTGTGAGAGGGACCAAAATTGTGTTTTTTCTTCTTTTTCGCTTATGTTGTCTGTGGGAATTGACTAGACTTGGGTTCTTTCTCCTTTGTTTTAGAGCTAATTGCTTATTTCTTAACTGGTGTTCTCGAACGACGAATGATATGATTGTTTCTGTTTGTTGTGCTCGTCTGAGATGGAGTGTGCTTGGCGAGCAATTCATGTTCAGACTATTGCCTGTGTTTCTCAGAGTTTAGCGATTTTGGTTATTCACACGGTGGTTTAACTTTGACCCAAAACATTGTTTTGCAGTTTGGACCTTCATGATGTTAGAACCTGACATTCATTTGTATTTCTTGCTTTTCTGTTCATTATTTGAAGTTTGAACGACATGCTTATCCATTAAATGCCTACCATGAAGACCTTACATCATCTACCTATATAGGCTCACCTTTGTAATATGATTATACTGGTTACCATGTCTAAGCTCTTGGATATGGGCAACCGTTGGCACACTCTTTTTTTGTTTCTTGTGCTGAAATGTTGGTCCACTCTTGTTGTGTTAATCAGATTTTGTCGCATGTCCTACGCCTTCTCAAAGCTATCTGATTCTTGTAGTTCAGCAAGGATATTGCAAAAGTGAAAGATGACAATGAGTGGGAGATCATCGAGGAAAGAAAAGCTCTGTCACGAACAGGACCAATAGAAGCATACAAGCCTAAAAAGATATCATTAGAGGAGGAGCTGAAGGTATGATCCTTTGGCTAGGGCCCTTAAGGTAAGTTCTCTCTTGCCTTGTGGTTCGCATCTAATCAGCACGTTTCTCTGGTTTTCAGGCTTTCCAAGAGAAGGTCAACATCAACGATTATGAATACAGGAAACTTCCCCGACCAAATGATGGCAAGTCTGGCCAGCAGTGATTTAAAGAAAACACGGGGAAGACCTAAGTTAGGATAGTTTTTTGTTTATCTGGCTTTTTGGGTCGGCATATCCGCCGGTTTATAGGCTTTGTGAGAGAAGGCTGTCATAACAAGTATCATGCACAAGGGAAATTTTCATCTGACCTTCAGCATAGTCAAGCTAGCTGTGGCCTTCAAAGGCAAATGGTTTGTGACAGTTCAAAGGATGTAGCAGCTGCTGAAACATTCCCTCTTTGGCCTTTCACTCTCCTTTTGGAATTTTTGCCCACAAACTTATATTAGTCACATGGCAGATAAACCATATACAAAATGTTTTGGATGGAATAAGTTTGCGTATGGTAATCTCTAGTGTGATTTGTACCTATAATAGTTTTCGGCTTGACAATAGTAATCCCTCAATATGCTGGTCTTCTTAGATGACTGAACTGAACTGATCCAGTGGTGAGTTTGTGAGGAAACTTTAATCATCTTGATGACTTTGATTGAGATCATACAAGACAAGACTTAGTTGTCTCGTTGATGTTCATTACCTGTTGTTCCTATTATTATACTTTGACGGTTGGACCAGTTAAGTTCAGAAAAATTTGGACACGAAGGTTTCCTCTCATCAAATATTTTTATTTGCTGCTTCAGAAACTGCTTAAACTGGCCATAACTTAATGATTGTGTTGAGCTGGGTGGATGGCGGTCTCAATTTTTTTTTGTAAAGATGATCTCATTTTAGACGCATCGGTCAAACGGTTGGATGTTACCTTCATGAGTCACTTTGGATGAGCTCGATACTGAGCAGCAGTAATTCTGTGAATCAGCTCAGTTTGTAAGGATGATATTTGAGTGAAAGCATTAGAGGGCATGATCTTCATCAGTCGAATCTATGACTAATTAGAAGTCCTGTGTCATCTTTATTTTATTTGTATATAACCTGCCAAAATTGATCTCCAGTTATGCCACAGTTTAGCACTCGTCTCGCCAATTACTACGACAGCAAAAGAGCCTCTCAAATGGTTGAGGAGCCTAACGGAAATATGAAACCAATTTGCTTGTTAATTTAGCATGAATAATCTTCCAAACATATTCAAAGCTCCAATTTGAGCTTAACTCGAGCCTGGATGGATCGATTTGCGCTGAGTTTGAGCTCGCCATACTTGCTCTGACCAGTCGTTCCTGAGCTTGCCATGCTTGCTCGAGTTAAGTATCCAGTAGTGAAATGTCTCTTCCAGGTTGTTCCAAAGGCCTAAGCGGATGAGATTTTGATCGAACGAGTTTGAAATAAAATCGAAACTTGGTGGCCTAAAAAAGAACTCGATTGTCAATGTGGAACGTCCCAAATGGTCTTTTGAAAGACATGAGCAGTAGCATTTAAAGTTGCTTCCAGTTGTTCCCATGATTCCCGAAAACTTGAAAAACATCTTTGAATTCTACAGGTCCCAAAGGGTTTTCCGATTGGGTTAAAGTTAACCAGCATTGAGTCAATGTCAATAAATGAACTGCCTCGTATGACAGGTCGTTCAATTATGCTCCCCAACCAGTCAACGCATTCTCCTACACACAGACAGGGAAAGAGAAAGAGAGGTGCTAGAAGAGCAATATCAAAAGAATTAAGAGGAGGTACATTATATCACCTTTGCCACAATTACAAACATTATACCCAATTCTCCAAAAGAGAGCCCAGTTCTGTTTATGTACATCATCACCCCCAGAAAAACAACAGACGGACCGAAACAAAAATGTCTTAAAACCCTACCAAGTATTCCTTGTGACCTTCCCCCACTAAGTCCCTCTTTCCCTTCCCTCGAAGCTTATTCATTTACACATAAAAGCATGGCCAAATCCCAAAAAGAGCCTCTCCCAATCGTGCCGATTCAAACCCCTCGGCTTGATCACCCCCACGGTACAACAAAAGACAGGCACTTGAAAAGCCACTAGACAACACATAAACCGAAATCTTACGTAGCTACCTCGGCTTCGGGTGCGACCCAAGCGATAATAGTGGTTGCATTAGCCTCTGGGCTGAAGGGCTACCTAGTAATGTAGCTTGAGACCGGGTGAGCATCTCAGCCATGGACGGCGTCTGATAGGCCTGGACGAGGCTGGACCTATCGGTGGAGTCACCTCTGGCAGTCGCTCGCTGCCACGAGTGCGAGCTTAGTCCAGAGAGGATATATGCTCGACCCGAAGCCTCATAAACATGCCTGCTTGCCATTCTCTCTTGCATTTCCTTGAGCTCGGCGTCCAAAGCGATGCTCAGGCGGTCACCAGATTTAGCTGACAAGGATTCGGAAAGAACCCTACGGCAGTTCTCAAGAATAGAAGCAGCAACAGCCAGATCTCCTTGCTCAGCTGCAGCACGAGCCTGCGCCATCGCCTCTGCTGCTCGGACCCTGTTTTGCTGCCTATCAACCTCTATTGAGACAATTTCTTCTCCAGCTATCTCAGGTCTCTTTATCGTGACTTCTTCGCCTTCAGTCGAAACAAACTCTTTCGTTAAAGGATCCCTATATATGCACCCGACATTCAAAAGTAATGTTTCGGAGCTTGAAGCCTCTGCGGGAATGTTGATAGAAACCAGAAAGTCCCTCTCTTCATCAGCATAGAGGTCACCCACATCAATGCTACCCGAGCATCCATCGGCCATTACGCAGCTTGGGTAACTTCCGGCTTTTAGAGAACTAATTTTCAAGCTTGGGTGCAAAGATTCAATCTTTACTTGCAACTCTTGCACAACAACACTGAGTAGGCCACCGATGCATTGAGCAAAGGCATCCTGAATTGCAGCCTCTGTCTCGATGAAGGAGAATGTGCCTCCAGATGTCTCTGATATGGAGTGCATAGCTGAAGAGTCATGATCAGTGCCAAATCCAAAAGTATGCACAGGTATTTGGAACCCACTGTTGTCACTTCCGTTGATGGACAAGGGGAGAAGTGGGTGACCATTTGGTTGAGGACAATTTTCGCCAGAACCGCTGATGGTGTAAGTGTCTTGTCCATCGGACAACAGTATAACACTTGCCACTGGGTTTTTCTGCTTCCGGTCAGCCATTACCTTAGCACCCTTTCTTAGGCCTTCGGCAATGTTGGTCCCACCATTTGCCACCAAGGAATTCACGGCTTGAAGTGCCTGCTGCCGTCCTATGTCAGACATGCAGCGGAGGGGGAAGAGGCGCCGAGCAGTGGAGGAAAACGATATCACCGAGAGTCGATCGGCTGAGCTAAGGTTCTGAATAACAAACCCCATGGCACGTTTTAGCAATGCTAGTTTAGTACCCGCCATGCTACCACTGATGTCAAGCACCGTAACCAGGTCAATGGGAGCACGTGGGGTTTGCACGACTTGTGGGAAGCTAACATTTTTCTGACTTGGGTTTTGCCTCCCAGCAGCTGCAACTGCCTTAAGATGGACCAGGACAGAGAAGTTGTCTCGAGAATTGGACCGTGGCATAGCTGAAACTTCAGGATACACCCTGACCTCCAAAGATCTTGAGGAATTCCCACCTGCAACTTCACTACAGGAGTTCTTTTCTGCGACTGCAAGTTGGAAATCTAAGGGTTCGTCATCATCAAATACTCCAGGCTCTGGAGCCTGGAATAGGGGAACAATGTGGCGCCGGTGCGAATCACGTCGGGGCGGAGGACGAAGCATGGTCACCACAGCATCGTTGTGGGCCCAACGTACAGGATTTCTCGATGCACTTCGCGGGATAGCATCTGGACACGGTACTTGTGATGGGATCTCTTTCCATTTTGCCCGGCAGACAGGGCAGATTTGGTTCCCATACTTGACATTTGAAGCTATGCAGTGGAAATGGAACGAGTGGGAACACTCTGCAGTGAATATAGCGTGGCCTCCTCCTTGTTTTATTTTGTTCAAGCAAATGGAGCAAGTCTGCTAAACATGGGAGTAAAGAGTCAGTAACAATCGCAACACATCGAAAAAGAAGAAAGTGCTATATTTGATACTGCAAGAAGAGCATACTGCAGATAACCAAAAGGGATAAGCCAGAAAAGGCCTAATTGATGGACTTGAGGTTAGTGTTACTATAAACTGAAGGTTAGTTAAGGCTATGCATATAACAAGCTTCGAAATAGGAGAAAACGCATCAAGGATCAAAGTAACACCCAAAGATGTTTAACTTGCAGGACATCTTCATTGAACATTCTACAGAAAGTAAAACCAAAAGGCGGAGGCAACTCCCAACTCTACAAGAACTAGCAATCGGCCCAATTCAAGTTACTGCATTTCAGCATTAAATTTCCAATTCATGCTGATTTTTTATAAGCACTTTGAAGTCATTGGCTTATTTGCCACAAAGTTTCATAAACGAACAGTCGACATATACGAACACAAAAAAAGCTACTTTTCCACATCAAACAGCGGGAAAGTAATGCTATTCTTGACAGACCAAGGCAAAGTAGCACTACTCTTGCAAGGGACTTATGAACTAATCTTCAAACACATAAACGATCTACACATCCAAAACGAAAATATACTAGAGCCTGAAGCAGCCATAAATCACCAGCCGGTGCTTCTCAGAGTAGCATTAAAATGAATATGCAATGAAGACAATTTTTTAATTCAACAGTTATGATAGGCACAGAACAAGAGCTCATGCTTCCAAGCACAGCGAACAGTATCATATTCAGTCCAACAAATCGTCAGAAGCAGGAAACGGAAGATGAAACAAAAGCTGTAATCACATGCCACATAGTAGATCAAGAAAGTACGTAGATCTTTCCCCTGTCCCCATCAGTATGCATAAGAACCAGAAACTTCCCTCTGAACTCAAAATGGACAAGCAATCGACGGTACTAAATCCAACAAAAGAAAACGCCTTCCACTCCAAAAATTAACCAAAACCAAACGCAGTTTAGAAAATGTCAGTTTCCATGTCCGAACTGAAATTTTCAGTTTGTGCAATTGCCAAAATCATATAAAGAAACCCAAAAAACCAAAGAAACTACAAAAGACAACTTTACTAAAAATTTCCCAACTCTGTCATAGACCAGCAAAAGAGACAGTCGAAATTGAATGAGACAGAGAAAGAATAAACCTTGGACGACTTGCTTCCGCTCCTATACAACTTCAAGCCATGAGAGGAAGGAGTTGGCGTCATGGGCCTTGGACCATCCCCGTCCCAATTCCCTGGCGAAAGCAAGGCAGCATTTGACAATCTATCGGTCGAAGCATCGAGATTATTGGAGGGCGGGTCCTCCAGAGTTCTGGGGACGTAGACACACAGATTTAAGCCCAAAGCGAGCTTCGCTTTCCTCCATTTACTCGCCATTTCTTTTCTTCCTGGCACTGGTGAGATCTCAACACACTGAAAGAGAAACCCAGAAACCGTCTAGCCACAAGCACACAAAAAAACCCACCAAAGTTCTCGCCTTTCTGGCTCGAAACGAAAGCCACAGATCTCAAGAAGTTATCTTGGGTTATCTTGGGGAGCTCGGTAGCTGTCTTTGAGCTGAGAAACTTATTGGAACGAGAGCGAGAGAGAGAGAGAGAGAGAGAGAGAGAGAGAGAGAGAAGGCTTTAGGAAAAGTTTAAGTGGAACACGAAAACCAAGAGATAGAGGGAGAGAGAGAGGGGTCTGTATGGAGAAGAGAGAAATGTCTAAGGGGGATTTTGAAAAAGGGTATGAAGGGAAACGTCAAAACGGAGGACTGGGTCATACAAAGACGAAGATGAACCAAGTGGGTTGCTGCTGCTACTTGGAGTCAGCATCCTCGGCCGCCATTAGAGAGGGAGAGGGAGAGGGAGAGGGAGATGGGTTCCTGAGTTTTGACCTGGTTGGCTTTTGCAAGGTGGTAACAAGGAGGAGGAGGAGGAGGTGGTGGTGTGGTGGATCAGATAAAGCACGTTTTGGTTGAATTGTGAAAGGTGGTTGCTTTATCATGGCACCAGTCTCTCTCTCTCTCTCTTCCTTCCTTCTTTTTTCTTATTTTATAGTTTCTTCCTTTTGTTTTCTGTCTTTTGACTTTCGGTACTTTTTGTAAATAATCTTTTGTCCTTTTTTTCCTCCTGAAATAAAACAACTACTGCCAATATAAGAAAGAAAGAAAGAAAGTATTATAGTCACGCAGAAACAGAGATAAATTATTTTGATTGCTCTTAGGCCCCGTTTGGTTTAACATTTGAGGAACGAAAAGTCGAAAGCTAGCATTTGAAATGCTGAAAGCCCAAAGGTGATAACCCCAGCTTTGGGCTTTCAACATTCCACAAATGTTGAAGCCTATTTTTCCCTTCCCAAATTGACCTCACTCACATTTCTTTATTCCGATTTTACCCATGTAATTGTTCATCTTTTTCACCGTGAGGGTAGCTGGTGAGGGTGGCCGGCGAAGGGCCGGCGAGGACGGATCTAGCCGACGAGGTCGCCTAACCCAGGCGATGACCACCTGGAGTTGGGCGACCACCTAGGTGCCGTCGCCTGGGTCGCATGACCTCAAGCGACGTCGGCTTGGGTCGCAATCCAGGCGATGGCCGCCTGGGTCGCACAATCGAGGCGGCCGTCTCACCACCCAGGCGGCCATCGCTTAGAGTCGCCTGACCCAAGCGGCCGTCGCCTGAGGTCGCGTGACCCTGGTAGCCGTTGCTTGGGTCGAGCAACCTCACCGGCCCTTCGCTGGTTACCCTCGACGGCCACCCTCATCGATGAAGAAGATGAGTGGTATTATGGGCAAAATCGAAATATTAAAAATAAAAATTACCAAAGCCCTTTGCAAAAAAAGATTTACCAAACACTACTTAGGTCAAAGTAACTTCACAAATCTTTTTTTTACCAAATACCACTTGCATTTTTCCAAGTGACTTTCACATAAAATTATTTGTATTCCACTATGTAGCATTTGAAAAGTCAAACCAAACAGGCGCTTAGAGGATTGAAGATTAATTGAAGGAGTATTAAATGTTTTTTTTTGCTTAGTTAAACTGGTTTTTTTCCATGTTAAATGGCATCTGAGCTGTACCGTCAGCGCAATTACAATAGTAACATATGCGACAAATATCAATGTTTTATTAATTTTGTAGCATTATAACTTTTTTAGTACTAAAACAACAAATTCATATAATTATTTATTTAGAAATAATCTAACATTTCGGGGGATTATTTTATGTAGACATATATATTTGTCCTTATTTCGCAAGGTGATTGGATATACATAAATTATGTTGCCTTTCTTTATTTCTTGAAAAAAAATTCAGATATATAAACTTAGGACACTATTTAATTAAGATGAACAAAAAAAAGCATAGACATATATTTTAGATAATTAGATAACAAAGAACAAGAATGAATCAAAAGCCAACAAGGGGAAAAAGAAGTGTTGACGTTGAAAGTAGGTAATGAAAGTCTCCAACGCCTATTCCTTTTTCATTAGGAAGGCTAAAAAAAGTTCCATTATGATAATCGCCAACAGGGTTTGTGAAAGAGAATTTGTGAAACTTGCATAATTCATTGAACCGGCATGATAAGTTTTAAGTTTCAAAATTTCGAACGGGTACAAAGTAAATTCCAAGGTTGAGGTCATACCGACCCTCTACCCACCACACGCCTTGTATATGGTAGTATGTATTTAGCCTTTAAATAGATATATATATATATATGCATCTGAAAATTTAACATTGTCTCTTTTTATTGTGAAGTTTCAAAATGTGTGAATGATAGGAGGAATTTATACTGTGTATTTTACTTCGGATGTGATTATGTCTTTAGGATTATAATTTTGTTGAATGTTTAGTGTTGATTATGTTTCTGACAAATTTCTTATTTAACCAAAAAAAATGTAGAACCATTCCAAGTACCAAAAGGCCTTGGATCCGATGGCCATAGGGTAGGTTCTAGGATGGGGCAAAGAACTTACCCTCCACCGTAGAACTGCACTCCCTTAATCACAAGAAAGGAAGTCCAAGTATATTAATATAACTGGTTGGAAAAAATATTCACTTAAGATTTTAAGTCAATAACTTATTGCCCTATTAGGATTTATTAATTGCTTCAAACCATGGTAGTTCTCCATGCAGCTCAACAATTTCCTCTATATGTTTGATCCCTCTAGTATCGGTCTCGCTCCCCTTTATTCATATATCATTTTAGCAACATATCTCAACTTGAATCTCTACCTTGTTTATATGCATTTGTTTTCAAGCATGGCAACGACTCATGAATGTGTTGTAACACCACACTAAACACCGATATCAGTGTTGGGAGTTGGCTACCAATCAACATATCATATCATTGAGTACTATCGATGTTTTTGGACTTAGGAAAGGAAAGTTCTATATACCGTTGATTAAGTCATTAGATCGTCATTTTTATTGTTGGATCACGGGAGAAATGAAGGAATATGATATAACATACCCGATCTAACTGTTGATAAATTGATTGGAAGCTTAAGTCTCGAAATCCAAGAAGCTCACTAGGGACATAACTTATGTAAATGAAATAGGTTGACAGTATTTAAGTCCCGCAAAGATTGGAAAAAATAACACAAAAATACCGTTGACACTCTACTATGTTAGTTTCATCAGATGGGGTGCCCAATTTAGTCGATTCATTATACAGGTTTAATTTGGAAGTAGAATTCGCAAAACGACTCTCATTATGTGGCACCTTATCCCATTTCAAAAAGTGGTGCGCTTCTCTAGCACCATTTGTGACGATTCGACTTGTGTTAGATAGATTAATTATCCAAAAAATCCCTTTAAGATCATGATGATTGGAGGTGGATACGCAACTTACAGACCACTTCACTTTGTCTTCCCCCAATAATATGATACATGAGATGTTACATTATAATCTACAAAGTAGTCAGTATTTCTAATTCAATTCCTTCAATCATGGCTTTTTGTCAAACCTAAAAAGGATGCATACCCGTTTCAAGCAGGATAGGCATAGAAGCTTAACGGATGGAAGAAACTTGGATTTATCAATGCAAACCACAAGCGATTCACTGGTGCTTCTATAGATGCAGGCATGCTAGAGAGCTGGACAACATTTTCAATAAACTTCGTGTTTATCGTGCGGTACTGTTAAATTAGTTTCCAGAACGTTTGTCTAAGCTTTGTAGTTGGTGATAAGTCAACCCCCTAAAAACCCTAGCCGTTTGACTTCCCGAATGCCGATACAGTGTTAAAAAACAACAGTAACTGTCCATAGGATGTGCTGTTTCACCTAAAAGAAAGTCAATTATTTTGGTAAAGAGGTACGTGGGATTTGACAGCAAGATGGCGCACTGCTAAGCTCGTTTCTGATTTGTCCAAAGTGAAGGAGGACAAATATTACCATCTAAGAGCAATCATCCCAAGAAATGACATTTTCAAAAGCGATTCCTGTTTTTTTTCTGTCTCTTTTTTATTGTTTGGCTTATGGTATTCGCATCTTAACAAGAGTGGATACTTATCTATATAAATAGTAAGTCAAACAATCTAAGAACGGAACGGAAGTAGAGTAGATGAGGGCAATGATTTCGAGAGACGTCTCTTTAGTGATGAAATTTGATCGAAAGAACTTAAAAAGAGCATGACATTAGAATTCATGCGTATACATAGGAGTCGTATTGTCAAGTTTAGATCCACTTAGGGATCATAATCTAAACATGAGGCTTATTCCTTTTAAGCTATTAGGGAATGTGCCTCCTTTGTTAAACTATTAATGCTTTGTTTTCCATGGTGAAGATTTCCACAATGGAAAATTTGACTCCTTGTCATTCATTATATCAACCGTGATGTTTATCAAATTAAATTCGTCATTTGAGTTAGGCTAATGATCATCTCAAAAATCAAGTACAGTAATAATTATCTTGTGGTTTCATTTAACATTTGGTCACTGTACTCTCGTGTAGCTAGACTACTCTACATCAAGACAAGACCTATAATAGGGCATGAACTTTTGTGATACTTATTAAAAGCTCTATATTGTAAGGCTATAAATAAAATATACGAAGACACATGGTGCTTTACGACCATTCGCTGAACCAGATAGTATATCATCTATATCCGTTCATAGTACCATGCGGTGTCACAATCATCCTAACCATTGATCCATGAAAATGTGTGTTTGAAATTTGCGACTGAATGGTTTCTTAGGTAAAATTTGTCGAGGTAGAGACATGATATAGGGATAGAGAATCCTCATTTTATAGGATGTCACAATCCTCATAATGACTAATCTATATGAAACGTGATTTTGCTTGTTAGTATGAGGATAGGAGATCTACGTACATAGTGCAGCCAAATGACAACCCTCTATAATCCCATACCATATTAAAATGGGCATTTCAATTATAGTGGGAAAATTATCAAAAAAAGTTATAAATTTATTGTCCTTATACAAATTCAACCTTAAACATTTTAATTGTGTATATTTTGACAACTTGCCAATATAGTCATTTCGATTAATTTTAATAGTCTAGTCAATGTAAGTTGTCATACATGGTACAGTTGATACTGATGTAGACAATCTTTTAAATTTTTTTCGAATTATTCTTATTATTATTTTTTTCTAACCTTAGGTCGACAAGGCCTGGGCATTGTAACCTTTGCCTGTGGCCAACGACCTTGGCGGCCGAGGATGAGAAAATAAATAGGAAAGAAAAAATAAAAAAATAAAAAAAATAAAAAAATATAGAAAATTTAAAGAATTGTTCACCTTAGCGCTGATCGCCTGGTCATGCAACGCAAGATGGTTGGCGGTAACTAAATTGTCATGCCAATGATCTTTGGCCAAAATTGATCGAAATGATTCAATTGGCAAATCGTCGAAATATTTATAATTAAATTGGTACAATTGAAAAGTTTATGATTAAATTGGCATAAGTGCAATAGGTTTTAGGACTAAAACGGCTAAATTGAATGGTTTAGGACTGTCATATTGTTAGAGACACAATTTATGTAGTCATCACTCTCAATTAGTATTTACACAAACTTTTCATTTGGGCCTTTAAAATCTCCGTAACCGAGCCTCCTGAAATCTTTCTTTTACTTAACGAAGTTACAAGAAACATTTCTTGTTCATCTCGTCGTCATAATTTTTTTTCCGGTCATGGGAAATCTCCGAAAAACGAGCCTTTCAAAGTATCGGCATGTGTGGACACAAACAAGCGTCGAGAAAGATTTCACATATCGTTCTCCTTAGCTATACTCGTAATCAATGCTGTCAAAATCCCTCTCTCTATCTTTGACCATTACAATAATCACAAGCAAAGGAATGCAAGTTATGGACCATGCCCTAACCCCATTCTTGAGGGCATCATCATATGCAGCATAGAAAGAAAAGCACCATCTCATCACTACATCCACGACTGAGAGAAGATACTGAGGCACCAAATGGACCTGACGTGGCTCCATCATGACGAATCATTTGCTCGACTTTTCTTCTTTTATTTATGTTTTTGGGGTCAAAGTGTTTGATTTTTCTTCTTTTTCTCTATTGCAATGGCTGGCAATTTTTCTGTAATCATTATCAATTTTATGTTTCATTTTTCACGCATGCCACACGTGCACATCAATAGTCGTTTTTGTGGTTCAGTATGTCAACCCTGCTGACCTAAGTTCATCATATCAACAGGACGATGGCATTTTACTATTCCTTCTTTCTTTGGCCCTTTTCCCCTTTCTTTAGTATTTCCTTTTCCTAGCTTTTTCTTTTGTTGTTTGCTAAAAATACTCCCTTTTCCTAACTTCTCTTTTTCGTTCTTTAAGTTTTTTTATCCACGGTCACATATGCCTAAGTTATAAAATAATTTGCTAAGCAGGGCAACGTAGTTTCATCGTATGGAAAAAGTGATTTATTTGATTCAAATGTCGAATTTCATTCGCATAATTTTGTAAGTCACTTTCATGGATCATTTTCTTACACCTCTTGCATTTTGCTTTCAAAATATAAATGAGCATTTGATGAGGAAAAAAGCATGACGATGCCCTTGTCAGTTAGAATATGATGTAGAAGACATAGGAGGTCTATGTACTTTTTAATAGGGGTGAGCATGATATTAGGGTAGAATTAGGAACTGGACCGTTTTTCACTAATCTAGTTTTAGAAATTTAGATATGCATGGTAGATTTCGGGTTTCAAATATTGAGAAACTGGTTCTAACGGGCAGGTTTCACGACATGGAACCTAGAACAATTAATTGTATTTTTCTTGTTCTATATTTTCATGCAATCCCGAAATATTTCATGGTGTAGAATTTACAACCATTAGTCTAAGTTTTCATTTTCGGCAATATCCATGACTGAGATTTTTACTTTGTTAATATTTTATATTTTTTGTGCGCCTAAATAAAAGTTGTGGTCAGTGGATTATAGCAATAAATTGTGATCTTTAGAGGTGATGATTCATTATAATCGTTCAATTAAGAATACAAGTAGAACCTGGGTAGACCTTGAAACTTGTGACATGGTAAGTTTCATATTTCAGAATATGCATAATAGATTCCAAGTTCTAAAAATCTGGGAACCGATTTTGACAAATAAATTTTAGGTGGAACCTCAGCTAACCCTAAAATCACTCACCCCTACTTTTTAATAGGGATTTTTCTTGGGGTTGACAGTGAATTCCATCTTTATGGTGGTTTATACTTGATTGGCATCAATTCAATAACATGAAATCAGGATTCCTTATTCTCTGGCTTGAGGGTGTGACAGCGACCAATGAAATGCGTACTCGGTTTTCTTGTCACCAGTCGAATAAGAAAAGTTTATCCAAACTTGGTAGCATGCCTAACTATGGCATTATTAAAGAAAAAGTCTTGACGCAGCCGGCCGGCACCGATAGTAAACAATCTACCCATTGAGATAGAGACCGACCATGAATGAAGAATTATGCCCTTTTACCAGAGAAGAGAGAGAAGAGAGAGAAGGTGGAATCATGCAAAAAAAACAAAGCCTTGGTCAATCTCAATGCACTCTAAAAAAACGTAAATGTCGATGTTCAATAGTCAAATTTTGGCGGTTATGAATCTTCCATATATTGATAAGTTCCTAATCGTTGAATTTCATTCGCCCACCATTATTTTCGTTTGACTGCTTTTCGTTCGGCTGGTCCGACCTCTAACGTTTGTCTTTGTCCACGAAAAATCGCCCACGTGGATCTCTGTGCACTGATTCTTGACTCGACTTGGTACCTGCACGTATTTTTGCTCAAGCTATGCGTATCTGCCGCGGTCGGCTTCGATCAAGGAACCATTTCGAGGAGTCTAAAAGTTCTGCTTTCTAGAAGGAGAAGAACTAGCAATAAGTTGCGCTGTAATGGCATTGAAATTGTTTAAAAAATAAGGAAGATTGATGGAGAGAAATGGTGGACTGATGGTTGAATCTTCAATAATTTTGAACGGTATGGAAATTGCTAAACTTGGGACAATTTTTAAGAGAATGAGAAGGTGATTACTTAGCTCTACTCTTGCGAGGATTGACATATGGATACGCCACTAATTAAATATCAACTGAGAGACATAGTCTTTATTCATTTATACTGCTTGAATTTGCTTCACGACTTACTATTTGAAATGGTTTTGCTTCCTTTTTTCATGTAGTCATATAACGTAGAGAAACTTGATTAGACTTGATTTGCATCTCGGCTAATTCATGATCATTGACTTTTGGGATGAGCTGGTTGCTTGTAATGCTTTGGTTAGACCATGAAAAGTGGATGTCGTTTGAACAAGACATGCTTTGGTTTTGAATAATAATGGCTTCCCTTTTGCCAAGGATAAACCGAGCTTTTTAACTCTCTCCGTCAAGGATAAACCGAGCTTTTGCCCTCACAAAGGAAAACAAATGAAAGCACTTTTTTCTCCTTCACTCAGGACAAAAAACCTTATATCCACAAAAATAAAATGAGAATGAAAGCAATCGATGATGCTTTGTCCGTTTAAAATTCGCGTACATCCGAATTCGGTGGATTGAGTTAATATAACCGTTATTTTATAATTAAATGGCTAGACAAGGGCGTGTTCCTCTTTTCTTTTTTGTGTCTTTATAAAGTTAGTATTTATGAAGATTCCTGGGGCAAAGGTACACATGAAACTAGGGTTGTGATTAAGTTTTATCCCCAACATATACATAGCAAAAGGTACAAACAATGTACAGATAAAAGCAGAGAAACATTGAATTGGTATCGGCTTTACAATCTTCCATACAAACACCACAAGGACCAGTTGTGGTGGTGGAGTATGAGGTGAATCGATCCAAAAGAGTGAAAGGTATAGTGGTTCCAAAGCTGTAAAAAAGGACAAACTGAGTTGGAACGAAGAAAGAGAGGCCACTTGCATGATGCATGCCCTAAATGGACCGCCAAAATCATGCTAAATTCACCAACCCATGAAAGAAAAGTCAATGCACCTGTTCATTTGGGTCCAGGTTGTAACATCAGGAAAAAAGAAATAAAAATAATAACAAAGGATGGGGTAATAGGACACCTAGATTTTGCTTTGCTTTGCTTTGTTTTCATGGACAAACAAGAACCAATTTCCTCTCTCATTCCATGACAAGTAGAACATAGTACTTTTCTTTGGGGCGTGGCACTGAAAAATTGGAGAGAGGAACTTCTGGAAGCCCATCGCATGAATGAGTGGAGGAACAATTTGTCTTCTTTTTTGTTGCGGAGGGCCTCTTCTCCATTTAAGATGTCTTCTACTGGTCTGTTAGGGCATCAAGTGATTTTTGCACTGGTATTGGATCAATCAAGAATCTTAATCACCATGCCCCATCAGCAAATCTTCTTTTTATGCGTTGAGAATTAATGCACTATCTTCCTTGGAGGAGCGTGAGCATCTTGTCATCTGCCAATTGGTGGCGATGCCAATCTTTGACGTAAGTCCTATATAGGAACACGATTCTAAACATGTCATGAAACGAGAAGCGGCAGAAATCTGCCATATATAGTAACACGAACGTAATAGTTTCAAATCGACACGATTCGATATGTTTTGGCCAGTTTTGCGTAAGAATCGAAATTCCATATTAGACCAAATTTAAGCCAGTCTAACAATGATGCATGTGAGAATACTTGGATAACTGACATGAAATGATGACAGGATATAGGTTCTGAAAGAGTTAGGATTTTGATCTTAGAGGATGGAGGGGATTGTATCATCTAAAGAATTGAGAGAGCTACAATACCTACGATCATTTTTCCTTTTGGCTCTAAAGATCGGTAAACATGTGAATATTGCATCGAGATGATTTGGAATTGCACGAAAAAAAGTGGTAAAATTATTTTGTAAGACTCATTTCAGATAATTGCAATTAATATTAATGTTCATTTAATACAATGAATCTAAAACCCTAATCATGGATTGTAAAGGAGAAAGAGACTGTATATCATGATAATGATCTCCAGGCTTTGAGTGGAGTTCCCTATTCCCACCACTTTACTCTCTCCTAAAAAACCCCATCTTTTAAAGGGAGGGGGGGAGAGAGAGAGAAAAATGCTCCATCTTTTTGGATGCAAAAGTTATTCCTCTCCCCCACAAAATAACATCAGCATGGAACCAAGAAAGTGACCTTTTCCGTCAATTTTTCTTTCCCCTCTCCCCTTTTGCGAGCGTACATGCCTCATGGCTAGCTTCGATTGAGAGAGAGAGAGAGAGAGAGAGCTTTTTCGCATGAATGAGTAAGTGCAGATCCACCACCATGTATGAGAGAATCCTTTCATGGAGTCCTTTTGCAGGGGGATAGGATTCCCTTTATACTTGCCCTCTAAATTTGCCAGACTTTCTGGGGCAAGTCAACGAGAAAAGCTGACCCTTTTCCCTGCTCTCCACCTCTTTAAACAAAGGGGGAATCAAAAGTCCCCACTCTTGTGTGTTGCCCCCCACTAAAAGCAGTGATTTTTTTTTTGGTCGAATACAAAAAGCAGTGATTACCATGGGCAAAATGGGTGTCTAGCACTAAGAAAAACCCTAAAAAAACATAAAATGAAAGAGAAAGATGACTCTCTCAGACACCATTACCCATTCTCTCTCTCTCTCTCTCTCTCTCTCTCTCACGCTCTTTCTTCCTAGGGTAAATACATGACATGATGTCTTGTTTCAATGACATAATTTAAGCATTTATTAGCATAGGACTTTGGGGGAAGCCAAAGCCCAATGGGCAATTATTTAAAGATAGGGTTATGGTTAACCTCAATAAAAAAGGGTAAAAAATCCCTAGCATACATACTCTTCTTGAAATTAGTGGCAGTCGAATCTTGGTTATATTAATTTTCACGAGAACATTTGCTACTTAGTTTTATGGTGTTCATGGAGATTATGCTGTCCTCTCTTGTTAATGACATAATCAGTGTGCCCGAGGCGGACATCTAATCGTGTATAAATTAAGTTATTTAGACTTTAATAAGTCATTTCGATTTTAAAGGAATGTCTTTATCGTGCTTTTCTTAATTAAATCGACGTAACTTCTTTGTTGCTTTCCTTAATCATTATATCACATGAAAGCATCGTCACGAGAAGTCAAACCTCATCCATGCATCCATTCTGGTCCCATTTTCACTGACATCATTTCCCCCAAACTTCTCTGCACAAATATTTTATGTACTCCTTAAACTCTTGAATTAATTTCTTCTTTTAAATCTTATTTAAAACACCGACGGTGGAAACAAAATCAATCTCATTAGCGATGTTGGCTAGATTTCATGATTCTCATCTTATATTCTTCAAGTGCACATTTATCTCGCTGATTCAACATCGCTCATCGAAATTATCCTTCTTTTCAGTTACGGTGTTTTTAATAAAAATCTTCTTTGGTTTTTTCCTTCTGGCATAATGATGTTGCGCAAGCATGCATTTCGCTTGATTTCATGATTGCAATGGAAACACAAAGCTACTCTAGGGCAAGCTTTGCACGAATGGCTCCCTCAAGATAATGATAAAATAAGCCATTGAAGGATTTAGCGGCATTAACTAAATCTGCAAAAGGAGGTTAACAACACCCATCATGGACAGCAAATTACGGCCAATCTATGATCATGGGATTTAGATAATTAATGACATCCAAAGGTAAAAGGAAAGAGCCATTTGCTGTTAGTCTATCAATAAGATTAAAGGGACATTGTCATGATGATAAATTGGAGTTGAGGCTTTGGACTCAATTAGCAGATAGAGAGAGAAAGCGCATGCTAAGGTTTTGGCTTTGAAGTACGCTTTGAGATGCTTACAATGAAATTGAGAAGGCCCTCATCAATATAGATGCCTCGTTTGGTTCAGCATTTGAAATGGATTTTAGGACTCTAAAGTTTATTGACTAAATGCGAATGGCATTTGATTCGTTTTTGGAGAATTTTAGGCAAATGCGATTGCATTTTCAAAGGCTTCTGCCTTAGGTAGGTTTGAAGATACTTTGAAAAGTAGCATTCTTAGAATATAAATATTTTTTTTCTTCCAACTTCGCCCTTGCTCAATTTTCATAAATCTGGAAATGTCCTTGGAAACACTAACTTGCTAGCAAAGGCCTCAGCCATTGACGAGCCACCGCCACCCCCGCCCCAGGTGACTAGATTTGCCGACGACTGAGTCTTGTTGATAAATAGTTTGAAATTTTTTTTAAAAAAAAGATTAGCAAAATTTTTTTACAAAGTGCAGTGTTTATCAAACGATATTTATGTCAAAGCGGTTTCCGAATGTGTTTTTAAAATACATATTACTGAATACCACTTGCATTTTGGAAACCCCTTTAATCCAAGGTCTTTGCATTTCCCCAAGGACATCCCCAAAATCTAACCAAAAGGGGCCATAATCACCACTAGTGCTATCATTTTAATTTTCTCATTCTCATTAAAACTGTTAAAAAGGAAAATCGAATAGACTTATCTATATTTTTGTTGTATATATAAATTGACAACTAGAAGAAGAAATCAATTTCTAAGACTAATAAAATTTCCACATACTCTTAAAAACCATTAAAAAGGAAAATCTATTTGACTTAGCTATATTTGTATTGTATATATAATTTGACAACTAGAAGAAGAAAACAATTTCGAAGACTAATAAAATTTCCACATACGCCTTGGGTGTGTGAGTAAAGCTAGTATAAGAGAAAGAGGAGAGATTGACATAAATGTTTAGGAAAAATTATCCAAAGAGTCATAAACCTATTATACGATAGCCAATTCAGTTCTAAACCTTTTAATTGTGCCAATTATGTCCTAAGTAGTTTGACAATTTGCCAATTCGGTCCTAAATTTTTTAATTATGCCAATTTAATCCTAAAACTTTTGACGATTTGCCAATATAAGTCTTTCGACCAATCATCCAAATAATAGGTTCTGGACTAACTTGGCAAATCTTCAAAAAATTTAGGACTAAATTGATACAATTGAAAATTTTAGGACTAAATTGACAAATCGTCAAAATGTTTATGATTAAGTTGTCACAATTAAAAGGTTTATGACTTTTTAGGCAATTATCCTTGAATGTTTAAATTAGATTGAGTTGCAAGAACCTAAAAAGAAGAACTAACCTAAGTTAAAGAAGGCGTATTGATCCCTTAATTGAAAATATGCTTTTGGTATAATAATCGAACAATGGGAGAATTTTAACATTTGTTGGTAGGGCGGGCTTGATGTTAAATCGTGCTACTCGAATCGGACAAATTCGGATCGTATACAAAAAGCTAGTTAATTTCCCACTCTATGGCATCACCTTGAGAATATAAAACCTAAGTGATGGATGACGTTGTGGCCTTTGCCTATGGGAGGAGCATAGCGTTGTAGAATTGATGGCTCTTCAATTTTTTATTATTTTTATATTCTATACATTCGACCTCCCAAGTATATTTTCTATAGTCTACTTGGGCTATCACAGCTCTCTGGGTCAAGAGTTTGGACCGTCTCGATCAATGCCCAACACACTCCAACTACGTTTCGGTCCCTCTAGGTGAAGGCCTACATACTTGGGTTGGGGAGTTCTGGACAAGATTTGGGCCCAAAGCAATTGAGATGAATGTGAAATGAACATCGACGAGCCAAGATTAGCCGAAGACCTTAACAAAAGTGTGGCTTTTATTGAACGGCGTTTGAATCGAAATTACTTCCCAATATATTTTTGTAATACACTTTATCAAACGTTACTTGCGTTTCGAAAAACTCCTTTAGCCCTAAGTTATTTGCATTTTTCCATATATATTCTCTCAAAGCTAAACCAAACGCACCCATATCTATCAATGAAAAAGTTGTTTTATGCACATGAATTTGAATACACGTAATGGTAGTGGTAGATTTATAAATAATGATTCGAAGGGCAGATGGGGAACTAAAAAGCAAAAGTGATAAATACATCTCTTAGTATTTACGAATAGAAGAGAGGGAATCATGAAATATGCCTTACTTATTGTAGTTCTCTTCCATTTTGTCTTTAGGGTTACTGTTGGCCATTTTTGCCTTACCAAATAGACATTATCAAGAGAAAGAGGGGACAACGCCGGAGATCGAAGACTCGATGAAAAAATGAATACTTCGTGGTAGGTTCCCAGGACTAACTTAAATGAATTGGTAAAGTCAAGAAAAGTTAGGTGAGTTGCTATTTCCCTCGTTCTATCTGTCACTAAAAATATAATAATTGTTCGAAATCTAGTCAGTGTCCAAGAAAACGTTGATTTGCTTTGAAATTGTTTATTTATATTGTCGTTGCACTTATGTAAGCTTTGCCATCATCATCGACCAAAACAGCAGCATATACTCTATTCATATGCAATGTAGGACATGGTTTTTTGCCTTGAAGAAACCTATCATCCAAGGTGGAGTTCCACGTCATCAAAAAGGAAATAAAACAAAGTGAGAAATAAGTGAAGACACTATATTATGAATATGAAACAAATTGATGGTTATAGAATTCCATGTCACGTAATAATGAAATTTGACCAAACAAAAAATGTCCTCTAAGCTTCTCCACATGAAAAAACGCAATTTGGATAACTGCAGAAGCTGGATATGGAGTTCTCCATCGCCTCACCTACCCCCAAGATAAGGAAAGACAAGTGGTGGTTGGTGGTGGTACGACAACATGCAACAACAACCCTTTGCTGTCTCTCTCTCTCTCTCTCTCAATTAAGACAGACTTTGTCGTCTTACGATTACAAATTTCCATAAGATTCAACAGCTTCATCAACCTGGTCCTACAGTTGGTGATGAGTCTTTCTATATTCCTTTGTGAAACAGTGATCTCCAAAACATTCAGTTGTAGAACGAACAAACCACAAAACGATCGTCAGGAACAAGCTGAGCAGCATCGAATATCACAGTTCGGAAGTATATTAGGAATGACCTTATCTGCTACCAATAATATATGTATATGTTGGCACGGTTGGCATGAGAAAAAGTGCGGGCATTGGGGAGCAAACATAAGGATTGGCAACGAGCGATGCCGGATTTAAAAAGATGAAAATATGAAACAAGAGGAAGTTATGAAAATGTCATGAATTTTGGGGAAGTAAGTGAATGATACCGAATTGTGAGGATGCCAATTTGATGGAGTCAGATATGCATGAACGAACTCTATAATCTCAGAATTAGTAAACTAATGCTTCCATACTCTTACTGTGCGAATATGAGAAAACTAGAGTTAGTTGTGGGACGGTCACCGAATGTTGTACACGGTAAACAAACGTGCCAAATCTTCTCGATGATGACCCGATAACCACAGAAGCAATTCAATGCCAGCTTCGAAGATTGGGAGCAAGGAAAGGGATCAAACTTGGCTGACAAGCAAAAAGATACGTAGAAATTAATGTGACTAGCATGGATCACCTAGATGGGGGTGAATAGGTGATCTTAAATAATTTTTATGAATTTAAGTGGAAATGAAATATCACAGTTGAGTTTGAATAGAATTCAGAATCAAAACAGTTTATACAGACAGTGCTCCTGATGTGCAGTGTGCAAAGTAATAGAAAAGGAATAGAACAACTGCACACAAGTTTATAGTGGTTCGACTTTTGATAAACCTACGTCCACTCTCCCATGCTGACAGCTTACTGGCTAGATTTTACTATGTAATTAAGAGGTAATACAGATTCTGAGTGACAGCACTCTTGTGTATGATAGGACTTTCTATCTTACACAATCACTCTTACAAAATGTCCCTTAAGATCTTAATATTTAGCACAAAAAAGACAAGAGGAAGGATCGGAGTAAGCTCAGACTTTGGACTTGTTGATTTTCAATTTCGTTCTCTACCTTCTGGTCCTCGTTGAACTCATTTTATATTCCTCCACTACCAAACTAGCCGTTGGACGGTCTTCAGATGATCATCTTCCAATATTCACCCTTGGACAGATTTGTATAAAATGGATTGAGTGGCCGTTGGTTGACAAAATCTGAATCCCGCTGAATCTGGTCGCTCATACAATCAAAATCTTAATTTCTATAAGTAGAGTTTTATCCGTTGTAATGCATACTTGTCGTAGTATTTGATTGTCAATCAATTATAGCCTTAGATTTAAATAATCAAAACTTTCATTCTGTGAAATCCATACCAGATCACTAGCTGTTATATTTTGTTCTGAATAAGTTTTGCTTCTGCGTCTGAAAAAACTTCAGCGTTTGCATCTGCATAACTTCTGCGTCTGCGTCTGCATCAGAACTTAGATGAGTGTGGGTCTTCGGTAAAATTTGAATACTTCAGTGTCTGAATGACTTCTATAATAAAGTCTGAAGATCATAAGTTTGAGTTTGAACTTTTAGTTCCGAAAACTTGTAAAGTTTGATAATTCCTTCTGAACTTCCAGAATACATTAATCTAGTAAGAAATGTATGTCAGATTCACAAGTTATACATTGAGAATTTTGTCAGCTTCAAAATCTATTTGGAGTTTTTCTCAACAATCTCCCTCTTTTTTTTATGGTGACAAAACTTTCATGCAAATTCAGTTAATATCAATTAAAAATGAAAGAAATAAACATTTTAAGCGCATGTACTTTACCCAAAAAAAAAAACATTTTAAGCACATGAAATACAGACATATAAATGTACAAATTTGTAAGATATGTGTTTTTCTCTTGTGCTTTGAGTATAACCTGTATAACTTGCAAATCAAAGTGTTAGTATGATATTATCTACATAATTTCTTCCCCTTTTTGTCATCAACAAAAAGAATAATTATCAGAATAAAGTATTGATATAAATCAAGCAATGTATCAGAAGCAAATATTATGAGTACAAATCCATAATGGTTTTAGAAAGAGGGAATGAAAAGCAAATCATCTCTTGGAAGGGGTTCGAACAAGTTGAAAGTTATCCAAAATGGAAACAACTTCATCAATTTTTGTAGAGCATTGACCCATAGCCTTCTGCATGTTTAAAGAGCATTGAGCAATGGTCTCCCTTAATTCTGCCTTGTCTTTCTCTGCTTGAAGATGTTGAGTTCGGTTGTTTTCCTCAACAATTTTGTGAAGATTATTCACATCATCTTCAAGTGCAGCTTGCTTTGATTTGATTTTCAGTAGAAGGGTCAGAATGGTCATGTTCTCTGAAGTCTGTCTCTGGACATTTTCTAGTGTAGACTATTCGAACTGATCCCCTGTTTCTGTTGGAATCTCTCCTTGAACATTTGCATGTTCTACAGTAGTAGTGTCATTTATGGTTTTTTCAGGATCCAGTGGAGATTGACTTACATATATCCTCTGTGGGATATTATCCTGCTTATTTAGATGTGAGTCTCCAGTTGGTGATTCAGAAATCTTTGTACTAGGTTCAGAAACATGTTCTGGACCAACATGTTGTCCTGTTTCAAGGTGTTCGTCATCTTCATCTTGAAGAAGAGTTCTTCTTTTCTTTCTATATACCTAAAGTGAGCTAGAAGAAACGGTTTGCTTTCTTTCTAGTTCTGTTCTTTTCCTTTTCCCCTTTTCCTTATCATTCTTCTTCCTAGTAGATTTAGCTTATGAAGGCTGAGCATTTTTTCACTTGGCTTTGCTTGCTCTTTCCCATATATCATCAAAATTCTTCATCTTGTGAAGCATCTTTTCCCCAACAAACATACAAGGTATAACAGTTTTGCGCAACTCATCGAAAACAAATATATTTAAAAACAGAAAGATGCGAGAGATAAGCGCACCATATGGAAGCTGTCCCTTGTCCTTTTGGAGTGCTTTGTACATTTGGAAGATGATGATAAGTGGAAGAGAAAAAGACTTTCCATTAAGAATAGCCAAAATGAGCTTGATTTCTGATCTGGATAAGTTTCTTTTGGATGCTGCTTTAGGCTTCAAATAATTAATGATGATCTTATGCAAGATCACAGATGTTCTGGTCAAATCAGAATAGGTAATGTGGTGTTTTGAACCTGAAGAAAGGTTTTGATTTCCTGAAGCCGATTTAGAAGCATTTTCTAGACTTACTTCCAAAGGAATGAATTTGGAATTTGTAGCTCCAATAATCAAAGCCAGTTCCTCAGCTTTCAAGTTATACTTCTTATCACCAACAGTGAATTGAAACCAGTTTGATGACAAAATAAAAAAGGTTGGAGTAAAAATATACAGTCAGTTTAGCATATACATTGGCAGATTGCATACAAAATTCATGAATCCCCAATCTTTCAAACAGATTTTGCATAGAGATGCCAGCCTTTTCAAGATATTCAAAATCAACAATTCTGTGATTCATAACCCCTCGATCAAGCAGCAATCGATAATAGACGTTGTGTTCGGTGCTTCTGAATAAACTTCTACTTCCTAGTATACCTGATGTAATTCCTACTCTCATAGCAAAATTTTCAAAGAACTTAGCATCATTATCAGGAGCCACAAATTTGGACGCACTGGTAGATTTAGGGCTAATATGAATAGATTTCCTGATAGATGGAGTTGATGGTTCCTCGATTTTCTCTTTACCCTTACTAGAAGTAATTTCCTTGGGAGTAAAACTAACATGTTCATTGTCAGTTCTAGAGCAAGACTGATAATAACTTTCCATAAGACTTGCTTTTATGATAAAGCCATTGTCTTTCAGATATGCTTGAAGAACAAATGCTAAAGCATTGCTGCGTTTCAATTATTCGTATGCTTTCCATACTAGTTTAATGTTGTTGAAACGAAAATCTGTTTTACCAATGGGTTTTGTTGTAGACGATGGCTCATGCTCCTATTGAGTCGCTTCCGAAGGGTTTTGATGATCTGACTCTGTATCTGAAATTTCCAAATATTCTGGTGGCGCTGAAGACTTTGATTTTCGATTGAGAAGACGGGCAGATCGTATCTTGAAAGGCATTTTAATCAGATCTGAAGCAAAAAGTTTTGATCTTGGAGAACGAGAAGAAGTAGTCTCTGGAGCGTCGAGATGGTTGAGAGTGACAGAGGTTAAAGGGAGAATGACGATTTTTATAAAAGGAGAAAGACGGTTTTTATAAAAGAAATAAAATACTGATAAAAGGTATAATAGGCGATCGTACTTAAACAAAAAATATATATGTTAAGCACAAACAATTAAACAAATAGATTTGAATATTTACCTGATTTGCTTTCCAAAAGTGACAGATACGAAAATACCCTGTTAGAAATATAAAAAATATTCCAGCCAAAATTTGAAATTAGGACGTATCTGTCTTTTGAGTCTGAATTGAATATTCAGACGGAGAATATTTGAGTTTGAAAAATTCATGTCTAACATATACTTTAGGAAAAAGGATAAGTAATGCACGGTTTATTTCTAATATACTCAAATGAAGACTTATCAAGTGGTTTTGTGAATATATCAGCTAATTGATTCTTAGAATCAATGAATTGAATATTCACATCACCATTATGAACATGGTTTCTAATAAAGTGATGCTTGATTTCAATGTGCGTGGCACGTGAATGAAGAATTGGGTTCTTGATCAAATTGATAGCACCTGTGTTGTCACATTTGATTGCAACACTTGAATCTTCAATAGCAAAGTCTCATAACTGCTGCTTCATCCACAGAATCTGTGCACAACAACTTCCTAAAGTCACATATTCTGTTTCTGCTGTAGAAAGTGCAACTGTATTTTGCTTTTTTGAGTACCAGGACACCAACATATTTCCAAGTAGTTGACATGTACCTGTAGTACTTTTCCTGTCCATTTTACATTCAGCTAAATTAGCATCAGAATAACTAGTAAGAGTAAAATCTGAATCTTTGGAATACCAAAGACCTAATATTGGATAAGTTCTAATGTATTTGATTATTCTTTTAACTGCAGAAAGATGTGATTCTCTTGGGTCAGATTGAAATCTTGCACACATACAAACACTACATAATATATCAGGTCTAGATGCAGTAAGATATAACAATGATCCTATCATGCTTGTATATACTTTCTAATCAATCTTTTTACTATTTTCATTTTTGTCCAGTTTGGATGTGTGATACATTGGAATATCTGTTTTCTCACAATTCTGTAGTCCAAACTTCTTGACAATCTCCTTTGCGTACTTCTTTTGGCAAATAAATGTACCATCTTTGGTTTGTTTCACTTGTAGACCAAGAAAGAATGTCAATTCGCCTATCATACTTATCTCAAACTCATTCTGCATATTCTTTGAGAATTCTTTGCAAAGTAGCTCGTTAGACGATCCAAAAATGATATCACCGACATAAATTTGAACAAGTAAAAAATCCTTACCTTGTCTATTAATAAACAAAGTTGTATCAACTTTACCTGTTGTGAAGTCATTTTACAGAAGGAAATTAATCAACTTTTCATACCAAGCATGAGGTACTTGTTTGAGATCATAAATGGCCTTTTTGAGTTTATAGATATACTCAATCTTCCTTGGTTCTTCAAAACCAGGTGGTTGTTCCATATATACTTCTTCTTTGATATAGCAATTCAGGAAGGCACTTTTCACGTCCATCTGAAACAATCTAAAGTTATGGAAACAAGCATAAGTCAATAGCAGCCTAATGGCTTCTAACCTAGCAACTGGTGCATAGGTTTCATCATAATCAATGCCTTCTTCTTGAAAATAGCCTTTTGCAACCAATCTTGCTTTGTTTCTTGTGATTTTCCTTTTGTCATCCAGTTTGTTTCTGAATACTCATTTTGTTCCACTTACCGGATGATTTTTGGGTCTTGGTACAAGTTCCCATACTTTATTGATTTTGAACTGCTGAAGTTCCTCCTGCATAGCTTCGATCCAACTTTCATCTGATAAGGCTTCACCAACTTCTTTTGGTTCAATTTCTGATGTCAAAGCCAAGCTGCTGATGTTCTCTTTGTGTTTAGATCTAGTCTTGATTCCATATTCTATTTCTCCAATGATGAGGTTCTTTGGATGACTGGATTTATGTTTCCAATTTCTGTCAAATCGTTCCTTTTGAATATCATCAGTCTCTGAGCGTTCTGGTTGAGTCTGGATTGTTTCTTCTTTTCCTTTTTCTACAAATTTAACGATCTTTGGATATTCTAGTTGAGTTTCAGAAAATTCATATTCATCTTTGTGAGTCTGAATATTTTCATCAAACCTTACATTCATTATTTCTTCTACAGTCTGAGAATTCTTGTTGAAGATCCTGTATGCCTTACTTGTAATAAAATATCTAAAGAGAAATCTTTCATCTGCTTTCTCATCAAACATACTAGAGCGGTCATTGGGATTTTTAAAAATAAAACATTTACAACTAAACACTTGAAAGTATGAAATGTTGGACTTTCTACCTTTGTAAAGCTCATAGGGGATTTTCTCAAGAATGAGTCCGAGAAATGCTCTGTTAATGATATAACAAGCAATAAAAACTGCATCTACCCAAAAAAGAAGAGGAATCTTGCTCTCAATCAACAGGGTTCTTGCCATTTCTTGCAAAGAACGATTTTTCCTTTCCACAACACCGTTTTGTTCTGGTATGTAAGGAGTAGAAAAACTGTGTTGAAAGCCATTTTCCTCTCAGAAATCACAAATACTTTGTGTTCTGGTTGGTCCAAATAAATCCATATGAAGAAGCTGCAAAGCACGGTTAGTAGAAACATGATGTATAAACTTAAAAGAGTATTTTACTTGTTTTCCCAAGCTGCAGGCATTACATAATTCCGTTTTCTTGTATTTCAAATCTGGCAAACCTCTAACTAATTTTTTGTTTGAGATTTTTGAGATTTGTTTAATACCGATATATCCCAATCTTCTGTGCCGTAGATCCTCATTTTCTTTGATTGAGATTAAGCAATGAGTAGAGTCTGGATTAACATCTATAAGATAAATATTGCCTTGTCTTCTTTCAGTGAATGTTTGAGAATATTCTTTGCTTGTTCCTGAGCATGTATCTTCTTGAAAGTTAATTCTGAATCCTGAATCATATAGTTGGCTTATGCTTATCAAGTTGTAGTTGAGTCCTTTTACCAAAGTTACTTTATTGATTTTGAGTCCTCCAATTTCAACAGTTCATTTGCCAACTATTTTTCCTTGTTATTTTCTCCAAAGGAAACTTTTCCACCATTCAGACTTTGTAGTTCAACAAATATGCTTGGATCTGCTGTCATGTGTCTAGAACATCCATTGTCCAGGTACCACTTCCTTTTTCTCTTTGTGGTAATCTGCAAAAATCATAACTTCTTAAGTTTTCTTTTGTACCCAAATTTGTTTGGGTCCTTAAGAGTTAGTATAGGCTGTCCTTAAGATATCTTCATCACTGTCTTCATATTTTGTATCACTCCAGGTTTCTGCTTTCAAGGCTTTCTTTGCTTTCTCAAATTTGGTCTTCTTTTTCAAAAGTGGACAATTTGGCTTGATATGTCTACGTTTCTTACAGTGAAAGCAGATTACTTCCTTTGACTTTTTCGTTTCATCGAGAGGCTTCTTCTTCTTGAAAGGTTTCTTTCATTTGAGATTTCTTCCTTTAATTTTCATCTTCTTGTACTTCTTTATGAAGAGAGCCAACTCTTCATCTTCAAAATCTGCATCATCAGAATCAATATTAGATTTTAATACAATTGACTTTTTACCTTTGGATTCATTTTCCTCATTTAGTTTTTCAATCTCATATGACTGAAGAGTTCCGATTAGCTCATTCATTGAAAGAGACGTGATCCTTTGAATTTCTCGAATGAATGTTTTGATATTATCCCATTGTTTCGTCAGTCCTCTCAAGAGTTTGTTGACTTTCATAGTAGCTGGGACAGGTTGTCATTGATATGCAAGAACATTTACTATGTTAGTAAATTTGTCATACATATCAACAACAGATTCTTCAGGCATCATTATGAAGGATTCATATTGGCCAAGTAGTAGATTGATTTGAGTTTTTTTGGCTCGATCTGTTCCTTCATAGGTGACGTAGAGAGTATCCCAAATATCCTTAACTGATTCACAAGAAGCAATTTTTTTATATTCAACAGGTGTTAAAGCACAATAAAGAGAATAAATTGCTTTGGAATCTAAGACTTCTCTTTTTGAAATCTCAGTTTGAGATAATGATGGATCTGCTGACATGCTTTCTTCTGTCTTTTTTTTTTTAGTCGGAAATTTTTGGTCTAACTCCTCTGATGATGACATCCCATTGCATGTGATCAATTGACTTTACGAATGCCTTCATCTAATTCTTCTAGATAATGTATTCCTTGCCATCGAAATATGGTGATCCGTTATTACTCTGACCTTCAATGAGACTTAGAGCACCAAAGTTAGCCATATAGATCGTTAGCTCAGAAGTAAAATACTTCAATAAATGAGCAACCCGCTCTGATACCAATTGATGTGACTAGCGGGGATCACTTAAAGGGGGAGGGAATAGATGATCTTAAACAATTTTTGTGAATTTAAGTGGAAATGAAAGATCACAGTTGAGTTTGAATAGAATTCAGAATCAAAATAGTTTATATAGACAATGCTCATGATGTGTAGTGTGCAAAGTAATAGAAGAGGGATAGAAAAACTGTACACAAGTTTATAGTGGTTCGGCTTTTGATAAGCCTACGTCCACTCTCTTACGCTGATAGCTTACTGGCTGGATTCACTATGTAATCAAGAGGCAATACAGATTCTGAGTGACAACATTCTTGTGTATGATATGACTCTCTATCTCACACAATCACTCTTACAAAATGTCCCTCAAGATCTTAATATTTAGCACAAGAAAGACAAGAGGAAGGATCGGAGTAAGTTCAGACTTTGGACTTGTTGATTCTCGATTTCGTTTTCTACCTTCTGCTCCTCGTTGAACTCCTTTTATACTCCTCTACTACCAAACTAGTCGTTAGACAGTCTTCAGAGGATCATCTTCTAATATTCACCCTTAGACAGATTTGTATAAAATGGATTGAGTAGCCGTTAGTTGACAAAATCTGAATCCCGCTGATTCTGATCACCTATACAATCAGAATCTTGGTTTCCATAAGTAGAGTTTTATCCGTTGTAATGCATACTTGTCGTAGTATTTGATTGTCAATCAATTATAGCCTTAGATTAAAACAATCAAAACTTTCATTTTGTAAAATCCATACCAGATCACTAGCTGTAATATTTCGTTCTAAATAAGTTTTGCTTCTACGTCTGAAAAACTTCAGCGTCTGTGTCTGCATAACTTTTGCGTTTGCATCTGCATCAGAACTTAGATGAGCGTGAGTTTTCGGTAAAATCTAAATACTTCAGTATCTGAATGACTTTTATGATAAAGTCTGAAGATCATAAATCTGAGTCTGAACTTTTAGTTTTAAAAACTTATAAAGTCTGATAATTCATTCTAAACTTCTAGAATACATTAATCTGGTAAGAAATGTATGTCAGATTCACAAGTTACACATGGAGAGTTTTGTCAATTTCAAAATCTATTTGGAGTTTTCCTCAACAGAAATCACTCGTGGCATGCCAAGCAAGGAATGGAAAGGCGTTTGAGCAAGATTAAGACTAGAAGAACAAACGTCTCAACCAAATTGCAAAAACTTAAAACTCTAGCCAAACTCTAACCCTTGATGCTACACATTGTATCAGCTTAGCAATGCCTTTCTCTCTCCTCTCCCCGTCATGTGCATCGCTCTACACCGTGCCGCACTAGTGCCGTTGAAAAAACCCGCCATCTCCGACCAACTCTGTTGGTTCCTGCTGTGGCCTAGCATTGTTTGATGTTGTCCGAAGGATGCAAGGTCGTGATCTCTTTCTTGCGACCTCCGCTTGGACGTCATAGACCTCGTGCGACCTCGGTTTAGTGACCTCTGAGTTGTTGAAATGGAGAGAGAGAGAGAGAGAGAGAGAGAGAGAGAGAGAGAGAGAGAGAGAGAGAGAGAGAGAGAGAGAGAGGCATTCCACGGCGGAAACAACACCGTTAAGGGTTTGTATAGTGAAGAGGAGAGAGAAGCTTCTTATTACCTAGGAAGCATGGAAATTCTTCGGAGGCCTCCGTGTCTGTGTCGAACACCGACACTCGTCCGACACTCTTTATTTATTTATGGATTTAAATCAAATTAATTTGATTGAAATAATCATAAAAATGATAATTTATTATGTATATATAAAAACATACATTTAATATACGTGTCCCAACGTGTCGGAATTCTCTATTTTTTGAGAAATGACTTGTTGGCGTATCGTGTTGTGTCACGTCGCGTGTCAGTGTTGGTTCTACTTAGCTTATTACCGTTCAAAGCAAGAGAACAAAATCTCCAAAGAGGTGTTGAAGCAAGTTTCTATTGTTGAAGGCAATGTACACTTTCCGCTTGTAGATTTTACGATAAAAAAAAATTGTCTAGTTTCACAGAAACTTCAAAGGGTACCGGATTTTCTTAATTTTTCTGAATTTTATATCTTTATGTCAACCTCAATATTTAAAATTATAGAGGACTATCTAGGTTCATTTTCTTTATAGAAAACTTATTAAAATTCTCTTTCTTGACATGAATCTAATTAATAGCAACGGTCTTTTCTAAATTAGCAAAGAAAGAGAGAGGAAAGGACACACCTGCTTGCAAAATATAACAAATGTTCTAAAAATAAAGAAAAGAAGATTTGAGATATATTGGAAAATAGATCTAAAATGAATTTCCTAGAAAAGGGGAGAGTTACATCGACCCTCTTCAATTGCATTCTTTTCCCTTTTATTGGTAATAGTGAAACTTTTTGGCAAACATATGACATTACAAGCTGCTATTCCGTTATTCTATAATACACAAAGACTGACTACCTGAGGAGTTTAATGAAGAGTGGTGCATTGGCACCCGGTGGGTGGTGCTACATGTACACGCAATTTATATGAGAGATTGGGATAGAGGATTAGGCTATGTTTGTTTCACGAAAAATAAATAATTTAAAAAATATTTTTTTTAAATATGATTACTTATATCGCTTGAAGAAATGAACGAATGCAAAATTTTTTCATTGTCCACTAAAATGTATAAACATAAACTGTTGTCAATAATGAAGACATTTTTCATTAACTAATTATTTCAAGCAATACAATACATTATTTTTAGGAAAACGTTTGCTATCCTATTAGAGTAGCTTGATCTACCCGGTTTATATTTTTTAGTTTTTTCATTTTTTGCGAAACAAGCGGCGTCTTAGAATACTGGTCTTTTCTCTTTCCCAAAGATAAATTCACAATACTTGTTGTATATATATTTGTATACATAATGTATCTACCGACAGTATTTACCGTGATTGGTTTTTATATTTTTCATTATATCTATTCATATGCATTTCATTTTTGGAGGAGAAGAAAAACAAAGAAGCAAAAATTAATTGGTCAAATTTAGACAAATTACTCGGTTGGTCGTGAAAGTGAAATGATGTCATTGTTGCATGAAATGGTGCAAGGAACAATTTTGTTCCGAAAGGTACAATGCTTAGTAACAAGTTTATTCCAAAAGGTACGATCCACCGAAAAAGATTCTACTTGAGACCTTTTCGAGGTGCAACATTTGAAACTTATATATGAAGAGTTAAATATCTTCAAAATTAACACAACCCATTCATTTTGTCGGGTTTTTAAGTAGGTCAAAGGAAGGCTGGCAAAACTATACTAAAAAATCCATATTGGTGACTCTCTTCTTCTTCTTCTTCTTCTCCACCGTACTATATTTTCTTCTCCACCATAATGTATCTTTCTTGACTTTATGGGTTCGGGTCCATGATTGAACAACACTTCGAAGTGCATCAGTATTGTGCTTCTATAATTACATTGCACCATAGAATTAGTATATCTCTTGAAATTGTTTGCACCCTTGTGGGGATATAACTAAATCTTGAAGAAAGCTTCTCCAAACCTTGTTTCACAACAATAATCTTTGCGTCAGCTTTAAGTTTGGACTTTTATGAGGTCCACTAGTTGTATAAAAACCAATTTAGGCATGATTCATCATAACTGTTGACATGTGGAAGAATTTGGTAACAAAATTAAATGTAAATAAACATTACACTCGTTCAACGATGACTGTATAAGTATTCTTTTACACACTATTAGTTGAACTAATGATGATCCATCGTATATTGTGTTGAAATCAACATCATAAATTTTGATCATCATGTTGGTCAGGCATCCAAACTCGATGTAGATAGAAAGGCGTGATTTTAGATGAAAGAACATGCGCTTCATACATTACTTAGTTGAATGACACTGATTCTTGAATAAATATTGAATGTAAAAGAAATTTTTGATAATCCAAGGAAGCGAGTGCAAAGACCCGACTGTCAAAAGGTATATGAAATATTTTACAAGCCCCATGAACCACATGCACAAGAATCTGTTATTTCCCATAACAGACGAAAACAAAACACAATTGCTAATTAATTGGGTGAATATAACTCTTGATTTAATCTCTTCAATCCAGATAAAAGAAAATCCTAAAAGTTTCATACCTGGCTATCAAATGGCTACATCCAATTTATAATTGTTCTCTCATTGGAGTCACTTTGACAATTCAATTTTTGCAAACAAACGCCATAATTCACAACGTATCTATGATACAACTTGGAATTTAAATCCCTCGACATCATATGTAGAATTCTAAGTTCACTACTAGGTTATCTAAAACTTTAAGGTGTTAAATGATAAATTTAAATCATATAACACTCTTTCTCCTAGCTGACATAAGTTGGGATTCTGATTAGACAACAGAAAATCCAATTGTATAAACATGTATCAATACCAGTAGGCAAGTTTGGAAGATATTCAATTAAAGTTCTCAGATGCCAACACTTTATGATCGCTTCGACTAAAAATTAAATACAGATTGCTAGGCGTAGTTTAACTGGAAATATAGCATGAAATATATGTGTATATCTATATGTTGTGCATTGTCAACCATACAAAATTTTTAAAAAAAAAGCCATCAAATATTGACACCTAAATTTTGATGGCCTATTTAGTCATTAATTGTTTAGAAAAATAAGAGGTCGACCCCGACCCCTAATTTAAAAAATATTATTAAATTACATTTGCATATTAGACGCATTCATATTAATAGTAATAGGCTCATATAAAACGTATTTTAATTAATAAATTCCATCTTGTCCTTTTGCCAGGGATAGAATTCCCTTATATTTACCCTCTATAAGCAGTAATTATCGTGGGCAAAGTGGGTGTCTAGCACTTAAAAAACCCTAAAATAATAAAATACAATAGAAAGGTGATTCCTCTCTCTTCCTAGGGTACATACATGGCATGATGTCTTCTTTCAATAGCATAATTTAAGCATTTTCGGGGGAAGCCAAAGCCCAATGGAAAATCATTTTAAGATACCCATGGCCTAGCTAGAAAGATAGGGTTACCTCAATAAAAAAGAAAAAAAAATCCCAAGCATAAATACTTTTCTTCAAATTAGTGGCAGCCGAATCTTCGTTATATCAATTTTCATGAGAATATTTGGTACTTAGTCTTATGCGGTTCATGGAGATTATGCTTTCCTCTCTTGTTAATTTTCATTAGCTACCGCAAAGTTAAAGTTGCGTTTAAAGCTAGATTGCCCGGAGTCAAAAAATTTTGTCTAAGTTGTACAATTTAGATAAATAAGAAGAATCTCACTGCCCATGGAAATAGTAAATGAGGCTCTCAAAAGCATTTGGAGGATACAGCTCGTTGGAATTTAGTATATGCCGCAACCTTCCTTGCTACTTGAGAATGCTGTTTTTTTTTCCCTCGTTTTTAACCCTTTAACAATTACTAATGTAATTCTTCCAGCTAATTTTGGTCTGAAGTATGAACTCATATATAGTGTGAGTATAATTCTTCTAATTTTATCTTCAAATCAAAGGTTCAGAGCAAAATCCACATTCAGGCATGCACCATATAAAAATCCCATCTTACTGTAAATATATTGAGTATATATATTGTTATGTATTGAGTCCATGTGTACTTAAATATCAGTAAATATGTGGGGGTTTGTTGGATATATGTAAACATACAATGTAATTACTAATAATATTTACTACGAATCATTTTTATACTTTTCATTGTATTTTCTCACACACACACATATATCATATTCTGGAGGAGAAGAAAAAGAAAGAAGAAAAAAATGAGTTGGTGAAGCTTAAACCAATAACCCAATTGGTTGTGAAAATGATATGATGATATTGTTGCAAGAAATAGTGCAAGGAACAATTTAATTCGAAAAATTGTACAATGCTTACGAAGAATTTTGCTTCAAAACAGACCTACTTGTACGGTTTTTGAGAGATGAAACATCTGAACTTATATTTCAAGAGTTATAGCTCTTCAAAATTAACACACCGGGTCACTTTGTTGGGTCACTTTGATGACTTTCTTCTTCTTCTTCTTCTCCAACATACCATGTTTCTCTCGAATGTATGGGTTCGAGTTCATGGTCGAAGAACAATTTGAAGTGCATCAATTGTTCTCATAGAGGCATTCATTCAAGAGTTAAACATCAACGTTGAAACCATTTGCACCATTGCGGGGACTTTTATCAGGTCCATTGATAGTATAAAAAATGGAAAAGTGTCAGAAAAATTATAAATCTATTGTATTTGTGCCAATTTAATTCTAATTTTTTTTTTTATATTAATTTAATCTTAAACCTTTTGAACTAGTGCCAATTTAGTCATTCCGGTAAATTTTGGCCGGATTTTGTTGACGTGGACACTTATTGGCTTACGTGGCACTACCAACGCTTACGTGGGCAATTTTTAATAAATTTTCAAAATTTTAATTTTTTCTTCCTTTTTTTTTTTTTTCCTTTCTTCCTCCCTTCCTCCCTTTGTCGGTGGCTAGCCATTAGCCATGGCTGTTGACACCTAAATTTTAGCACATCATTTAGTGGTTAATTGCATAGAAAATTAGGGATTAAATTTTAACCCCTGAACAAAAATATTAAAATTGCATAACATATAGTTTATGTTCATTTAGATTAATTGCATTCCGCATCGGATCGGCGGTGACAAGCGAGCATAAAATTCATTGCGTGAATCGAGCTCGGGCATCGAATGAGACTCGGTTCACTCGAAAAGCATGGGCCGAAAATTACAAGTCAAAAAGGGCTGGGTTGTCTTAATTTGAGCTTAAATTAGCCCATCAAGCTTAATCAAAGAAAAGCCCGAATTAATTCAGCCCACGTAGAATTAAATTAAAGGATAAAGCCTAAATTTAAGCCCATTAAGACTAGAAAGCCCAACTAATTGACCTATGTTTGCATTATAAATATATGCTTATGGTCTTTTGCGGGGGGATCGAAGGAAAAAAAAAAAAGAGAGAGAGACACACGGCCAAAGAGAAAGAAGCGTGGTAGAGAGATAGAGAGGAGGGAGTGTAATAGAGAAGAGGAGTCTTGGCCCCTCCCTTGGCCGAGCCTCACGACCAAGCTGACTCTCCACACCAGCGTGCCTCTTCACCGTCGCCATCAGCCTTCACAGTCTCTACACCCGTGGCCAACAACGAAGCAGCCAAGTTGCAACGCATGATGAGTTTCCGCCGTTAAGAGCCTCACTAACACAAGCTTTTCCTCGTTGTGATCCGTGAGTGAAGTGGGAGAAAGTTCTGAAGGAGTGCACTTTGGATCATTCACAAACAAGGAGAATGTGAGTGGTAAAAATTCTGATGTGGTGTTACGTGCAAAAGTGTTCTGTGGGTGCAGTTGAAGTCCTCAAAATTGAGAAAGATTTCTGGCATTCATCTTCATCCAAAATCGGCAACATCAATAAACTCCCAAGGCAACTCATCACCTCACGTGTTCAATAGCTGCGACACACTCGGTCAAGACTCATCCTCGAGCAGCCACTGGGAAGTTGATCCCTGCGTCTCGAGCGTACCACCCTCGCTCTTCCTTGGTCGAGACCATTCATCATTACGAGCCCCACCATACTGCTGTCTGTGAGCAACACCAACGAGACACCACCGCCGTTGCTTTCGACGCTGCGCCATCGCTCGTGCACCGCCGCTCCCGACGCACCGACGCACTGTCGATCCGCAATCCCGATCCACTGCAAATTCAAATTAGGAAAAAAATCTGCAAATCAGGTAATTATCCTATTCCAATTTGATTTGAATATTTGGTTGCCTATTTTGTGCATATTGATATCTAATTTTGCATATTTGGATAATAAGCATTATTTTAATTAGGATTTTATTTCTTTTGAAATCTTGGATATCCATTACTTTTCAAATTTGGATAGAATTCAGAATTTTCAAAATCTTTTGAATATATCCAAGATATTTAAGATATCGAGAATTTTTCAAGATGTGATTGATTAGGAAAATTTCCTAATCCGCAACCGCACACGTGGAAATAAATCTATCTATCAGGCTTTAGATAGAATTATTTCCATAGCGGGTATTTTGAATTTTAGGATCGATCTGTCAGGCTTCAGATCGAAACTTAATTCAAAAGATTTAGCGGTTATTTTTTTTACTTGATTTTAATTTCGAATTTTGATTTTAAAAAATACCAAAAGATCACTCTAGAATAGGTTAATTTCTTTAGTTTAAAATTGCATGTTTAGATAATTGGCACTTTTAATTCCGAATTTCATTAAAAAAATACAAAAAAAAATAAAAAATATGTCCGTCATTAGAAATAGGTCACGTCGTCGCATGACATATAATTTACATATTAGGTTGCATTAATCGCATGTCAATTTTTGCACGTCATTACATATAGGTTAGCTTTCATTTAAATAAGTGAAAATAAAAAATTTCTGCACCTTTAAACTCTAAGTTAGGATTTATCAAAATTGCCAAATTGAGTATTTTTCTTGAAATTGGTACCGAAAGGGCGTTAGGGAATCTAGCGTAACCAAGTCTCCGAATTCATAATTTCTGGTTCGTAGAAATAAAATAGTACTCCCGCTATTTTATTTAGGTTTCTAATCAACTTACTTTAAATGATTAGTGGCGACTCCCATTGAAAATATTTGCATGCTCATAATTGGACTTAAGTTGCGAATTGGTAGAGTTTGGGAGAACTCGAGCTAGATTAGTTAATTTAATTGATCTAGTAATCCATTAGCCTAAGATCGAAAACACGATTTTTTAGGTCGTGACAATGGCCGAGCGGGCTACCCTCGCTCGAGGGAGGGTCGCTATTGCCCAGACAAGCCAAGCAATGCCTGACGTGGCTTGGGCGAGCCTCGGTCAAGCTAGGCTAGCCCTTGCCTAGGCCATGGGCGCCTCACCAGATCTAGCTTGGGGTTGAGCCTTGGTGAGGGCTTGAGCCTTGCGTTGGGCTGGGCGAGGCTCGCCAGAGGCCCCCTAACCTCCTGACGACCAGCGACCGGCTGGAAAAAGAAGAAAGAAAAAAAAGAAAAAGAAAAGAAAAAAATAATTTTTTGAAAAATATTAAAATATTATTAAAAGTTGCCACGTCATCTCCAGTGGTACCATGTAGGCCGGCTAGTGTCCATGTCAACAATATCCTATCAAAATTAGCCGGAAGGACTAAATTAACACAAAGACAAAATGTTTAGGATTCAATTGGTATCAATGCAAAAGATTTATGATTTTTTTGACACTTTTCCCAATAAAAAGCAATTGACACATTTTTTGTTATTGAAACAATAACACGTGGAAGAGTCTAATTACAAACCTAAATCTAAAATACACGTCAAACTCGTTTAATGATAAATGTGTAAACATTCTTTTACACTCAACTAGTTGTTCCAATGATAATCAGGAAAATTACCAAAAAAGTCATAAACCTACTGCAATTGTGTTAATTCAATCATAAACCATTTTTTGTTGGCAAATTCAGTTCTCAACCTTTTATAATTATGCCAATTCAGTCTATCTGGCCACTTTTGGCCGGCTGATGCTAACGTGGACACTGGCTGAAGATGACTTGACAATTTTTAAATATTTTTTTTGAATTTTTTTTACCATTTTTTCTCTCTTTCTTTCTTTTTTTTTCCTATCTTCTTCCCTGATCGCCAGTCCGGCAACCGGCCAGAGGCTGAGGTCAGTGAGTCTGGCCCTCGTCGACACTAGCGAGGGCGAGCCTTGCTATCGTTGGGCAAGGTCAAGCATCGCCATGGTCGGGCGAGCTCGACCTTGCCCACTGACGGCGAGGCCGCCAAGATATGGTGAGATCTTGCCGTCGCTAAGCGAGGTTGAGTCTCGCCATGGCCAGGCAAGCTCAACCTCGTCCAGTGACGATGAGGTCTCACAAGATCTGAGCAACCTCACCCACTGATGGTGAGGCCACCCAGATCCACCCTCGCCGTTGGTGGTTGAGGTCAAGCTCGCCCGGCCATGTCGAGGCTTGACCTCGCCTGTCGATGGTGAGGCTCACCCTCGTTAGCCTTAGCCTCTGGCCGGTCGAACCGGTGAAGAAGATAGGAAAAAAAAATAAAGAAAGAGAGAAAAAAAGTAAAAAAAATATTCAAAAAAATATTTAAAAATTGCCACGTCAGCATCAGCCGGATGGCTAGCACTGGCCGACATCCACGTCAACGCCGGTCGGCCAAAAGTGGCTAAATGGACTGAATTGACACAATTGCAAGAGATTTAGGACTGAATTGGCCAAAAAAAGGGTTAAGGACTGAATTGACACAATTGCAATAGGTTTATAACTTTTTTGGTAATTTTCCCAATGATAATCCATAAGGCGTTGTGTTCCAATCAAGATCATAAATTTTGATTATCATTTTAGTCAGGCATCCAAGTTTGATGCAGATAGAAAGGCGTGATTTCCGAAAGATGGTGGCGTTTGATACATTACTACCTTATTTAGTTAAATGGCAGATTTTTAAATAAATACTGATCATAGAAGAAATTCGTTGTTTGTTATAATCGAAGGGCATGGCCGCAAGAGATACGATTATTGGAAGGTCCATAAAGTATTTTGCTAGCCCCATGAACCACAACAGTACAACTACGCAATCAAAATCTTGATTATAAACAGGTTCTGCTGGGAGGCAGATAAGAAGTTTCGAAGATTTCAATTAAAGCTCTCCTTTGCAAATATTTTACGATAGCATAAACTAAACACAAGTACGGATCCACAGGAGCAATTTAACGAGAAAGATAGTATGATATATATATATATATATATATATCTGTGTGTATGTCTATATATTTTGCGTTGTCCACTTTACAAATAGTAAAAAAAAAAGCCATGCAATTGCTAGAATGGGATAGTTAAAAAAAAGTTTTAAATTTATTGTAATTGTGCGAATCCAGTCGTAAACTCTTTTTTTTGCTAATTCGATCCTAAACATTTTACATTTATGTCAATTCCATTCATCTAGCCATTTTTGGTTGGCCAGCGCTGATGTAGGCAATTTTTAATCACATTTTATTTATTTTTCAAATTTTTTATTTTATTTTTCCTTTTCCTTTTCCTTTTTTATTTTTATTTTCTTCCTTCTTTTCTTTTGCTTTTTACCCACAGTGGCCGGTGAGGCTCTGGTCCTCGCCTAGATCTTGGCGAGGCTTGGGGGCTACGGGAGAGGCTAGCCTTGCGCCCAGGTCATGAGGTGCAATCGCGCCTTGCCTACAGTTAACGAGACCATGTTGAGGTGCAGTTACACCTCATGACTTGGGCGCGAGGTTGGCCTCGCCTAGTGGCTAGTGAGCCTCACCTCACTGACCACTGTGAGTAAAAAAAAGAAAAGAAGGAAGAAAAGAAAAGAAAAGAAATTAAAAAATAAATAAAATATTATAAAAAATTATCCATGTTAGCGTCTGTTGGCATCCACATCAAAGCCGATCGGTCAAAATTGGCTTAATAGACTAAATTGACATAAATACAAAAAGTTTAGGATTGAATCCACATAATTGTAATAGGTTTTGAACATTTTTTTGATAATTTTCTCAGTTTGTATTATACCTATTATTATAATAATTGCGAGTATCTCTCCTAAGAGCCGCTAAAGTACGCAGGATCTCCACATACCCTTTAAGATCTCAATCGTTCTCGTTAACTATTCATCTGTCTCCCAATGAAAATCTATACTATTGTTGATTTTAGTACAACATTTCTTGTAAACTCCTCTCAAAAAAGATAAATACGAATTTAGGATCTCCGTTAGAATCGATGCCCATTGGAAACCCATGAAACTTTACTATCTCGTCGACATGTCCCTATGCCGTACCTTTTGACGAAAGGCCAAATCGATTGGACAGAAAACGTGCAAGATTTGCATGTGTACATCTAAAAGGTGTGGCACTTCCCGCCTAAGAGAAGAATCCGATTAGGGTTTTGGTTTCATGAAGTCGCATCTTGGGGAGCATTCTATTTGGCCGATCTCCCCCACAAACCCTAGCTGCTCGTATCACCCAAGAACGCAAAAATCGGCTCAAAAAGGTGGAAACCTTTTTCCTAATTCTTGACTTTGTATTTGCTACCCTTCTATTATATATGTAGAAGGTGTACCAAACCTGACGTGAACGTGACAAATAGTTTACATCAGCACAAACTTATTCGTGTAACCCTCTGCAAATCATACATATAAGGATAAATCGAACTGCTGCTCCGTCAACCATGTGTATAACGCGCAACCTGAACTTGGGATGGCATTTGACTCACCTACTTTTTAAGAGGCGTTTCAGCCCCAATCATCAAGCATCCTGCGGCTGACCAACTCATTGAAAAGGACGAGTATGCTTTGGAGTTGTTTGCTCACAATATAATAAGTAATATATGCAGAATCCTCCTTCTCTCTCTCTCTCTCTCTCTCTCTCTCTCTCTCTCTCTCTCATTTTTTTTCTAGTTGGCCATTTGTGCTGACTCGCTCCACTACATCTTCGACAAAACTCAGAAATTTAGTGTTTTCTTAGCCTAAATATCTATGGACAGGGCTCAATGCGGATCGATTCAAACAGTCAAATCGAACCGAATCAGACTGAAATTATCGGATCAACTTGATTCGGGGAGGTGATTAAAATCTTAGTCCATAAGTCGGATTGGACTAAAATTCGATAATTTGGTCAGGTTTACTATTTTTGTTTCGCAAAACCGAACCAAACTGAACTGTTTTTCTACCAGTTATATGGTCCTGTCTTTTTGAGTTTGGAGACCCCATGTAAATCGGAGTTGTGGTATAATTGTTACACTGAAACTCCATCGCACGATGTAGCTTTGTCATTAGATAATGACCGGGGCCCCAGACCAACTCCCAGTTGGTGAAGTTTAGCACCAGATGAGAATCAAGAGCATTAGATCACAGAAAGTGAAACGAAAATAGTAGGTAGATTTAATTCGGTTTAGTTGAATCCGGTTTGGAACCCTTGTACAATTCGGTTTGATTTCGAATATTTTCATGTGATGTTGGCTTCGTCCGGTGCATTTTTCCCATCCGAGCTGGACCATACTAAACCGCGTTCACCCCTATCCTCGGATTTTATTATACCCAAAAGTCAAAAAAGCTAAAATGAAAAGAAAATGGCAGGTAGATTTTAGTTCGGTTCAGTCGAATCCGGTTTAGAACCCTTATAGAGTTCGGTTTCATTTCGAATTTTTCCAAATGATGTCGATTTCGTCCGGTTCGTTTTTCCCGTCCGAGCCGGACAACACTAAACCGCGCTCACCCCTGTCCGCGGATTTCATTATACCCGGAAGTCAAGAACCTAAAACGGCCCTGCCCATCTCTCCTTTACAATTCGACGGAGAGCTACTTCTCAATTTTTCGCCCCGTGCGCAGCGCACGAGCCGCACGGTTCCTGCCCCCGTCGCCGTTCCGTGCCCAGGTCTACCTACTCGGGTTTTGGCTGGCGCCTTACTCGATCCACGAGATCCCGTCTTCGATTGACAGCTTCTCCTAGCAAGCAATTGGTTGGTGCACGACGCGTGTCTGAAATGGTTGGCGGGGCATGACGGTCGGCTTTCGTTGCTTCCCACCCATCTCACCAACCCCCATCCTCCCTTCGCCTACTTCGAAGATGAGAATCATTCCCTTTGAAGAGTAAAACCAAACCATGCGCGTTTGGACTCCTACGTGCGTATCGCAAAACAAAGCTACTCTCTCCCCAACATCCCCCACCCCACCACTCCACGTGTCGACATCCCGAGGCCCCAGGGTCAAGCTAATCCTACGGCTAATCTCGGTTTTCAACTAACCCGTCGGCCACACCCACCCATCGAACTCAATGTCAAGGTGATGGGCATTCTATTTAAAGAACCCGACCTTGCATTGCCATCCTCAGGAAAATTTCAATTGAATTCTCCTGAATTTTCCTTGTAACCACAGTAAGAGAAATACAAAGCAAAAGCTCTCACCGTGTTCTTTCTTCGCATTCATTTCCTTCCGCTCGTCTCTCCTCTCGTGCATTATTTAGTATACGTGGGTTTCGAGAGGCTCGTCGAGCTCTATACCGCGAATTTTGTATCAGGGCCGGACCTGTCTCACGTCGGTTATCGTTCCCGCTGCCCTTTGCCGTGCACGTTCCTAGAGTCGAGTGGAGATGGAGATAGAGAGCACCAATGGGAGCGGCTTCCATGGCCTTTGTGTCACGAGCCGCCATGACCCGCTGAACTGGGGGGCGGCGGCGGAGTCCCTCAGCGGGAGCCACCTTGATGAGGTGAAGCAGATGGTAAGGGAATACCAGAAGCCAGCGGTGCGCCTCGGCGGGGCATCCCTCACGATAGCACAGGTGGTGGCGGCGGCGACCCGCGAGGGAGTTGAGGTCGAGCTCTCGGAGGCAGCCCGCCCTGGGGTCAAGGCCAGCAGCGACTGGGTCATGGAGAGCATGAACAAAGGGACCGATAGCTACGGGGTCACCACCGGCTTCGGCGCCACTTCTCACCGTAGGACGAAGCAAGGTGGTGCTTTGCAAAAGGAACTCATAAGGTATATTTAGATTATGTCAATGATTAAATTACTCAATTTCAAATATAATACTAATAGTGGATCAAATTTATGATTGGATATTACTTGTGATCTATATATGTGTATATATATATGTATGTATGTAATAATCTAAAAGTGGTAAGTACGTAAAAGGATAAGGTAGGTGGCTTATGGTGGATCCACTTCACCGGTTTCTTCACCAATAGGTGAAGGGTCATTAAAGCTTAGGTGGTTATTTTTCTTTTCTTTTCTTTTTTACAAGATTTTTTTTATTTCTTTTTCAAAATTATCTGCAGGGCAATTTTTAACTGGTGTATTCTTGTTCTCGTTGAGAACTAATTTACTATCAGTATTTAATGATTTCTCCATTTTATTTTCATTTGCAACTTAGATTTTTCATGAACTTTTTTCTTTCGATTTCTGAATGACGACAAAAAGGGGGGCGGAGAATTCAGAGCGAGGAATAATAATAATGTTGATTTGAAAATTGGTATCATTTATGGTTTGTCTAGTGACAACTATGCTCAACGTCACGTGACAAAAGGTGTCATTTGTTAGACCTGGTGACATGTGAGGACTATAAGTGGCCACAACTTTAGATGGGGGGCGCGACGACACTGAACGATGGAGCCACCAATCCAATTGGAATTTTGTTGGTGCTAGGAGGAACATAATATATGGTTCGGTTTGATATTCAGTTCAGTTTGCACCAGAATTTTTTGCCAACCCTATTTATTAGATAAATTGTCGGTAGATGCTCCACTATTGTTTTACCAAATATAGATCTTTTCGTTGTAGCCAAATCGTTTTTTTTTTTTTTTCACTTAACTCATGCCTTCCAATTCAAATTGCATGGACCGGCCAAATTAAAATGATGGATTGGACATAATAAATAGGCTCATCCTTAATTATCGTGTGTCGGTGTATTGACGTCTAAATGGTGGATATTCATCAAACGCGGTATATATATATATATATTACAAAATTCGTCTTTATAGCTGTCGCACCTCGCGGGCCGCGACAAAAAGCTCAAGAGTTAATATCTGGCCTGAAAAATCTGTTACCAGTCGTACTCAGTCCTGCCTTGTTTGCCTTCTCCCCTTATTCACTTCACACGGTTGCAAGTTTAATGCAGAAGAGTCTCTGTAATTACTCCCGAAGTTAATGTAGATGATAGTGGACAGTCACGATGCATAATAAACTGCACTAAACAGTGACTTTTGACAGAGAGTTTTTGCATTGAGCGAGACCTTGAACTGCAAATCTTGCACTTAGCAAGAACTGGGAGAGTTCCTTTGTCTAATGAAAGTTCCTGAAACTGGAACAGGTTCTTGAATGCCGGGGTCTTCGGGAATGGCACGGAGTCATGCCACACCCTGCCTCAATCCTCCACCAGAGCAGCCATGCTGGTCCGGGTCAACACCCTCCTCCAGGGCTACTCCGGCATCAGGTTCGAGATCCTCGAGGCCATCACCAAGTTCCTCAACCACAACATCACCCCGTGCCTGCCCCTCAGGGGCACCATCACCGCCTCGGGCGACCTGGTCCCGCTCTCCTACATTGCCGGGCTCCTGACGGGCCGGCCCAATTCCAAGGCCGTCGGGCCCAACGGGAAATCCCTGGATGCTGTCGAGGCATTCCGGCTTGCCAGGATCGATTCGGGCTTCTTTGAGCTGCAGCCCAAGGAAGGGTTGGCACTCGTGAACGGCACGGCGGTCGGGTCTGGGTTGGCTTCCATCGTCCTCTTCGATGCCAATATACTTGCGGTCCTGTCAGAGGTCCTGTCGGCGATCTTCGCCGAGGTGATGCAGGGGAAGCCAGAGTTTACAGACCACTTGACGCATAAATTGAAGCACCATCCCGGGCAAATTGAGGCTGCAGCTATAATGGAGCATATTTTGGATGGAAGCGCTTATGTGAAGGCTGCTAAAAAATTGCATGAGATGGATCCACTTCAGAAGCCAAAGCAGGACAGGTACGCTCTCAGGACATCTCCCCAGTGGCTAGGGCCCCAGATCGAGGTAATCCGAGCAGCAACCAAGATGATCGAGAGGGAAATTAATTCAGTTAACGACAACCCACTCATTGACGTCTCGAGGAACAAGGCCCTGCATGGCGGGAACTTTCAGGGGACCCCGATTGGTGTCTCCATGGACAACACTCGCCTAGCAATCGCTTCCATTGGGAAGCTCATGTTCGCGCAGTTCTCGGAGCTTGTCAACGACTTCTACAACAATGGGCTGCCCTCAAATCTGTCAGGCGGGCGCAACCCTAGCCTTGACTATGGCTTCAAGGGCGCAGAGATTGCCATGGCGGCGTACTGCTCGGAGCTCCAATTCCTTGCCAATCCCGTTACCAACCATGTCCAGAGTGCGGAGCAGCACAACCAGGATGTCAACTCCCTCGGCCTGATCTCGTCGAGGAAGACCGCTGAGGCAGTCGACATATTGAAGCTCATGTCTTCCACTTTCCTGGTTGCTCTGTGCCAGGCCGTTGACCTGAGGCATTTGGAGGAGAACCTGAAGAGCACGGTGAAAAACACGGTTGGCAGGGTGGCCAGGAAAGTCCTGACAGTGGGCGCCAATGGCGAGCTCCACCCGTCTCACTTCTGCGAGAGGGACCTGCTTAAAGTGGTCGATCGCGAGCACGTGTTTGCCTATGCCGATGACCCCTGCAGTGCCACTTACCCGCTGATGCAGAAACTGAGACAAGTCCTAGTTGATCAGGCGCTGGTGAACGGCGAGAGCGAGATGAACCCGAGCACCTCGATCTTCCAAAAGATCGGGGCTTTTGAGGAGGAGCTCAGGGCCCAGCTGCCAAAGGACGTCGAGGGCGTTCGAGCCCAATACGAGAAAGGCAGCCTCGCCATCCCCAACCAAATCAAGGAATGCAGGTCGTATCCATTGTACAAGCTGGTGAGGGAAGAGCTGGGGACTTCCCTGCTCACAGGCGAGGATGTGATATCACCCGGTGAGGACATCGACAAAGTCTTCACCGCGATTTGTGCTGGAAAATTGATTGAGCCACTGCTGGAGTGCCTAAGTGGTTGGAACGGTGCCCCTCTTCCCATCTCTTAGGAAAGGAAATGTCTTAGATTCTTTCTTTCTTCCTGTTACTTGCCAAGTAAATCTCGCGCACGAAATCGTTTATTTCAAGAGGCAATTGTATTTCCTTGTTTTCGGTTTGTTCCTTTTGTCTTCTCACAAGTGAAGAACTCTAGTATATAAATACCGAGTACACTTTTTACGTGATATCAACTGCTTTCTCGACCGATCCAACAAACATTTTTGTGGAGGAACAAGAGTTTATTATACCGTCCTCCACCAATGGCGTCGGAATTCCACCGTCGGGGCATTATGTATGAAACTCTATTCATATTTGTGACCTTTAAACTCACTGGCATTCATCTTTTACCTTTCATTTTGCAAATGGAGCGAATCAAGAAACAGGTTGAATGTACGTAAAATAACAGAGCCACCCCACCCCTGTTTTTCCTGTGTCCTGCATGCCCGCCACGTACTGGTGAATATTTTCTTTCGTTTCTCTTTCCAAACTCAAAAACCACCACCAGCGTTTTTCGATCAGTCAAGGCTCGCATCCGCGAAAGCCACCTGGATCTCTCGGAAGTCGGTCGATCTTCCATGAATGGCGGTTTATATAGGCGCCCTGATCCGTCCAAGCTTCATCCGCACTTGCATGGTGATTCCAAGCCAACATCTCTCGGTTACTTCCTCTGCTTCAGCCACAATCCGAGATAAAGGAACCAGCTTTCGTCCATGGCGATCTCATCGCTCCTTTATAACCCATACCCATCTTTTTGTACTCACAGAAGGAGCAAAATTTCTGCTAAACCCATAGCTTACACTTCGCTCAAGACGCAAAACCCTAACCCAACTGCTCATCCCAATTCTCTCTCCAGAGACTACAAGGCCTCATGGACAGAGGAGCTCAAGAAGGCTTACCATAGAGAGATTCCCAATCTGAATTGGGACAAACTCGAGGAATTGGGCGATGAATCGTTCCAGAACCTGGTTGACAAGCGATGCGTGGACAATGTGAGGATGCTGATCGTGGATTCGGTCCAGAATGCGAAGGCGGGACACCCCGGGGTGGCGCTCGGGATGGCCGGGGTTGGGTGCTTGTTGTACAGGCATGCGATGAAGTATAATCCCAAGTATCCCAAGTGGTTCAACAGGGACAGGTTTGTGTTGAGTGCCGGGCATGGGTGCTTGCTTCAGTACGTTTGTCTCCATCTCGCTGGGTTTGAGTCTGTTCAGGTCTGTAAAATGTTCCGATGTCCAATTTGTGAACTTTTCGTTTGCCCAGTTCAGAGGATGTCATATTTTTGCTTTAAGTCTCGAGAACGAATTGTGCGTAAAACTGAATTCAGTTATTGCTTTGCTGGTTATTCATTTAGTTGTTGGCACTTGTTCTGACGATGATCGTGAGTTGGGCCTTTGAAGCTGAACTTTTGGGCTTGATGTTGGACGATTATGGTGTTGTTAGTTTGCTATGTGAGACACTTTTAATGATATAGGAGTGCTAATGAGCAGAGTCGCAGCTCTTGTGCAAGAAGTTTCTTCTTTACAATCACTTAAGATGCCAAATACTTATGAAGCTCTCTCCGATCTAAATGAAAATGTTTCGTCCGCATAGTTTCTGTTGCCCTTGATTTGTCTAACTTTTTTGGTGGGAGCTTTTTGTCGACTAGAATTACATCCTTTGAAAGATTGGAGTTGCAATACTCTCTTCTTACCCTGTTCTAGCGTATGGAACTTTACCTAAGTCTAGATTAGGGTCTCTGGAATCTTAGCTTAGGGGGCTAGTTGCGAACATTTTATCTACTTGATTTAGGAATATTTCTTCTCCAGATAGAAGACCTAAAGCGCTTATGCCAGCTTGGCAGTAGGACTCCTGGACATCCAGAGAATTTGGTTACCAGTGGCACTGAAGTCACCACTGGTATGTTCAGTTTTCAATTTTCTCTTGTGCAACTCGAAATAAAAAAATAACTGGAGTTGGAGTTTTATTACCATGTGAGACTTGCGAGAGGGAAACACATGATACTTGAAAAAATCAGCACGAATGAGGCATATTCATTTCATAATAGACTCAAAATAGCAGAATTGACTCAACTGTGTAAGTTCAAGAACTTGTTATCTGTCCTACAAATCATTGCTTCTGGCTTTTTCCTTTCTTTGGACATCTTTGGGCGCATTTGTCCATATGATACTTACTAAAAAAAAACTGCAGAAATGAGGCATATTGATTTCATAATAGACTCAAAATATTAGAATTGACTTAATTGTGGAAGTTCAAGCACTTGTTATCTGTCCTACAAATCATTGCTTCTGGCTTTTTCTTTTCTTTGGACATCTGTGGGCGCATTTGTCCTCTTAGACAGGAAAGATGGTTAATAAAGGAAACGACTCTGGTCTTTGGTCCATTATGTACTGTAGAAGTCTTCACTTAGATGGTCTATGTCTCTGGTTAGTTTCATTAGCTGAGTTATTTCTTCAAGTTTTTGTTCACTTGTATATTCGCGTGGTTGTGAACTGTGATTACAGGCCCCCTCGGACAAGGTGTAGCAAATGCAGTGTGTCTTGCCTTGGCTGAAGCTCACCTAGCTGCTAGATTTAATAAACCTGATGCTGTCATTGTTGATCACCGAACATGAGTTGAACAAACTGGTTCTCTGTGACAGCTTATGAGAAACCGTGTAGTTGTGATTATTGTTGGTAACTTTACTGTTGAAATATAGGTATTGCATAATGGGGGATGGATATGCAATGGAAGGAATAGCCCACGAAGCTGTGTCCTTGGCTGGTCACTGGAAGCTCAACAAGCTTACACTGATTTATGATGATAATCATAACACTATCGATGGACCCACCACGCTTGCTTTTTCTGAAGATATCTCTGCTCGGTTCAAGGCTCTTGGCTGGCATACAATCACAGTTGACAATGTATATGCTGATATGAGTCCATTCAAGGATGCACTTCTCTCTGCTTTCAATGAGACAGAGAAACCCACTTTCATCAGGGTTAGTAATAGTCATGCCTTAGAATTTGGAACGCTGTGATCTGTCACTTTAGAGCTTATTCCTATTTTAGCAAACGTAAAACCATTTTGTTGATCTCACTGAAGATCGAGCCTTTGTCATTGTCTGCTTGCTTGTGAAATCCCTGATAGGTAAACTGTCTAAAAAGAAGGGACATCAAAAGCTCATCATGGAACCTTCAGCGAGGATGATGTAAACAACATGAGACAAAATGTTAACTGGACTGATAGAGAGCCTTTCCATGCCATCCCTATGATATACAGGTTTCTTTTAATTTTCAATTGAATCTGGAGCAATTTCTAGCATTACACTTTACCCAAAAAAAGGACGGGATTGGGGATATATCTAAGCCTAACACAAATAAACTACTCATTTGATGCAGGGAGATGCTTACGCAAGCATATCTTGGGGAGAGACTGGAAAAAGAATGGTTCTCCAACCTTTACTCTTACCAGATCAAATATCCCCAAGAGGCGACAGAATTTCGGATTCTTCTTAGTGGGGGTCTGCTTCCTGGTTGGGAAAACTCGCTTCCGGTAATTGAACAACTACTTGGCCTTACCCGTCTCTTTGGTTGTTTTACTGTTTGGGTTTGCCCTCTAAATCAACGAGTTCTCATGAGTGCTGCAGTGTTCATTATATAATTTAAGCATTGTATTGAGGGATACACACCGATTTATCTTGATTAAGTGTTTCTCTCTAGTAGACTGTGTCTAGAGAAATAACTCTTTCATGGCTTCGCCACACTTATGAACTTTCTTCTTTCGTATGCCGGGCTACAGTGATTATAACTCTAAAACATGATCACTGGACTGCCTAAACAGAGGTGGTCACAGTCTGATCCAGTGGATGCCACCCATGGATACTCCGAGAAGTGCTTAAACCAGCTCTCTAAGGCTCTTCCTGGGTTGATTGGTGGGAGTGCGGACCTTGCTACCTCCGACAAAGCTTATCTCCACAATTATGATGACTTCCTGCCAAGCTCTCCTTGGGGTCGTAAAATCCGTTATGGCGTTCAAGAGCATGCAATGGGGGGCATTTCAAATGGCATTGCTTTGCATGGAAGCGGACTCATCCCATGCGCAGCCACATTTCAAATGGAAGCTTATCTCCACATTCTCAGACTACATGAAGAACACTATCCGGCTTGCTGCTCTAAGCTACGCTGGAGTCATCTACATCATGACCCACGATTCTATTGGACTAGGGGAGGATGGTCCTACACACCAACCAGTGGAGCAGCTTGCTGGACTCCATGCCATCCCATGCCACCTAGTCTTCAGACCAGCCGACAGGAACAAGACTGCCGGGGCCTACAAGATCGCCGTGGCGAACCAGGCTACTCCTAGCCTCATTGCACTGTCTCGGCAGAAAGTAGCTTCAAATCTCACAGGGATGTTGATGGACGCAGTCAAACGGGGCGGTTATATGATCAGTGACAACTCAGGGGAGCAGATGCCCGAGATAATATTGATTGGCACGGGATCGGAGCTTTGCCTCTGCGAGGGGAGCGCAAGGAGGTTGAGGGAGGTGGGGGGGAAGGTCAGGGTGGTGTCGCTCGTGTGCTGGCGCCTCTTCGACAGGCAACCGAGGGAGTACAAGGAGCAGGTGTTGCCCTCGAATGTGGTTAAGCGCGTAAGCGTGGAGGCCGGGTCACCAGTTGGGTGGAGGGAGGACGTGGGATGAGAGGGCGTGGTGGTCGGAGTGGATGAGTTTGGTGCAAGCGGGCATTATTTGGACACATTCAACAAGTATGGCTTTACTGAGGAGAACATTACCCGGATTGCCGACATTTTGCTGTGCAAGTGAAGAAGCAGGTGCTGATCGTTGGTGCTCTTTTTGATGGGTGGGTGCATGCTTTGACTATGTAATATAGTGAGAACAATGATCACATGAGATTGAAATATAAGATTGCACCGCTTGTATATCAACCGAGTATGCATTTTATCAAAGGAAGATCTTTCAACATGGGATTATCAATGCTATTTTCTTTTTCTCAATTGCTGTTTACGTTTGATCTATTTGATTTCAAAACTATGAAGTAAACTTAAGAAAGTAACGAAACTGTGTTTGCAGTTTTCCTGTCTCAGTCGTAAAAGTCAAAGTTCTATGCTATGAATTCCCATACTGGCTGAGCAAAGATCTACGAATTCTCATAGAGGCAGCTTCTTGGTTGAACTGTACCAAATGCCTCCCCATTCGCGTTTGCGCAAGATGACCGAGTCACTTCATCATCGAGGCTCGTCAAGTACACATTCCTCATTCGTATCCTGGTGCACGGGTTCCCGGCACTGCAGTCAAACCTTACGGCAACGGGTGTGGCGGACGTTCCTTGGATGCCTCTATATAGAACGTCGCTTATCTTCACGCTTGACTCCTATTTGTCGCGATTGTCATTCTCAGATCATAAGATCATAAAACTCGACAAGAGGAAAAGATTGCGTACATGAGATGAATCACCTGGTTGGGGCAACTTTGGCTGTCATATGGACAGTAATTCTGATCAATGATGATGGGGTTATGGGCATTGATCATCCTAGCATTGATGAAATGGACTCCTTGCACAAATCCATTACTAGGCCTCGCCCATGATTTGATCCTTAATCCATTTTGGGTACCTTGAAAAGTGGTGTTTTTCACTATGATATTTTGTACTCCGGGTTCATTCTCACTTCTTGCTAGGCTTCCTATGCTGCAACCAAGAAAGTATACTGAAATCATGAATGGAAATAATAAAATATGTGATGCACTGACCATCTTCAGTGTAAATTATACTTCAAGAAATTTCATGCACTTTTGAGTGCTGGGCTTATCATTAAATACACATAATCCTTTTCACCAGAGATTTCGTACACACATCGAATCACTAAATATGAAAATTTGAACATACTTGAACATAGAACTCTCTCTTTGTTGTTTCCTATTCTACGATCCTGCAATCTTCTGAACTTTCGGATAAATGATAAGGATCTGTTATATGATTCCTATATATCTCTCATGTCAACAATATACTTGCATACAGCGAAGAATCGATATATTGAAACAGGATCGTGATTCTCATAACTTAGAAGACTAGATCGATTCGATCCATGCACCCGGGGAACTCCTACGAGTCATACCTGATGCCATGACCAGGGCCACACCTAACGCCTTGGATCCTCAGGTTCTGAGTACCCGGGCCAATCGAGATGCAATCATCCCCAGTGGCGATGTCCGAGCGAAGAATCAAGACGTTCGTCGAGAGCTGGACATGGATTCCATCCGTGTTGGGGCTATTGCCGTCAGCCTTCACTCTCAACCCTTGAATGCGAACGTTCCGGCACCTGTTTATGGAGATGTGGAACATTTGGCTGTCCATGGACATTAGATCTTTTATCCTGATGTTGTTAGACTTGGTGAAGCTCAGTGTCTGCATATTAGAACAGCCAGTGAAAACAAGTTTAATTCAGGGTACATTTCCAATAGAAAGGGCGATTTATAAAGTTTGGATCACTGAGTACTCAAGATAAGATCCAAATGCACCCACAATATTTTCTTTACAGGTACTGCAGAGGAAAACTATCCTTATCTCTCTGCCATTGATGAGGGAAGTAAGTCCAATTCTGGCAGAACTGAAGACGCTTAAGCATATGCTGCATATGCTTATAAAGCTTTTCATTTCTTTTAATAATTACTTGCAAGCAGGTCCATTCCACCACTCACATTACGGCTTGCTGCTTGAAGGTGCTTTATGATTGCTCGAGATCGACTCATTTGATTTCGAGTTGAACTAAAATGCTAGAGCTACTCGAATACTCAATCGCGTCAGGCTTAAGCTCAAGGTCGCTAATACGTAGTTTGACAAGCTTGCAAGTCTCATCAAACCTGTGTATTTTCTGAAAAATTGAGCCCACATGATGGTACTAGCTCTAGAAGAAGAAAAAAGAAATAGAACAAAAACGTGAAGAAATCACCTCTTAGCCACCGAAAAAAGAGTGAAGAAATAATATCTCCATATTATAAGTTGATGGCACGACATGTCGTCAATTTCAATTTTGTTATGCTTAATGTGGGCCCTACATGAAATTCACATGATCTTATGATTGAGATGAAGTGAGCTCACATGTATCGGATGTATGCGATACTTATTTAAACAAAGCCATTCTCTCCCCATTCTACCTAAGCAACACTGTACTTCCCGGTACTAAGGACCACCCGATTTCCCGTGAGACTTCAATTAGAGTTATGCTAATTGTCAAATCTCCAAATGAATAATGTACTAGAATAAAACCCTTCTTTATTTTTCCTCTTCCAACCTAAGCACCGCAACACATCTCTAACATCCAAGTTGCATATCGAAATGGATGAGGCATTCCAATGTTATTCGCAAGGATGATCCATTTTCAATTTATCACCACTTAATATACTCATTTGGGGACTTATCCCATATGAAATGAGTCGTATCGTTAGAAACGGTATCCGATAAGGATCCTCTTCGGTTGATGTATGATTTGTGAACAAACTAAGCTCAAACCTGATTTGACCAGGGTGTGGAGATTAATCGCCGGGTGAGAGGGTTTGAAAGAAGGGTGACTTTTCATAGTTTTTTAGAATGATAAATGGGGTAGGACCAATCATATATTGAATAGGGGAAGTATCGTTATGTGATACATGCCAACACAAATTTAAGTGGGCAAGTTTTTAACATCTCAAATTCCGCATTGGATGGGTAAGACCTTGTGATGTTATTCACGAGAAATTCATTCCCAAATGATCACTGTTTTGTGTAATTACTCAAAGCACTTCTTTAGGAGTGTGTCCTATATGGAATGGGCTGGCTTTATATGACATCACAGCTCTCTACCTACACCACTACCATCGTTGATGGAAAAAACTACTAATAGCCATCGCGGCGGACTACCACCTTCGACCATGCTCCTAAGAAAGGCGCACGCATGAGATCTCCAAATGTAAAGGAGATCTTGCAACCGAGATGTGGAGGCACCAAGTAGAGAGAGAGAGAGAGAGAGAGAGAGAGAGAGATTAAAGAGGGGATGATCTAGAAATGTGAGATATACAACGGGCACAAGTACGTGGCTGAGCGACTGACAATCTGCTTTGGAGAGAAGATGGTAGCTACAGAGGAGAGGGTGGAGGATGTACAACAGTCGAAGTTTTGTAGCTGAGCAACACGATAATGGTGGCGCCTTCATGGTAGGTCGTATAACTACTGTTGCTCTGATATGTGTCCATGTTGTCTAATTAAGTGGAGGGGCCTAAGAAAAGCTGAGTACTACCGGTAGCCTCTTGCCTTATCTTTTTCCTTCAAAACTTCCCATAAAGATGTCGAATTACTTTCTAAATCGGGTCTTTTCGGAATTCCCTCAAATTAATGGATCGATAAATATTAATAACAGCAACATGGGGTCGTGTCATGTGGAGAAATCGACCAATAAAATATAAGTCTCGAAAATCAAACCCAAAATATGGTTAGTATGTATATCATAAGAGTGATGTAAATTACCCTAGATTAGACGTGTGATTGACATGTGATCTGAAATGTTTTTCTCATTAATTAGACGTGTCCTGATACCACCCTATCCTAGCATGAAATTAAGATGTCATTGGCGGCTGGACATGTGATAAAAGTCTTGGCCCGAAGGGGAAAAAGGAAAAACCAACCCAACTTTAGAATCGAACCGATCTCTGAAGGTGCAGAAGTTAAAGTACGTTACCGTGGCTCCGTCGGGACAGTCGCGGCCGGAATCCTTACAGGCCCACAGAGACGGTCCTTTGGCATCGAGAACCCCGCCGTGGACGGACGCGTTCGAGACCCCATTGAAGCTCAACCAGCTCAAGCCGCCGCCGAGGACTCTATAGTCCGGAGGAGCCACCAGCGTCGCTCCTCTCATCCTCATGCTCACGTGCCTGCTCTTGCAAGGGCCTCCGAATCGCACCGGCCCAAGGAGGTAGCTCCCGCTCCTCACTAGAATGGTCACGAAGATGCCGCTGCGGCTGCATGCCGACGTCCACGCATCACAGAAGGCTTGGGTCGAGTCGGCCGCCCCAGTCGGGTCGGCGCCGAAGTCTAGGACGTCAAAGAGTGTGAAGGTAGACGAAGACGCGCGCGAGAGTGAGAGGATTAGAAGGAAGAGGAGTGTCCAGACAAGATGATCTGGGAGGTTCGCCATGTAGAGAGAGAGAGAGAGAGAGACAGAGAGAGAGATTGGAAATGGCGCATTTTTCTTGCAAGCATAAGGTTGAGAATTTAGGCAGGCATTTTGGTAAGGAGGAATTAATGAATGAGAACTTCAAAAAGAACAATTGGCCCATAGTTCGTCTGCAAATAATCCGTCAAACCCACATTGAGTCCCACTAAAAGACTGCCATTTCTTGTGTAATTTGCGTATCTGATTAGTTCGGTCAATTACATAGCTCTAGTAGATTAATCTGTGCAATATTCTCTCGATAGGTACAGTCAACATGCCACCTAATCACGACACTGTAAAGAAGGTTCAACAGCGAAAGTAGCGATAGATCAACATGTTCGATATGAGAAATTTCAATAAGCTCGATCAGATTGTTTGGTGAAGACAGCTTTAAGGAAGATAAGATTAAATTTGCATTTGGCAAGGAAATAAAAATGTGGCAATACATAGAAACCGCAAGTTAGGAGCCCCTTCATGTGACATGTTTAGTGGTTTATCCTAGGACAATCCCAACACAAAAAACAAAAAAAAGTTAGGATGTTCAGAGTCCACTGAAAAAAACCTAGAGGCAAAAGCTTAATCAAAGCATCTCAACAATTTGTAAGGCAAAAGCTTAACTAGTTCATAACCGCCACTCAATTAACATTAATATTTCTCTTTACATCAAACTGAATTTATACCAATATGAAAAATTATTGACATCGCGTAATAACTTCTATGTACGAAAACAAAGACACTATCGAGACAATAATATTTGGTATTTAATCTTGTAATCGGGGGAATTCTTGCCTGAATCCGAGACTACCGGATCGAATTTATCATAACTGTTAATCATGTGATGAGAGGTCCATGTGGACCGTTGATTTTGTGAGATATGATATTTCGAATCGCGCAATAACTACGGTGTACGAGAACATGACGTATAGTCGAAACAACAACACTTGATTTTATCCTGTAATTAGAGAGCTTCTCGTCTGAAATTAAGCCCACTGGATTGAGCTCATCATGACCATTATTTTCAGTAGATCTCCATGAGATTCACATGAAATCCACCAAGCCAATGGTGGAGATCAATCCGGTGCAATAAACGCGAGTCTAAAGAAGAAATTATCCTGTAATCGGGGTGCTAGGAAATGAAACTTAGCTGACCGGCATGGTCCACAGGGAACAGAAATATGAGCGGGAAAGTTACTGTATGTTGAGCTATTTCCTTGAAAAGCCGAACTTGTAGGCAATATATAATTCGTGGGTTGGTTCAGCTACTTCCTAGACAGCCGAACTTTCAGTTTTTCAGTTGGGAAATTGTAGGAGAGGGTTGATGGAGGAAGAAGTAGAATCAGGGTTTAGGTTAGGCAGATGCTAACCTGATTCGGCTACTACATACTCACAATTCTGGTTCATTTAAGGTAGACCTTGGCAGCCACAAACCCTCGTTCGTGATTGCTTTAACATGTCCTTCTTTCTGGTTCTGTATATCCTTCTTTGGCACTCTTCGTGTAATGGGACACTGGCAGACGCAGAACAATCGGCTCTGCTCTATTCCCTCTCTAGTTGTTAGTAAGCAAGTAGAACCACGTATATCTCGCGTGTCCTTGAATCCCGTGTGCTCATTTTCCTTCCTTGATTCGGTCCGCGTCCGTGGTCGCTTACACCTCGGTTGCCTCGCCCTTCGCTCGGTCGGGTCGAACGTGGTCATCTGCACTTCGTTGTTCTTAAACTCGATCTTTCCTTGCTTTTATTATAAAGTTGATCTCCCTTGAGGTTTTTTGTTTTCCATGAGTAGATTACATTGGTGTCCATTTTTTATTTTTTTTCGGTTAGATCGCCTTCACTTCTAATCAAATCATTCAATCTGCAAAATTAATTAGAAACATGTTTTGGGAAAATGCGTGGTGAAGGGATGAAAATCACGGGGAAAAAGTAAAGAAAAGAAAAATAGATAATTGGGCAAGGCGTATAAATGATAAACTATTTTAAGGCTTCATTTGTTTGGCAAAAAATGAATTATTCAAAAACATTTTCCTAAAATTCATCATTTATATTATTTAAAATAATCAGTTGATAGTAAATATTTCGTTTTTTTTTGTCAAGAGGAAATATTTCGTTATCGATCACAATATATGTCGAAACATTTTCGTAAACAGTAAAAATATTTCTCACGTAGTGCCAACAAGGGCCGACGGCCCTCAGCAAAAAAAGAAGTAAAGAGTAGAGAAAAGAAAAGAAAAACCAAAAAATTATAAAAATAATATTAAAATAATTCCCGTTAGCGTCGACCATGTTACGCAAGATAATCAGTATCCACACTAGCGATTTCTAATCAAAATTTGCCAGATGGACTCAATTAGTACCAATGTAAAAAAGTTTAGGACTAAATTGGTCCGATTAAAATGTTTAAGACTAAATTGATACTAATACAATAGATTTAGGACTTCCTTGGTACTTTTCCCTTTAAATATTTTGTTTCTTTCCTTTTGTTTCAATATTTGAAATAATGATATTTTGAAAACCTCTCTTCGAAATGATAGATTAAGACAAATTTGTTCGCAATTTTTGTACTAGTTAAAAGTGGGAAAAATAGAGCATACATCTTCACTGTAAAAATTACACAAGCGGCCATATGTACCTTGATTTGGGGGTTTTTATTTCACACTCTCTCACTGACTCAAATCAAGGGTGGATAAGTCCGTCATGGAGAACGTTTTTTACCTTAGCAATGTAAATGCCTTACTTTCTTGGCGAAAGTTGTGTTTACTCTCTTGAGTATGATTGTCGTACAAATTAAACATGTTGTGTGATCATATTATATTACAATAAACTCGAACTTTACGTATGTAACGAATCTCTCCCTTACAGAAGTTCCTTCTTTAGAAAAAGATGAAGCACACGTCGTAAGCCCTTGAAGACACTTGATTTTACTCGCTTCAAGTTAATATTCTTCTGGTTGCCCCAAAAGTCAACATGGACAATCACAGCAAGAAAGAGGACTTTTGGGCAACAGTGTGCACTAGTGCAAGTAGGTAAATCCAATCCCAAAAGTGTGAGGAGTAGGTGTAGAGTGTACATTGCCCATAAAGTCAACATGGACAATCCTGTCGTGGAATGCTTCTTTTGAATCGTCCAGCATTGTGATAGAAAGGCCACAATACATGTTCTAATTGGGTAGCCACAGCTCTGGCATAGATGGAATGATTGAACTTTACTATAGCTCTATCTCTATTTTGGTAGCATATATTATCCATTGAAAACATAACACAATTGACATATTACCAGAGGTTCTTTAGGAAAGAATTCTAACGTGCTAGTAATCCTAAAAGGTCAAAGAAACTACGCCTAAAGGGGTAGTCTAGGTGGTTCCTCTCTTTCGCCCCAGAAGATAAGGGAGCAGTTCTGCCAAGAGGCCCTTTTTCTATGGATTAATTCAACTGAGCATAAAGCCCAAAGAATCAACGAGGCTAAAAGCTCACAGCCATAGGGAAATAGAGTTTGAGAAAATACAGAACCCAACACGCTGAAAACGAAAGTTCAGAAACCTACTTCTTCCACGGAATCAGGGGTTTTATGTTGCTAGAAGAAACTTCTAATGCAACATTCAAAAATCTTACATTGGAACGGGAGGGAGATACCGCGTGGAGAGATTCATAAGTAAACACTGACCCCTAATGACCATCACCTTGTGTCGTTACTTTAAATAACCCTTTTTGAGGGGTTTGACCAAAGTGGAATGAAGAAAATCGTTACAAATTGTATCGAAGTAGGAGCTCCTCCAAGAGATGTGTGGTTCGTGTATAGACTAGGCTCAAAGTTAATCCAAGGAGAGCTCGGAGGTGTGAGAGGACTTCAATATGGTGCAACTTCTAGCAAGCTCCTGAGAAGGCGGAAGGAACATAAATTAATCAGATCACACATTAAGTAAGGGAAGAATAGTGCATCAACATGGGTTGATGGAGATGTCAGTTTTTTTAGTAAGGGTATGTAACATGTGAAAACCCCACATCATATGAGAGAAGCTATGCTGAGTGATTTATAAGTAAACGTCAATTCCAATTTATGGTCGTATTGTATGATAATTGTGAGTACTCTTGAGTACTTTTTACTGAGGGATTGGTCCATGCAAAATAAGTTGGGTCTTTATATCAAATGTGAGACAATGATGAAAGAAAAAGTAATGTCATCGAGCATATAAAAAATGTTTATCGAACACTTTTTAAAGTATAAGTCTCGGGTTTGAAATATCGATTATACAAATCTTGATACGGAATATAACCTGTAAAAGTTGAAATTCATTTGGATGCTTAAAAAAGCCTAAAGGCACTCATTAATAAAATGAAGAAAACCACCCTAAATGCAAATTCTTATAAAAAAACAAATCCCCTTTTACATTAGTTACTCTTGCGCTGGTGGTGCTATCATCATGTGCTGTCCACAAGAACAGGATTTTGCACACGACCGTGCTGCACTTCCTAATTTACTCTATCTCTCAGACCAATCTCTTTGATTTCACTGCTGAACTCTTTTGCATACCCATCTCTAAAGTTTTGGGTGCTTCATGCTCGTCGTTAGTATCACGTCTCCATCTGCGGTGGTAACATCGAACTCCTTTCTAGAAGTCCTATGAGAACAGCGGATCAACCCAAGCGCACGAAACTCTCTTGTCGGGCATATACGATACACAGTATCATCATCAATGCATAATACTGTCCACATCTTGGTTGTCTCTTGCGTTTACCTTTGACTCCAGATTACATCCAAGAACTAATTGGTCAGGACAAAAGTAACAATTGGATCAGCAGCTCGAGATGTCATTGGTAACTCCATTCTAAAAGTCCTACGAGAAGAGCAGATCAAAACAAGCGCACGTAACTTTCTCGTGTCGGGCATATAGGATACACAGCATCATCGTCAATGTATAATGCTGTCTACATCTTGGTTGTCTCGTGCGTTTACCTATGACTCCAGATCATATCCAAGAAGTAATATGGCCAGGACAAAAGTAACAGTTGGATCAGCAACTCCAGATGCCATTGGTTTCGGTTTTGAAGGGTTTCTGAGTTGATAGGCCCTCATCGTTTAGCTGTCTTCTGTACACATCATATAATGTATGTATGGATAGTGCAGTCAACTATGGATAGCCAAATCGTTTCAAAGTTGCACACTTGGATTTTCGAAGATTGCCCATTTTTGGGGCAACACCGCAGTAATGTAAGAACGGCTTACAAAAGGGATTTCAAAAGTGTATGAAGAAAGGGAAGTTTGGACTTATTGCAAGTGATTCAGATTCAACCAAAGGGGATTGTTCTACGAGAACAAATTAAAGGACAAATAGCGGGGAAGGTCCCTATCGAGTTTACCCAATTTAATTAAATTTCACTTTTTTAAAGCTCTACACTTACATATTAGTGTACTATATCTGATAAAAAATTAGTGTACTATAAAATATCTCTCTCTCTTCTAGAAGTTGCTTAGCTTTCTCTCATCTGTTCTAGGATTCTTCATATTCGTATAGGTTAATTTTAGCTCATTAAACTCGAGCTTGACCTCAAGCGGCTTGCTTGTTTAGAGTTAAAATTTTAATAAAAAGTAGGTTTTTTTGCTTTCCCGCGAAAATTAAAATTATTATCCATATTTTAGAACAAAATTATAAAAAAAATATATGACATCTATATATTATGAAAGTTTCAAGTGTTTAAGTGCATGCATGATTTAGATTAAGCAAAAAATAAAAAAAAAATAAAAGTTGATCGATACAAGTCTCTTATAAGTTGATAGGAGTCAAATTAAGTCAAATCGAGTCGAGTCGAGTCAAACTTGAATATCTTGTTTGTCTAATTCAATCGAGTTTGAGCAGGAAATGTAATACTTGATCAAATTCAGGTGATCGAGTTTCGAGCACTAATACCGCTGGTCTAGTCAAGCTCGAGCTTGAAGTGTATTGGCTCCTTTGATAAGACTTTTATTGCGTAAGGTGCGAAGCAAAGCTAGGTAAAATGAACAGTAGAGTCCCATTTCGCAGCAGCCGGGAAGCAGTGTACATTTATTTCGGGATGTACACGTAGGTGATTCAAGACTCACACGAATGCACGCCAAGGCCAGCCAAACCCTAACGTTTTTGTCATAGGAATCGAGAGTTCTTGCTTGTAATAATATCCCATGGTCTTTATCGGGTTTTTCCTCTTACTTGTCCAAGACTAGAGTTATTTCTAGAAGGGCCAAATCTTTAACCGCAAGGAGTAAGGGAAGTGTTGGCGTAGACAAGTTAAACGATAACCCAAACCTTATCCCAGCCGATCAAGAAAGAAACCCTAGACCCACTCCCAATCAAACTTAAAGTCAATATCAAACATGGCGAGCCCTCAAACCTTTTTATTTTCTTGTAGTTGTTGCCAGGACACAGGCTTCTTCGATTGGCTTTACTTTACATGAATGGAGCCGACTTCTTTTCGCAATGGGACGCGCTTGAATATCTCGATTCACCTGTTGGTATTCGTACTTTGGCCCTCGGGTTTCTGTATCGAGACCTCGCATCTCGCACACCAGAAGGTGCGCAAATCCAACTTTATACTTGGTTAAATCCAAATTCATGCGCGCAAGTCGAACGCTTTTCTTATCGTTACCAAGTTAGTAAAGTGAATCCGTTAATCAAGCGAACAAGAGAGAGCTTCTCCGATACAACGCTCTGTAAAGGTGTGATGAAAAGGTTGACGCCCGAACATTTGTTCGTGAAGGATTAAGCTGGAGATTATTGTCCATTTAGGAGCGTGGCTCGTTGCACGCCCTCCTCCACGCGAGCCCGTCCGTGCCCGCACGAGTAAATGTAACTCCAGCACGTAACACTGCACGGTTTCCTGACTTTGGAACATCGACAGTCTCTGCACTTTCTTGTTTGCTTCATTGGGTCCCTCCAAAGTATACAGTACATGCACTCAACGTTGAAGGATATGTCTCCCCTCGTATGTAGATCGATCCACCGTCTCGTGCGGTGTTCTCATCCGTGGACTCGCTCAACGCCCAGAAGATCGTGTCTCTTGTAGATCTCACCTCTTGGTCCTCACCGTGCGGCATAGATGCCTCAACCTCACCTATGGCGGTAGCGATCGTTGGCGATGGAGTCAAGTGTGTGACCACCGTCTGGATCACCACTCAATGGAGTCAAGTACGTCGCTATAGTCAAGTGCAGTTCGCGTTATGAAGAAATCCTAGTCAGCGTTAATTCTAAACCATTAGAAGGGGATAATTACCAAACACAAATTAACTAAACCTGTTATGCATATGCCAATTTAGTCCTAAAAACTTTTTAATTTGACCAATTTAATTCTAAATCTTTTAATGATTTGTCATCCTTTTGACCAATTTTGATAGGCAATCAATGACGTGGGCGTTGGCGTGGCACGGTCGGCACTAACTTGGACAATTTTTGCAATTTTTTTTAAATTACTAATTTTTTTTCCTTTTTCCAATATTTTATTTTTTTTCCTATTATTTTCTTTCTTTTTTCTTTTATTTTATTCCCTTTGTAGTCCATGGCCTCGGCAATGGCCAATGAAGGTTGCCAGCCCCAAGCGAGAAGGCCAGGATGCCCTCACCGGATCTAGGCAAGGGTGTCATGACCCTCACCTATGGCTAGTGACCTCCGCTATCCATTGGCAATGTTGTGGATTGGCAGAGAGAAATAAAAAAAAAAAAAGAGAAAAGAAAAAAGAAAGAAGGGCAAGTATGCTACTAAAGGTAAATTTGTTCGAAATATGAGTAATAATTCGGTAATTGTCATATGTACTAAAATTAAGCGAAAAATGCAACAAAAATCCACAAATTATGCTCACCGTGACACATATATCCTAAACTATTTCTTGTGACATAATAAATCTCAAACTTGTATATATGTGACATATTTATCTTCCATCAAGGTTTTGTTAGATGATATTTCAACCACAATAACATCATTTTTATTTCGCTTAAATCACACAGGCGCCATGTTAATACTGTTTACATCCATGTTGTAAGGACCTCGGCCTCACCTTGCTTCCGCTGCGCCATACCTTGTGTAATATTGTTCGCTTCGGACACTAAGTTCTCACGATTTTAAAACGCATTACACAAGGGTTAGGGGCCATGCCTTATAAACTCACCAAGATCTTACTCCCTAAGTAATGTGGGACAAGAGCAATGCCTCCCCTTGTCATCCTAGAAGCCTGCCGGAAGCCGCTTCTTGTCCAGGTCCTCGGACCCCGGCGACCACTTCCCGCTCTCGTCAAACCGGGTCGTTACATTCTCCCCTCCTTCGAGCACAGCGTCCTCGTTATGGCCCCACATGCTGTCGGGAGTCGACTCTGATACCATTTGTAAGGACCTCGGCCCCACCGCGCTTTCGTTGCGTCATACCTTGTGTAATACATGTAAACAAATTTTTAACGGTTCTCAATGACAAAACTTTGACATGGGATAATTATGCCATACAGGTATAAGTTTGAGAATTTTTTATGTCACAAATTTTTTTTTTTAAGTAAATGTATCATAGTGGACATAGTTTAGGGCTTTTGGTGGTTTTTATGTAGATAAGTAAAAATGGCAAGTCTGTGTAGATTCGACACAAAGTTCACGGGAATCCGACATGGCAGTTTAACACAAGCATTAGATTTACTGAACAGTTCTTCTAAGCTTTGCCAAACGCCGACTTCGTGCGAAGAAAGGCAAAAAGAAACCGTCCGTTCGCTCATTCTTGTTCGTAGTAGATGGGCGCCTCGCGTGTCCCCCCCATTTTCAAGTCAAAGTCCACCTCTTCTTAGATGGAGCTGCTTTGCGTCAGTAGAGGATTTTAGACGGCGGAGGTGGGGCACGAAGGATGATGATGCGTGGTGGTGGGTCGTGGCCGAAGTTGTCAGCAATGCGCATCATCACGCGCGCCCAAAGCACACGACGGACCAAAGTCCATCCGATCGGTTTTGGATCGCGTGTGACCTGCATAATCCGACAGATCACATGCGCCAAGAGGCTAATGCTCCGAGTACGAACGACACCGTCTCACGGGCAATGGGCCAAAAGTAGCTCAAGGCAAACGTCTTGATAAGGACATCACTGACCACTCCAAAGAAGCATCCGGTTACGAGCAATGCGCGGCTAATCGTACCGTGTCGCCCCGGGCATCAGAAAGATGGAAACCCGCAATTCTTGATCGATTCATCCTCGCATCGCTGTTAAGTTTGCCTCCCGTTCCATCAATCAAGGGCGGGCAACGCAAATCGACACTTGGAATTTCTTTTTTAGTCTCCTGACCATTCAGGTGCAGAGAGAGATCTCCGAGCACCCGCGAAACATCCCTACAAATTTCACTTACCGATTGAATCTAATCGTTTAGTCTGGCGGTGTGTAAAACGGACCGTCCAAACTGGGAACCGCCCAAACCAGACCTAACCGGCCTGTTGGGTCCTGTTCCTGAGTGTGTCGGTCCGATTCTCAATTCCTAAAAGTGGAACCGCTGTCCGGACGATCCCGTTTTTTGTTCCAAGGAGAAATGGTTCGGTTCTTGGTTTCAAGGAGAAATCAAACCAACTAGATATATTATTTTTATTTCTTTAAAAAAATTTGTAAATGTGAACTAAATCCTAAATGAACTTCATTGACATAAATTCATAGACAAAAATTGGTATAATATGAACTAAATTCTAAATGAACTTCGTTGACTATTAACAAAAATTAATAAAATATGAACTAAACCTCAAGTGACCGGTTTCATTGGACCGGATCGGATCACCAGTCCGATTCTGTCCGATCCCCGATCCTAAAACTAATAAGTCTGATCCCCGATTCCCACTTTAGTCCCGTGCATATGTTTCCTATCCAAAACCAGTTCAAACCTAAATCATTAAATCCGTGCGGTCGGCAAGTTCGTTGAGGTGGGAATCCTCCAATGTCGCCAAGAAATTCATGTCCCATTTTCTTCGTCAAAAAATTCTCCTAAAGCTGGTCCTGTGGGCTGACCTCAGCGAGTTCCGTTCACGAAACCTTTCGCGACAGAAAATTCGTTTTCCTCGCCGCCACCGGCCAAATCTTTCTGCTGCTCTCCTGGATCTTCTTCTCCCTCTCCCACAAAAGCGAGCTGCGCTCGCGCAATCCCTCGTCCTCGAACATCACGATCCAACAAAGCCCCACTTCAAACCCTTCTCTCTTTCTGTCTGTCTCTCGCTCTCCATGTGCTGCCGCAGATCAGAAGCATGTGCAGATCAAGAGCATCTGCAGATGCGATCCCGCCCAGCCGCAGGGCCAGCGCCCGGTCCCCCAAGTCCTCAAGAGCCTCCAACTCCAAGTCCTTCGCCTCCTCCTCCTCCGACCCGTCGCACCCGTCTTCCTCCTCCTCCGCCTCCCTCAGCCTGAACAGCTTCAACTTCTTCTCCAACAACAATTCGTCCTCCTCCGTCTCCGCCGCCCGCCAGCCGTCCCTGTCCAAGATCAAGCGGTTCTTGCCCGATACCCCCCTCATCTACCCCCTCCCCGACCTCCGCCTCGCCACCGGCAACTTCCTCTCCGGCCGCCTCTCCCCGACCTCCTGGCGCTGCACCCTCCGCGGCCGCGACGCCGTCGTCTGCCAGCGCCGCCTCAAGCGGCCCCTCGACCTGCCCGAGCTCGGCCGGCGCCTCTCCGCCATCACCAAGAGCCACCACAGCAGCTTGGTCAAGCTGCTGGGCGCCTCGGTCTCCGGGAACTTCGTCTACCTGGCGTACGAGTTCGTGGAGGGCGTGAATCTGTCGGATTGCCTGAGGAACCGGGTGAATCGGGCGTTCACCGTCCTCTCGTCCTGGGTGTCCCGGATGCAGATCGCCGCCGACCTCGCCCACGGCCTCGACTACATCCACCACTGCGCGGGCTCCGCCACCGGCGGTGGCGGCTCCGGGTTCGTCCACAACCGCATCAAGAGCTCCAGCATCATCGTGACGGAGCCGTCGCTCAATGCGAGGATCTGCCATTTCGGGACCGCCGAGCTGTGCGGCGAGGCGGCCGAAGTGGAGGAGGAGGGCGCCTCCGAGCCCGGGGGCAGCCGGAACTTGAAGAGGACGAACAGCAGGGGAGTGAAATTGGAGGGCACCAGAGGGTACATGTCGCCGGAGTACCGCATCACGGGGGTGGCGACGCAGAAGTCGGACGTGTTCGCGTTCGGGGTGGTGATCCTGGAGCTGCTGAGCGGGGAGGAGGCGCTGCGGTACCAATTCGACGGGGAGGACGGCGGCGGAGGTTACAAGAGGACGAGCGTCGTAGAAAGCGCGAGGGAGGCGGTGGAGGGAGGGAGGGTGAGGAGGTGGGTAGACGCTAGGCTGAAGGACTCGTACCCGGTGGAGGTGGCGGAGAGGATGGTGAGCCTGGGGCTGGATTGCGTGGAGGAGGAGGCGGAGCGGCGGCCGGACATGAGCCAGGTCAGTGCCGTGATCTCCAAGCTGTATCTGGAGTCCAAGGCTTGGGCTGAGAAGTTTGGCATGCCCGTGGATTTCTCTGTGTCCATGGCACCTCGGTGAGAAAAAAAGGGCGTAAGCTTTCGCAGATTTTCTTGAATTCCCATTCGTCGGAGAGAAAATCTGTATTCATCGCCGGCAGATTCGATCGCAGTATGGTACGACTTGGTCGGATTAAGACCCGGTCTTTGCGCAATGCTTGCTCTGCCCATACACAATAGTACTAGTGCGTGTATCAAGCTTCGTGCGAAATGGGGTTCCGAGACCCGCAGCATCCCGGTGCAGCGGGGCGGCAATGAGCTCGGCTATTCTGGACTACCGGGTCAAGAGCGATGCTCAGCAACGGCCTCTCCGCGGTACTAAATTCGATTGGTTCGCATCGGATACAAGGACTCGAGCGATTATAAGGCCAAGAGGGCGGCTGTAACCACGAGTTCTCTCGGCAAACAGATTGGCAGGCAGGGGAGGATCTTAAATTGTTCAAGCAGGTCTGGCTGAGGAACTTCGATTGGAGATCTGTGAAGTGGTTGAGGGAGATTTGGGGGGGCGGGCGGGCGGTTATTCTTTTGTAGATAGTGACATTTCTTCTTGAAATACTTGTACAGACACTGCATTTTGGTGAAGAATCATACATGTTATACAATTTTTTGAGCGAGTACAGAGGAGGTTCTCTCCGACACTACTGCATCATTGATCCGACCTTGATGTTCAAGCGATCTTTTTTTAGCTTAAGAAAGACCCAGGAAGAGCGACAGCGAGCAGAGTTGAATCTGCACTGTTTTGGAGTTCGTCTGCCTCTTGATGTCCATGTTATACTTTCTATACATTTCTGTTGTGCGTTCTCTGCGATCTTTCCTCTTATGAAATCTATGATCCACTGTCAATAATGTCATGGAAAACCAGGAGATGTGTTGTGGGGCGCCTTGGAGTTGCATCAACTTCATTCTGTCAGCAGCAGAACAAGGAAAAATGTTTAGATACATCATTGTCGAGTTGTATTCTACCTTATCCTAGGTACGTTCGATTCTCACATTATGTTATATGTTCCTTTTCTTGTCCGGACATGTATGAAATATTAAAAAAGCCAACAATCTTCTTATATGTATATGTTTGTATTTATATCGTTTAAATAAGGGCAAAAAAACCACATACCCACTATAACACGTTTACCCTAATCTATTTTCTGTAACACAAAAAATCCTAAATTTGTACTTGTGTGACATATTTATCTTCTCTTAAAGTTTTGTTAATGTGAACCATTAAAAATCTAATTGCATGGACACTTGAAAGCAAACGGGACATGATTTAGTGAAATTAAAATTATGTTGCTTTGGCTGAAAAGCAATTTAACAGAATCTTGACGGAGGATAAATGTATCATATAGATACAGAAAAAGTTTATAGTAAATATGTTAGATATAGTTTGGGGTTTTTTATGTCACCCAAAAAAGTTAAGAGTAAATATAATACAATTTGTATGATTTAGAATTTTTTTGTGGCATTTTCCCTTCAAACAATGTTAGCATGGTTTGGATTGTCGGTGGGGCATGAGCTTTTCTTATTATTTTTTTCTTTTTAGGAAAGTTATTTTTCTTTTTTTTTAACTATATCTTTCTTTATGGCGCACTTTTTATCCTTCTCTTACCATCAGTAATGCCTTGGAGCTGCATGGACATCACCTGTCAGCAGCAGAACAAGAAATTGTTCAATTCTCACATTATATTATATGTTCCTTTTCTTGTCTGGACATGTATGAAATATTAAAAGAGCCAACAATCTTATTGTATGTATGTTATGTATATAAGATTGTTAAAACAGTGTTGACATGGTTGGGTTGTCCATGGGGCAATCCTATGAGCTTTTCTTATTATTTTTCTCATTTTAGTTAAGTTCCTTTTTTTTTAACTATTTCTTTTTTGGATTAATACCACGAAAAACCCCAAACTAGTACATCTGTGATAATTTTATCTCAAACTAATTTTTTGACCATCAAAAACCCCAAACTGGTATACATGTGACAAATTTACCATAAACTATTTTTTTGACCATCAAAAATTCCACACTAGTACACTTGTGATAATTTTACCCCGAACTAATTTTTTGATCACCAAAAATCTAAAATTGGTACACCAGTGACAATTTTACCAAAACTAATTTTTTGATTGCAAAAAATTTCAAACTAGTATATTTGTGATAAATTTACCCTCCGTTAGTGTCCGTTAACTTGGATTAATATCACGAAAAATCACAAATTGATAAACTTGTATGTTAAAACCCTCAACTAGTACACCCGTCAACTACCACGTGTCATCAAACTTAGTAATTTAACAATAAAATTTCACGAAAACTAACGGAGGATAAATTTGTCACGAGTGTATCAGTTTTGGATTTTTTGTGGTCAAAAAATTAGTTCGAGGTAAAATTATCACAGGTGTACCACTTTGGGGTTTTTTATGATTAAAAAATTAGTTTATGGTAAAATTGTCACAGATGTACCAGTTTAGAATTTTTTATTATCAAAAAAATAGTTCGGGGTAAAATTGTCACATGTGTACCAGTTTGGAGTTTTTCGTGGTATTAACCTTTCTTTCTTTATGATTCACTTTTTATTATTCTCTTACCCTCGAGTTCTTTTTAGTTTATTTCTTTATGGTTCATTTTTCCTTTCTTTATACGAAATGTATTCGGACATGTTGATAATTATATGAACTTTTGCAAGGTTCATGGTAGTAATTATTTACGATGCGAGACAACACGGTGCGAGGGAATGTGTATTGATCTCGACCGAAGATAAATGCATTATGCTTGAGGCATGTCGAGTTTGTATCAAAATTGTCCCACTTTGCTTAGTATGCTTTATAAAACGCTTTCTTTTGAGATCAACTTGAATAATTAATTTAAATACGCCTACCTGATATATGCCCACTTTCACCGGTATTTTTCCATTGAGGTTTTTTTATGTGTTAGCTTCTAGTAAGTGTTTGACTTTGCTAGCCAGAGAGAGCGTTGGAAATAGTCGACCATGTGGAAAGCTCGACCAAGGACTCGATCAAAGAAGCTCGAGGGTGAAATGGACTGAACTGATTAGGATGGGATGATAGGTGCTTGAATTTTATAATTTTGTTGTGCTCAAGTGCAAAACTGTGCATAGAGGATGAAACTGAGCTTATAAACAAAGTGCATGCAGATGTCACGGGTCAGCAATTCCTTGGTCGCAGAATGCAGCACCTGGTGAGCTAAAAACCCCAAACTAGCCTTCCTTCTATAGTTGTTCCTAAGAATAGTGCGGCAAATAACATGATCGTATCGGATTACATCACACTCAGCTTAGCTCGAGCATCTAGTCTCTTGAGCAAGATACGTAAAGCACTTTAGGTACAACAACTGATTTCGACTTGCTATAGTTTCATCAAGAGAGCGGCATCAGCTCCCGACCAATTTATGCATAGGAGGTCAATCCCACCTCATGGCTCCTAATGGTATATTCATTCTAATCTAGAACTCCTAGCACAAATCACCTTAACACCACTCTCACGAACCAGTTATATCATTATCTCTACATCACTCACTCATCACCCTAACGGCACCAAGCTCCACTCACAAGGGATATGAGAGTACGAGAGAATCATGGTCCGTGACATTCTTCCCGACTCAATTCCGCAACACCCTCGTTGCGGGCTATTCTGTCGCTTCCTTACATTTCCCAACCATCAACAACACTCCTTAGGACTTACATGAATGGCAATGCTCGCCCCAACAGAACAAGCCACTCCACTCCACTGGTAGCTTTCCTAGATCAAAGTTGTTCATGAATCTCCAGTCACTTGTGCTTCTTAATAAGTGTAGCATATCTAACTACTGCACTCCCTTGGCAACACCTTCTTTCGCCTACTAGGATTCTCTTGATCTCTGTAGGCTAGTGGAGGGTTCTCCTTTTGTTGGAAACGTGATAGCATACCTCCTATTGAGATTCGCCAATTGATTAAAGAATGTTATCTTTATTCAGTGAGCAATTTGATTCCTTCCTATACCCCTATTGCTATCTTAAAAGCTAGATGGGAGCCACATGTTGTTTAAGCTCTCTTAGCCCCAGCGATTCACTTTCCGCTCTCATAGAACCGGGAAGGCCACAAGTTTTCTCCGAATCACCCACTTATTGGAGAGATCCTTGCTTTGATACCATTTGTCATGGTTTGGCAGTTCCTTGGTTGGGGAATAACTCGTACGGCGCCTAATGAGTTGAGAACAATAGGCCAGCTTTCCTTTTATTGTTGTTTTAAGAACAATATAGCAAATAATATCCTCGTATTGAATTGTACCATGCCCAGCTTAACTCAGGTATCTAATTTCTCGAGCGAGATATGCATAACACTTTAAGCACAACAACCGGTTTTCAGCCTGCCAGGGCCGAAACCATGCTAATATTCTTAGGCCTTCATAATTAGATCTCTAAGTTTAAATCAAATATTGTCATCTTAGTTATCACACCAGTGTAATTAATCTAGCTAATAACGAATTTACTTGACTGGCAAGGTGAAGTTTTGAGAATCCAATTGAAATTCGATCCTTTACTCTTAGAGTTTATCTTTTAAATGGGCCAAATTTTCAATAAATTTAAGCTTGATCGATGTGCAGGCGACTACGTGAGGTTGAAGGATAGATTTAGTTCAAACCTGACATCAATTAAAGGAGGACCCATTTGATGTCCATTGGCATGAGAACACGAAAAAAATGTGTGCGATGGATGGGCCGATTAGTGCCTATATAAAGAAATTTGCCCAAACAAACTAAATTTTGTCGCATTTGTTTCACTGAAAATTCTAGAAAAAGATTGTTTGTTTCTTTTGGATGACTTAGTTAAAAATATATGTTCACCGATGAAAACGTTTCGGCATAGATTGTGTTTTGGTAATAAAAGTATTTTCCGTTAACTAGTTTTTTCAAAGTTATGCAAACAATTATTTGTTTTAAGAAAATGTTTGCTAGAAACAACGCACTTTACTGAAAAGTGAAAATTCTCTCACTTATTAATCAAATCTTACAGTACCATTGTCAGTTTTGAATCTTGCAATTGAAATTACAATTGCAAATCAAGTTGTGTCATTCTAAATTTTTTTTTTTGAACGTGCTATAGAAAATGACATTTTTATAAATTCGTGAGATGTTTGGTATTTACTAATCTTTGAGAAAAAAGAATTCCGGAGACTTCGTCAAAAGTATCGAAATAAATTGAGGATCCTCCTAGTTTACTTGAACCTGATCGACCAATTGAAAATTCTTCATCCTTAATTTTAGATCTAAACAAATATCCAATATATATTTTACTTTGAATTGGGCAAATGTAAATCCAATTTACATAATCAACTCATCGTTGGATAATAAATCCAATAAATTGAAACTTAGGAGTTCATCTCTCATCGATTTTTTTTTCTCTAAAAATATCTCGATTTCAGATTAGGCGGATTTTCGAAAATTTCCACCGGAAAGCCGGAAAATGATTTTTCGAAAATGAATTTTTTTTTTCCAAATAAACGGACCCCGATTTATAACGGGTCCTAAATCAACGGGGAGACAGGGTCTCTAGAAGGGGTCGACATCGGCAGCTCAGCTTTTCCTTTTTTGGTGCGCAAACGAAAGGGGTCGGACTCGTCACGGACGTTGATGCGGCGCCAGAGATTCGGTCAGAGTCAGATCGAAAGAACAGCCAAAGTTGCAATCCGACGCTTGTCGCCCCTGTAGTCCTCTCCCATCAGGCTCTTCATTTTGTCCGGTGTTTTTGTTGGAAGTATCGTTGGATAAAAAATGATCCAACCCAATACATTCATTTTATCCATTTTAACCGATTTATATGATATGTAAATCCAGTGACTCGTACCCAGTTTAACACATACCCGACTTAATTCAAATTGAGATAGATTGCGAAATGAGTAAACGAAAGATCGAGTGACGGCGAAAGAGAATGCAAATAAAATTGTAGAAGTGGATTGTGTTTAAGTAAGTTGTAAACTTATTTATAACATGTTTAATACCCATATTATGTTTAAACACATTTATGATCAATTTACTCATATAACAAACACATATAACAACTCGAGTTATCACATACGGATTAAGGAATGGGTTTATTATCCATTTTGACATATATGATCTTGTGCTATCACCTTTTTTCTCCTTTAAAAAAATTTAAATTTTAAAAATATTTGAAGTATTAGAAATTAAGATCAAGAATCTACGTGTCAGTGTTTATATAATATGTCAAATGCAGAGGTGAGAGAATATTTGCTCATATACTCATCATGCGGACTTAATTTTGCCTCTGTGATTATCACGTGGCAAGCCACACGCTTATGTTTGATCAATTATTATTATTTTTGTGATTTATTATCCTTGAACATTTATTATACAATAAAGGATAAAAGTAAGTATTCGTCCAATAAAGTAAATCAAGATAAAGCTAGCATATCATTACACAGATATTCTTTCTAGACTTTTTTATCTTTTTTGGAGTTATCTTATTGACTATAAATTCGACGGAAAAACAAATAGAGACGAAGTATCTTTAAATATGTGACATTGTAATTTAAGTTGAAATTAAGTCAAAAAGAGAAATATATCTTAATGCATGAATAACACTCATAATTTGAAGTATGGCCTTTGTTGATTACGTGAATAAATAAATTATTTACCCATTCAATTTAAAATTAGATTAAAACCCATTTGATAGATAATTTATTCCATTATTGTTCACTTAATATTCACTAAAGTTAAACACAAAAATAAAGAATACAAAAGTTTATAATTGAAACATGCATGTCTACATTATTTCAAAATGTTTTCCAGGAAAATGACAACATTTTCTAATGTTTGGCCGAAACTTGAAATTGAATTACTTTTTCCTTTTTCTTCATACATCATTGGCTAGTCATTAACCACAGTAACGGCTGGCGATTAGCCAATGGTGATCTGGCTAGGTGGAGCCCCGCCTGAAGTCGGCGAGGCTTGAGCTTATGCCTTAGCTGTGGTTAGTCGCCAGCGACCGGTTGAGGAAGAAGCAAAAAGAAAAAGAAAAAAAAGAACATAAAAGAAAAAAAGAAAAAAAAATTCGAGTTTTTTTTAAAATATTTTTATTAGAATGAACGTTTCATTAACCTACAACCCGAGCCCGAGCGCTAAGAACTCGAGAGCGGCTTTCACAAACTTGAGCTTGAGTGGCAAGGAATAGAGCTCGAATATCGATGACCCGAGTATGGCCTTTATGCACTTGGGCTTGAGTGTCGAGGCATTGGTCATGTGCATTATGGCTTTGGGCCTAGCCTCAATGGACCCAGGCATAGGCACCGGGGGCTCGGGCCCGACCTCAATGGATTGGGTCCAAGTGTTGGAGACCTAATCATGAACGGCCAGGGACCTGAGAACCAATGTTGGGATTTTCATGTCTAAGCATAGGGCCTCGGATTCAAACGCTGATACCTAGTCATATCTTGGAAAATGTTATCCTATTTTTCAAAGAGGATATTATTTCCTTAAATTTAAGTATGGATTTTCTATTGATTCATAAAACATTTTTTGTCAATTCATTTTCCTAAGCGAACCAAACACTGAAAAATGAGGAAAATGTTTTCCACAATACAAAGCGAGCCTCAATTAAAATCAACACAATGGAGAACAATTGGATTGTAAGTAAAACAATAAAGAACTTTTTGTCGCTTGAAGGGACAATTGAGGATGGGTAAGTGGTGTAACTAATTTTTTTATCACGAAAAATCTCAAAATGATATTTTTGTGACAAATTTATTCTCCATTAGTTTCTGTTAAATTGGATTAATACAAAAAAAAATCATAAACTGATACACCTATAATAAACAGAAAGTAAAACATAAAATTGATACATTCGTCAACTGCTACGTGTCATTTAACAAAGCAATTTAACAGTAAAATTTAACGAAAATAAACTGAGAATAAATTTATTTTAGGTGTACTAGTTTTAGGCTTTTTGTGGTTAAAAAATTATTTTTTTATAAATTTGTCATAGATTTACTAACTTGAGGTTTTTTGTGATATTAACCATTTAGTATATTTATCTTTTGGAGTATAAAGTGATGATAAAAGATGGCAAAAATCTCACTTTTGTCTACGTACTTTCATGCTTTTTTCTAATCAAGTCGTTACACTTTAATTTGTCTTTTCAATCCTTCAACTTTCACATATTTTCTAATCAAATTCGTCCAACGCCAAATCCAATCAAATCCAACTGACATGACCGGCAAATAATGTTGTAGTGTGACATCCATGTTGGTATCCGCATCGCTTAAAATTTATCCACATCATAGTCAATCAATGACTTCATTGGCTAAATTTTTATGTTCAGGTCCACGTGAACACCTCATACTCTTGCATCTTCTAATCGTCAGGTCAGTTAAATTTAATCAAAATTCGATGTCCTTAATTAGAAAAATTCTGAAAATAGAAGGTCTTGTTCAGATAAATTAAAAATACACGGACTTGATTGGAGAAATCGCGAAAGCATAGATACGACAACCAGAACTTTACCCGAAAGAGAATAAAAGATGTTTATTTATAGGTTGATCGAGTCAAAGCAAGAAAAGGTATAACAAAGGATGGTCCCGTCCCATCCCACGAAAAAAATCACACGCAAAGCAAGGTCTCCGCCGCGGATATTCTCCTGCTTTGAACGATTCCAAGAACTTCAAACTGACAATCATGTATCAATGGAAAAATTCCTTCTGACCCGCGCCAGTTTGGGAACAACACTACAAAAAGACGGTCGCCCACAGAATCAAGCAGCTCTCTGCAAACTACTGTTTAGAATTGAATTGTCGAATCATGTCGATGGGTGCTGCTTCCTTAAGCAAATTATCTATGATGCGAGGAGAATTACCGTATAAGAAATCGTGAAAATTTCTCTTAATGAATTTTGCTTTACAGATGTTGCCATCTGGTTGACAAGAAGCTCTTTTGAAAGATTCAAACGTTATCTGAGAAGCAGACATGAGCGGATGAGTTGAAGCTGCGGGGAACTGTGCATTGTGGAAGGGAAAGCTCAGGAAAGATGACAAGTTGACAGCATCCTCCTCGTTCGTTGTCTTTCCTCCGATTTATATGCCGAAAGCGACCTCTATCCATCTTCCTACTCATTTTCCTCTTTGAATATCTCCAACTAAAAAGAAAGACAAGAGATGACTTCCCCTCGCCTTTTTTTTTTGGTAAGGAGACTTCCCTTCGCCATTTACTCTTTGCATTTCTACGCTTTTCTTTATTCCTTCTCGTGTGTTTTTAACTCTCTCCTTCTTCTTCCTTTTCTTTTCTCCCTATTTGCTCCCGGGTTGGTGAGCTGTGCTCCAGCTGCCTCGTGTTGACTTCCCCTCGATCACGGGTTGCTCGTTGTGTCGTGTGATACCCTAGAATTTAAATTTTGGTTACCTTCCTCTCTTTGGGTTCTGGGGTTTTCTTGAGTTCGACACAAGTTTGGATTATGGATTCTGGGTTTTCCTCGAAATTCTGATAAGGAACCAGCAGCGAAACATTGGGAGGAGCCAGCTGTTATCCAGAGCTCAGCAGAGGAAAAAAAAGAGTAAGAACAGAGGTGACTAATTATCTTGAGTTTCTTTCTATCATGTGAAGGTGGATAGATTTTTTGTTTCTTATGGTCCAAAGTTTGTATATGGCTGAATTTCGAACTTTGGCTTAGTATCTTGACTGTATAATGAGATACCTATGATGATTCATTGCTGGGTTTCTTCTGGAGTTGTCCAGGATGAACCAATTATTCCAAGGTTAGGGTCATCCCATTAATTCAGCTACCAGTTGAAAATATTTTCGTCCATATTTCCGGGAGTATATTGTGCTGAAATGAATAAGCATTTGGTTTTGCGAAATTCAGATGCTGTGAAGCTGAATTTTCGCCATATGGGTGCAGTGTCCTAAGTATAATTTAGTTTCATCACGAAGATGTTCTCTCTTATTTTACTTTTTTCCCTGTCTCTATGTGCCTGATAAGGCTTTACATATCTGCGGTTGTTATCCTTGTTTTCCCTCTAAAGTTGGACTCATTCTAGCATGCGTTGTGGAAAGAGATCATGGCCATGATCTATGGTATTGTGAGTTGACTTCCTTCTTGTTGGACTAAGGTGCTTTTCTTTGTTTTACCTTGGAGGAGTGTTCCGAAAAGTTTCTCAATCTGTTCAAACCTGTGCCTTCATTTGTTTGAAAAGAGATAAAAGAGAACATTGTCGATGCAAAATTATGGATTGACGTTTGATGCCATTCCAGATGGACTATGGCAATATTCTGTTGATTTCTGGTTATTGACAATGACATGTTAAATGGAGAAGTTTAATTACCCTTGCTCACTCAAAGGTTTAATATTCCTTGTGCTGATGATTGAAATGCAGGGCACAGACAGTGGAGACAATGAAGTGCTTACCATTTACAATTTGGGATAAAAATGGAGAACCAAAAACAACCAAATCCATATCTGTCCGCTCTACCTCCACTTCCATGTCCACAGACCGTGATATGAGAACGTCTTGGTCTGAGCTCACGTCTCAGAATGAGCCTGATCTTAGCACAGGATCGTCTGTGAATGCCATGAACCCATTTGCAATTTTGTCTCAACGGCAGAGTAATTTGAGAGAATTCACATTCGAGGAGTTGAAAGCCGCCACGAAGAATTTCAGCCGTTCCCTCATGATTGGAGAAGGTGGGTTTGGGGGCGTTTTTCGGGGTATAATGAGGAGTACTGATGATCCACATAAGAAGATTGATATTGCTGTCAAACAATTAAGCAGAAGAGGACAGCAGGTAAGAGTGGTTTTTTTTTTAACTGGAGATATCATGTGTTCAGTATTTATGATATCATGCAACATCTTGTGGTAACAAGTTTGCAAAAGTAAAATTCTTTCAGAAATTTCAGATTGGTATTGTCTTTGCTTGAAGTTGTTCATGCGAAATTTGAAGAAATTGCCCCTGGAAACATAATATGTCTAAACTAGGAGTTACTTCAAAGGCTAGGTCATATATAAAGCTTTGGAGTTTCTTTTTACTTGGTCTTTTTTGAGTTTTGTCGAGTATCATATCATGGTATTATGTGATTCCTCTGTATTTTTAGGCTTAAAATTTCTGTACAATATCCTTCAAGACTGAACTATAGTTGACAATTTCTGACAGTTAACATTATTTAAATGACCTTTTGTCCGAACAATTCACAATCATATAGTTAGCAGAAGCTATAGAAAAACTATTTACATGTTGGGACATGTTCTATTCTCAATAAATGTGGTCGAGGGGAGTTATTCTCAACTTAGGCTTTCTCTTAAGTCGCAACATGGATTACTTCCCTATATTTAATTTTAGCACTGTCTGATAACTTAAAGATCGTGTGATGTGTAGGGATACTTAAAACAGATTATCCTAGAAAAGTTGTGCCTTATTCAAAATAGGAAATCATCTGGCAAATTCTGATGAGATTCAATCTCTTGCTCATCTTGGAAATTTCATTCATTCCCATTTCACTCTTCTGCTTGCAGGGTCATAAAGAATGGATTACAGAAGTAAATGTTTTGGGCGTTGTTGAGCATCCAAATCTGGTGAAATTACTAGGCTATTGTGCCGAAGATGATGAGAGAGGCATTCAGCGTCTACTGGTATACGAATACATGCTGAACCGCAGTGTGCAGGATCACTTGTCAGGCAGGTTTCAGACGTCTCTTTCATGGACCATGAGAGTAAAGATCGCCCAGGATTCTGCACGAGGGCTAACCTACCTCCATGAAGGAATGGATCTCCAGGTAAGTCTCTTTAAGTTTCTTTAGACCTTCTCATTTAAATTATGATATGACGTTTGGATGGAATGCACCGAAGCGTGTTATTGAAAGAAAAGGATTTCATGTAAAAACGGCCTACTGCAATGGAAGAGAGCATCTGTGCCAGGGAATTTGTGTTTGCCAGTGAAGTTGTCCTCTGAAACTTCTAGGTGCTATAAATATTCGTAGAGTAATGATACCTGCAATTTGGTTATCAGATCTGGGGAGATTGGCCTATCAAGGCCTGGAGGAAACAAGAAATTGCATCACAAAAGCATTGAGTCCTGGGCATATGATCAAGAGGAATATGGCCAAACTCTGTAATACATTAAACAATCTAGTGTATAGGGTTGGCTCTCCCACCACCTCAATTTTTTGGCAATATTAATTTTGGCGGACATGGACTTTTAATATCTATATTTTGTTTTTGACCGTGTCTCCTGATGTTCTTTCTATAACTATCTTTGGAAACACTTACATAACACGTGCTTCGCCCTGAGAGAATCATTACTCGTTTTTTGTCACGACATATTTTGAGTCCTCATGTGTGAAGTTGGGAATACTCCAATAGAGTTTAGCTTTTACTGCATCATTTTCCATTGAGAAGCACCACTCAATGGGAACCAGAGAAATCAGTGATCCTTCACGCGATAAAAAAACTTGGTGTCTTCTGGTCTGAAACCTGGTTTACAAAGGCTGAGGAAGTATCTTGTGAAGAGCTAGAAATAGGCTATCCAGTTACTGGCTTGGTGGGCTTTAGATGGATCATATTGAAGGCAAGATTTTGAATGGGTAGTAAGTGAGAGGTGGAGCATCAACGAGGATAATTGAAAGACAAAGGGACCACAACACAACTCGATCAGATGTACAAGTCCATTTTTTGGAGAGTATTTGAGAAGTCTGCATTGGATGCTGATAAATGCTTTATGGAGGAATCAAATGAACGTGAAGTTCAAGAAGGAAGTAGAAGAGAGATGGAGTGAGCCTCTCTTAAGGAGAGAGTTGTTTATTCATGATGGTCCAGGTTAAGAGCATATTTCGGGAGCAATGCAACAGACATATATGTAATACCAAGCAGTCTTGGAGATGCAATAGGATTAAATCTTTGATTTCGGATTTTTATTAATTCCCTGCCACAGGATTCTCACTTAGTTAAGTTGATGGAAGGACCCATTGCATCTCTCAAGTAGTTTGAGAACCAAACTGACTAATCAAAACCGACTTAAATTCCAGAATGAGTTTTAGAACTTTTCTAGCAATTTTCCCTTTCGTGAAATATTTTATTTGTGCCTGGCAGTAATTTTGTTTTCCGTTTATTTGTTCACTAAATTTTGCATCTCTTATAAATCTGTTTGAGTAACAGATCATTTTTAGAGATTTCAAGTCATCAAACATTCTTTTGGACGACCAGTGGAATGCCAAGCTATCAGATTTTGGATTAGCAAGGCTAGGGCCTTCCAGTGGAGAAAGTCATGTCTCAACCTTGGTACGTTGATATCGATTCTATGTCAATGCTTGAATTTTATGAAACGTCCTTTTTTCACTTAGACAGAAATGAAAAAGTTCAAAAATCAATTTGTTACTGTTAGGCGTACTTTTTCTTCGCAATTTGATAGTGTATGCATCTGACAGCCAGATGGTTGAACCCTATCAATCTATGACCAAAAATCCGGACCACAGTTGACTCAGTTTTCTGATCAGTTGATTGAGGGTAGCCTTTTTATCCAAATCTCGAGAAATGTGTTTTGTTCATGCCTCAAAGTTATTCCAGCAACCAAACATAATTTCCTGATTTGCCTAGTCCGTTTCTCCTTTCAATTCAGTATTTTCTGAGGGAAGAAGTAAAGAACAATGTTTCTCTATCGCAACAGGTGGTAGGAACGATTGGCTATGCTGCTCCTGAGTACATCCAAACTGGACACCTCACGGCTAAAAGTGATGTCTGGAGCTATGGAATTTTTCTTTACGAGCTCATCACGGGTCGCCGCCCTTTGGAACGGGACCGGCCAAAGAATGAGCAGAAGCTTCTTGAATGGGTCAAGCCAAATCTATCTGATATGAAGAAGTTCCAAACCATCCTCGACCCACAGCTCGAAGGCAAGTACTCTCTCAGGTCGGCCCAAAGGCTAGCCTCTGTGGCTAATCGGTGCCTCGTACGGCATCCCAAGGCACGGCCCAAGATGAGCGAAGTCTTAGCGATGGTGAACCGAATTGTGGAAGCAATGGAAACCGGAAGTCCCAAAGCCCCATTGAAAAGCGTTGCAACGAACGGCGAGCTGGAAAAATCGAGAAAAGCGCGATTTAAGAGGAGGTTCGTGGATTTGATAACTGGAGAGATGGGGTGGTGGGTTTGCTGGACATGGAGACCGAAGCTCGTGAAGACATGCTAAAATGAGGAGGCGAAGCAAAGGTATTCGTCTTCTTGTTCGGTCACTTGGGATGAGGTAATTAACTGTCGTAAGGTTTTCTCCGCAACCTTTGGCTATTTTTGAGGTTCTACACAACATGTATATTGTCCTGTCTTGTGTGCATTTTACAGAAGTACAAGTGTAGAAATGTTAACACGGCCGAGTGAATGCAACATTTGGGTTTTTACAACTGCAATTATTCAATTATTGATAAGCAACTCAATCTAAACAAGCATGAGGAGGTTTTGAGGTTGAAAGGACTGGTGCCCATTAAGATTCAGATAGACTGATGACCTGAAGGCTATCATGTTTTGCTTGTTCACATTGTTTTTCGTCTTCTTAGATTAGCTCATTCTCCATCTCTTTCAGCAGCTGTTCCATTCTATGGAAGCCTAATACTTGTATGAATAGAGAGTTTGCATGGAGAATTCACTTCTTTTCCCTTGGGCTGTCTCATTACTCCACTGGAAGGTTATATCCATTGGCTAAAACCATATTTATAAGCCAAAACACCATTTTGTCTCAGATTTAACAAGCGTCGATGTTGTCCCTAAATAAATTTAGTATTATCATCTCGAGGTTGCATACATGCGGAATGAGTTCATGAGAACTAGTTATATCTATTCAGATGCTTCACCTCAAGAAGGTGGGCTAATTCCAAAAAAATGCATCAACTTTACCTTGTGTACTTTTTTTCTGTTTCAATAAAAAATACCAACTCGAGTCCCAAATCTAGCTTCCGTAATATGAAATTTTCAAATTGTTCGGGTTGGATTTGAAATTTAAGTAAAGGTTGATGATTTTTTATGAGACAGAAAAATGGTTAGGCCCAGAATTGTCACTTAAGATAAAGTTGATACTTTTTTTTGGGAATTAGGCCTCAAGAAGGTGGTTTTTCTCTACGAATTTAGTTTGATTGAAAACTATATTTGCTAAGAGGAACACATATTCCTCTTAAGCCAAGAAGCCATAAGATGCCTATTCAGATATGGATAGTGCCAAGTCGTATCATTTGTATTGTATAAGTTCTGAATCAAGAGAAAATAATCTGGAAATATGATAAAGATTACCAAAAGAGAGAGGGTTTCAACACTGACCCGTGTCCACAATAATCATTTAGAAATGAGCAGCAAGAACCGTGTTTTGGTGTACCTGTTCTACCTAAGATTGAGGAAAGATAAAGCATTAACATTGGCAGTTATAGTCACGTTCGTGTAAGCCTCTTTGACCAGCTCGGACATCGTGTGGACGAGCTGATTTAATAATAATAATATATGGTCAATGGATTAGGTCATGCTCACTAATTTACTCTAAGGAGAAAAGTTCCAGAAAAGTCTTAAAACTATTGCACTTGTGTCAATTTAATCCTAAACGTTTTAATTGGACCAATTTAGCCTTAGAACTTTTCACAGTTGTACTAATTGAGTCCATCCAGCTAATTTAGATCGAAAACTGCTGACGTGGATGCCAATTGTCTTATTGATATTTTTTAATAATTTTTTTGAATTTTTTGCTTTTCTTTTCTTTCATGGCCGATGAAGGCTGCCTCACCAAAGCAAGGGTTGGCCTACCCTCGCTCAAGTGAGGCTAGCCCTTGTTGGCCCTCACCCTTGCCCAAGTGAGGCTGACCCTTGCCTGTGGCAGCTGAGGCGACCCTTGCCTGGGCAAGACTAGCCCTTGTCGGCAGTCAACACAGGTCATGGAAGAAGAAAAAAAAATTCAAAAAAATTATTAAAAAATATCCACCTTAGCATCCGTGGTGCCACATAAGGCACTCAGTGTCTATGTAGATAATTTTTAGCTTAAATGGTCAGATGGACTGAATTAATATCAATATGTAAAGGTTTAGGACTAAGTTGGTTAAATTGAATTGTTTAGAATTAAATTGTTACCAATGCAATAGGTTTATGACTTTTTTCATACTTTTTTCTCCTACTTTAAGCATAATAGATAATAAGATAGTAACCTTCACTAGGACAAGATTTAGGTCGTATTTCAGTCCATTTCTTCTCTATTTTTTTTTTCTTTGTTTTTTAGGAACTTATGGAATTGCCAAGGCCTGATCAAATCCCAATTTTTTTTTAACTCTTCCAAATCATATAAGCTTGTATAATAGACATTATTTTTCTTATATTCTTCATTAGAGGGGCTCGAAATGCACTGAGGTTATTCAAAAACCTTAAAAACTTTAGAGAGTGGCTAATGTTTATTTAATTGTTGAGCAAAGTCACTTATCCGGCTAGACGGGTTACTTTGATGGTTAAAATCACAAATCCTATGACCTTCGCCGTCCTCAGAGAAGAGATGACATATTAGCCCTAAAATCACATTCCATACGGGTAACCTTAAAAATCACATATGACGTGACCTTTGCTGTGTGTAACAATAAGATGACGTATTAGCTCAACAATCATCGTTATGAATGATCGATTTTAGGATGGATAAGTTTTAGATTTGGAACTTGTAATCTACTCTGATAAAATTGGTTTTCAATTTTTGAAACTTGGAACCTATTATGTTTGTCACAAAACCGATCCTAGAACTTTGTTTTTTCGGTCTGATTCCAGGTTCTATCTAAGAATATCGATTCCAAGGTCTATCTAAGAGTATGTTTTTCTTTTGTTCCTTTTTGTTTCATTTTTTACAACAAAATGACATGAGCAACAAACCGGTTCAAAGTAAAAGATGAACGAGGGCGAGTGAGCAAAGGCGAATCAGGATTGGGCGAGGGTGAGCCGCGAGCGAGTGAGAGAGAGTCATGAAGTGTCTAAGTGATGATAGAGAGAATAGAGAAAATGAGAGAGAGAATAAGATGCCAATAGAAAAACTAGGTTTTTAAGCTTTATGAGTCCGGTTCCAAATTCGGCCTCGTTCCCAAGTGATTTTTCATTCGGAACCAGGAACTAGACCGGTTCTCACTGGTTCGTAATCACTATGCAGCAATGCCCTAGTTCCGACCTTTCCGATGGGAAAAGATTTAAGAATGTGGAAGTAGTTGCTTGAGGTTTAAGGAAGCCAAAGATGGAATATGAAAACGATTTGAGGTTGCAGTTGCAGAATAGGTTTGGTGCAAATGTGAATGCTCCTAAGAAAACATTCAAAAATGTCCGCCGTTGAAAATTCCTGTGCTCGATTATTTATTGCATAGCTGGAATGAGAACATGCCGGCCATCTCTGACATCTCCATGCCAAAATGAATGGATTATTATTTGCCAAAAATTCATGATCTTCTCGAGGTTCTCCGCAACTATAAAATTTATCTCCGCTTGAGTACAAGGATCTCGTTATTGTGTGTTTCAGAACACGTTCAAAGTTTATTTAATAAGGAATAAATTCGATTTTTAATATACTAATTACATGTAGCACAAGAAGAAAATCTTGTCATTACCATGGAGTCGAATAAATACATATATTGTCATTTAACTTATGGAATCAAGTCCTTAGAGACGAAGTTTCCCAAGCAACCAAAAAAAAAATTCTCAAACAAGTCTCTCGTATGCTCTAATTTCGCTAAAATGAAGCTTATGTGTTTGTTAATACTGATTAAAAGTGCCACGTGGAAAAATCTAGCGTTTTCCGGGAACGAGCAATCTGCGCAATTCCAAATTGCATTAACAAAAGAAGAAATCGAAGTACAACTGAGCAAAAGTTTCGAGGCCGATATTAACTCTCATGAAGTTCAGCGGAATTATCGAAACGTGCTTTTTTCTATTTGCTCAATTTGTACCTCGAGCCGCATGATTCTCGTTCTAATTAACTCTCGTTAAAAAATAACTTAACATTTAATCGCCCGAGAGTACCATAAGCTATTCACACCTGTCGTGGCTCCAAAGTTGCTTTATATCTATATAGGTCTCGTCAAAGGGTGATTGGAATACTTGTTAAATATACTTAACGGTAAAATATTCAATTTTCGAAACATTAATTATATATATGGTTTTTATTTTTTGGTCATACAAATCTTGACAACGTTCAAAGTTACAATAGTGTTTGGGGTTAATATCACGAAAAATCTAAATTGGTACACTTGTAATAATTTTACTCCAAATTAATTTTTTTATCACCAAAAACCCAAAACCGGTACACCTGTGACAAATTTATCCCAAATTAATTTTTTGATAACTAAAAATTCCAAACTGGTACATTTGCGACAAATTTACTCTCTGTCAGTTTTTATCAAATTGGATTAATATCACAAAAAATCATAAATTAGGTACATCCGTGACAAATGGAAAGTAAAACATAAAACCGGTATATCAGTCGACTGCCACGTATCATTTAACAAAGAAATTTGATAATAAAACTTAATGAAAATAAACTGAGGATAAATTTTTCACGAGCGTATCGATTTGAAATTTTTAGTGATTAAAAAATTAATTCAAAGTGAATTTATCACGGGATATTAATTTGGATTTTTCGTGAAATTAACTTTATTGGTTTTTCAAAGCGTGATAGAGTACGATGTCAAAAGCTCCCGAACAGGGCGGGCCCACATCCGAAGAGCCGACCATGCGACGCACCCGATCCCAACCGGGAAAGCGGCGGGCAAGAGGTAAGGCGCACGGCCGCCGAGGCACCGGCCTGTCCCGGTTGCCGGTGCGCCCCCCCGGGCCCCAGCCCACGTCAGACCGCGGCGGTTCCCGGTTTCACACGCGCGGACCTACAAATTTCAACTCTCTCGGGGGAAGGGAAGGTATCGCCAAGAAGATTTTCAAGAAAATCACGGCCGCAACACCCGCGCCACGATCCTTTCGGTCCCCCGACTCTCGACGATTCGTTTACGTGCGCTGCAGTGAAACCCCCACCCATAAAACCACGGGAGGCGACAGAAAAGGGAAGAAGGAAAAGGTACGCGAGGTGGAGGACGAGGGGGGATGCTTGCACCTGCGCAAGAAAAGGAGAAGATCTTTGGTTTCTTTCAAGCTGGGAAAGTTTTAATTCTGGGTTCAGTACTTTGTGCTTGATTCCGAGGTATGATGTTTCCCCGCCCTCTGAGCTTTACCCTTTTCCTGGGAATGCGAAAAGTTGCTATCTTTCTTTTGATTGCTTGCCGTTTGCTCCCTGTTTGGCGTGTTGGTTTGTTTCTTGTGTTGGCGATTTGGGTTTCATCTCGGCGTTTGAGGAAGTGGGTTTTGGGAAGAACAGCTCTGTTTTTTTTTTTTTTTTTGGAGATGGGGGGCTCTGGCCGATGATTTGGTTCCTAATTATCGGATCATTGGATGTTCTAGTTCTTTTTTTAATCGTGTCAGCGTCGTTTCTCGCCTCTTTGTCGAACCTGTTGATTTCCACGCTTTCTTTGCCTTTGCTTCATTGATGATCATAAATGGGTTGGTAAGTTGTCGAAGCTACGAATGCGAACGACAGTTTTTGTGTTGTTATCGACTTTTCTTTTCTGGCCATGTCCATACTTGAGCGTTGGTAGCCGCCTGCTTCTTCAAATTATTTGCTTTTGAGATCGCGTGATGGCTGTGTTATCTGAACATCTAGATTCAATTTCGCATCTGGGCAATTTGAGTGGGTACGGTACTTTTAATTTTTCAAAGTAATTTGTCTTATGAGTTTCTTTGTATGAGTAATTACCAGATATGGTCCCGATTTTATTAACTTTTTTGCCAAGAGAAAGAATCTTCTTTGCCTGAATGCATAGGATTGATCGTTGATGGTACGGCTTTGGATATAATTAGATTCCTCGTTTTTGTCATCCAGATCTTTTGTTTTTCTCTATTTCGTCGAGTCGGTTGTACATTGCACTGGATAACATGACCATGCACAACCAAGATCCCAATCTTGTACGCTGGGGCCTCCATCAACTTCTGGATGTTTGCTCTATTTCCAATGCCGGTTCATGTGGCTGTGTAACTCAATATGATCCAGACTTGAGTAGTGTCGAACACGTGAGAGAAGGCTACGTCGAAGCAGAACAACCAAGTGTGGAGAATGATGAGATGATTGCGCATGCTTTGCAAGAAGAACTTTCACGACTCGCTCTTGAAGAAGCATCTGGTGCGTCAACTTCTGGAATCGAACAATTACAAGCTTCGGTTTTGACCCAGGATTGGCTCGCTCCTTCGAAGAGATACTCTGATGCTGAAGGTGAGTTAATTTCTGGGTGTTTCTCCATTTGGCTTTGTTGTGACCTTCTTAGTTTCGAGTTTTTTCGTAACACACAGGATGGGAAAATGATCAACGATTGGAAGATCGAAAAGAGGATGGAGCGCGTGATGAGGTGGGAAATGCTAATTCATGTTCCAGCTCAGGGTCTGATTATGATGTGGATATGCTACACATGGCAGATGAATCTGTGCTTGATGGTGAAGTTAGCAAGAGGTTGAATCAGATGGTCCCTGTTCGTGTGAGTGTTTCCACCGTGCTGAGCTTACTGTCACCTTTTATTGTTTAGAGCACAAAGATTATTTGGTACATTACTCTTCCTAAACAATGACGATGTTCTAACTCATAGCATGTTGCTAGACTAAATGAAGTTCTATCCAGTTGCCACTAGAAACAGGGCTTTTAAGCAAGAGTTGCCTTAACATGTGTAGAATATTTGTCCATGCATCTCATGGATGTAGGGCACAGTCTGGGGTTTTGCACGATTAAGAGTTTTGATGAATTATGCATCTGTGGACAAGGTTATCGTCTAAGGAGGTTAGCATCTATTCTCCTTATGGATAAGGGCTGTGTTGAAGGACTTGAAACCCATGAATGAGCTATATTGTCAGATGCTTGCTCAGTCAAAATCCTGTGATTTCAGCAACCTCAAGCTGTTATTTAACTTGGCCAAAAAGACCTATTATCTAATCATTTTTAAGACCGTCAGTATGGTGATTTGGAATGTCACTTCTCTATCATGCACTAGAACCAATCAATACATAGGATGAATGATTGCTCCATTGTCCAAGATTGATCACTGAAGTGAGTGGCCAAAATTACGAGTTGCAGTGACCGGTTAAATGCTGATGCCAGGAATATCTTTGACCGCACTCTGAGCCTTTGTGCAGAAAAAGTTCAATTGGCAAGACTTGATGCTTTCTGGTCTTGACAATTTTACGATGTGGTTATGGATGTAAAACCTAGGTTGCGGTTTGTTTTTTAATGGTTAACAGAACATCGACATCTCTGTGCCAGCAAATTTGATTAAATATGTTGTACTTTCCCATCTCCTTGTAATCGAAATGTTGCTGTTCATGATTCCTCTGATTCTTTTTGCAGCATGTGCCTAAAATTAATGGTGAAATACCTTCTGTAGAAGAAGAGGTGTCGGATCATCAAAGGCTGCTAGACAGGTTTTGTTCTTTCTTTTTTTTTTTTTATTTCTGGACTAAAGCTAGACAGGTCTTGTTCATATCTAACTTTTGTTGGATGATGTGATATTTAAAATTCAAGTGGATGGTTCTCTCTGAGGATCAAATACTCTTGAGGCAAAACAGAGAAGATCATTTGGTGGTTTTATCAAGCAAACTGGTTTGGTATCTAGGTGGGATGGATCTAGAAAATTTCTACAGTAGGTGAAAATTATTTGAAAAATAAATCTTTCAGTTGGTTTCAATGATTAGGATAGTGCTTTGGCACTTACATTAGTAAGTATGCCATGTAGGTCTTATTTATGTGTGTTATCTCCATCTTCACTATATATGTATGATCGATTACATTTTCTTTCTAAGTTGTGCAAATTGGGAAAAGAAGTTGGACTTCCGTTTATTTTGTTTCTGCTTCTTAAAATTATGATTGGGGCATGACAAATACTTCGAAAGCTTGAGCTGTATGGCTGTCTTCTAGTTATACTGAATTTAGGGGAGCTAACTGGCCCAACCGCTTGATACCATGCGGACTTACATGCTGTTTAATCTTTTTATCTGTTGCAGGTTACAGTTATACGATCTTGCTGAAAATAAAATCCAGGGAGATGGTAACTGCCAGGTTGGTTAACACACTAAAACTTTCATAGTTCATGGAATCATGTGTTTCATATATCAAGTATCATCATTTTCATTTTGTCACGGTGATTAAATTTTTTGTGTTGTCTCATGTTTCGACCATGCATCAATCTCTCTCCTTTCTGTTGTCAATTGTTTCTGGCCGTTGAGGCTGTTTTCCTTTTTTGTGGTGCTTCCACGCCCTTTTGTCAACATATGTGGTTGAGACACTCATTACTCAAACTTTTTATCAGTTTCGTGCCTTATCAGACCAACTATATCGATCACCTGAGCACCACAGATTTGTGAGGCAGCAAATTGTTCAACAGGTAGTGCACAGCTGTGGTGGGGATTTAAACTGATGTTCTTTGCGATAATTCTGATGTTTGTGTCTTTTGGCTTTATGATTGTTGATATAATCAGCTGAAGTCGTGTCCAGAGATGTATGATGGCTATGTTCCAATGGCTTTCGGCGACTATTTGCAGAGAATGAGCAAGTAGGCAGTCATTTTTATATGGTTGTTCTCATCCTTTGCTGACATAAATTTTATTTATTTATCTTTTGTTTGTTTTGGTTGACTAGGAGTGGAGAATGGGGTGATCATGTCACACTGCAAGCTGCTGCAGATTCCGTATGATCTATGAACTTTTTCCTACTTCCATTCAACCTTATTCACATGACCCTCTTGTTGTCTTAATTGATAAATCAGCCACAACAATATGTGTGTCAGTTGACTGTTGTGGTTTAATTATCCTTGATGTATGAGTAAGATGTAACTGTCAGAGGTATTTGCTTATTCTCCTATAAGAATACTTCGTTCATAATCTATTTTTTTTAATCTTTGTAATAGTTTTCATTACAAAGTATTTGTAATGAAGGGTTGAATGAAAAATGACATTGAGTTAGGTTAGTTCAGAAATCATATATCACAGATGGATTAAAAAGTTTGCAAGGATGAATGTAGAATCAAAAACATCATTAGCTTTATGTGGATGGTATTTCATTTCATTTGGTAAACACCTTTGTAATGATAACTTATGGTGCGGCCGGTTGTGTGGGGGTAGAGTTTCTCTCTGATTGACCTCTCATCAATTGGCTTCTCCGGTTTAGCAGCCACCATTATTGGACCAGTAAAAGGGGTGCTGGTGAAATAGTGGTGCTAAACTTGTGAATATGGAAAGTGATGATATACTTTGTGTCATTGAAAAGGAAAAGGAAAAGAAAAAGGTTTGGTAGTGAAATCTTCTTTTCGAACCTCACTTAATGGGATAAAGTTGTGGTTGTCATTGTCATTGTGGTGGTTTTATTAGTTAAATCAATGGAGCCTGAGTGACTTTTCCCTCTCTGTCAGTAGATAGAGATTATTAATGCATTCTTCTTGCTCAATTACAGTATGGAGTGAGGATTCTGGTGATCACTTCTTTTAAGGACACGTGCTACATTGAGATCCTTCCCAATATTTCCAAGTCTAAACGAGGTAATATTTTCTTTATTTACTTATTGTCATTATGAAAGATGATTGTTATGGTACCTCTTGATCTATACCATGGCTTAAAGGATTCTATGCATCGCACTGCAATATTTTAAAGGAAAGCTGAATATAAGACCTTAATGTTAATCTGCAAGGTGGATGGTTCATGAAATTTTGCATACTGATTGGTCAACATCCAAACCTCTGGAAATACGTTACTTAATACTCTTGATGTAATCTGCGGAGGCCATTAGCATGTGGGTGTCCTAAATTCATACCATTCAATAGCAGACTCTCCTTACCTTTTCTTTTTGGCTGTTTACATGGTCTCCCCAGTTCTCCACTTTTCTCTCGGATATTTATATATAATTTGCAACAGTTTTGGACATAGGTGAGTAAAGCTTAGTTTAGGTAGACCACATGATCTCGTTCTCTTAATTTCTGCACGGATGATGTTCTGTTTCAGTTCATTCCAGTTGTTTACCTAGTAATTTTGGAAGTCTCCGCATACTACGATGCTAGTTGCATTTGGTAATATTCAACTTGTGCACTACTCCCCTGGTTGGTAGAGTAGATCTGATTGTATGGATAAAGTATCCAGCTTGTCCATTTGTTCATACCCCTCTTGCTGTATAGAGTCTAATAGGTACACTGTCATCTCTTCCATCATTTTATTGGCAATCTGTTGCAACGGGAGGACAAAGTTTCGAGGTATCTAAAGACATCGTGGTTGTTCCAATGATTTGTACATGAATGCACAATTCAGAGTTGCTAGATAGTGCATCTCTGGGTTGACTGTTCTTTGTTTATTATTTGAGTGGATATGTGCTACTGAGTATCAAATATTAGTTAAATGACGCTGTAAGCTTAGTATCCTCAGAATCAATGGAACTCAAAATTGCATTAATTTCTGTATCGGGATCCTGCTTTGTTCTTTAGCTTACGGAACCAGATGATCCATAAACTTACAATTTCTGTTTTACTTCCAGTCATTTTCTTGAGTTTCTGGGCAGAGGTGCACTACAACTCAATTTATCCTGAAGGAGGTTAGTCTTCGTGCTTTTGTAGCCTGGAAAAGGCGTGCTCTGTATATATTTTAAGTGACTAATTTTGCGCGTCTTGGTGTTGCCAAAAGAAGTTGTGATACATTCATATGGCTTTGAGTGACTAATTTTTCATGTCAACAAGTTTTCTTTTTCTGATTTTGTCTTTAATCCAAGATATTCCCTCTTTCACTTTCTACTTATACGTATGTTCGTCAAGTGCTGTATAAATTATGTAGTCTGTTCTTTCATTAGCTTGTCTCTAATTTTAAGCCTTCTACAAGAGCCAACCTGAGAGGAGGCATTTTTCAGCTGTCAAATTCTTCTTTTAATGGACGCGGGTGACCTTTCAGTTGCTCCTAGAACATTTTCTAGCTGATATGATCCAATTTATCAATCTTGATGAACATCTCGCTTCACATTTGAATCTAGAGCTTTGTGGTTGCTAGTGGAGATGCGAGATTACAACAAATGCATTGTGTTAGCTTTATGTGCAACGTCATATTATTGAGTTGAGAAGCGCTTAATAAACTATCGAACCAAAGCTCCTTGATCTTCTGGAACTTGCAAGAATTGTGTGAGTGAAATCAGATCCTTGGGCCCACTTTTGCCTAGTAGCTTCTAGTGCTGAAATTTCGTCATGCCTGGTGGCCAGTATGTGCCCTAAATATTGCAATCAACGGTCAAGGCATAGCCACATTATAGCCTAAACCTTTGACATTGCAATTTGTCTGAACAAATACATTTTTTTCCAGCAAGGGTATGTAGTTTTATTAAGCCAAGCTGGTCTGCGTATAGAATGGTTTTCTTGTTAGCGATAGTTGCTTTCAACCGTAGTGCCATTCCATTGAAATTCAGGCCGTGGATTTAAAAAGCTGACTAAGGGTTGTCATGGTAATGTTATCAAGTGTAGCTTTTCAAACTTGCAAAGTCTAGAAAGCAAAAAGCTGTAGGTGTTCTTCATAATTATGTGGAAGGGTCATTGAACCCCCCATGATCTTCGCTTATCTTTCATATGTGCTTGTCCTTTTCGTATGTCACATGATTTTCTTCTTGTTAACGCTCTCTAATAGAAGCCACTGCTGTTTCCACCTACAAACTTTATTTTTCCTGGTTGAGGACTCTATTCTTGATGCAATTAAGCGGTACCAAGTGTGTGGCGACTGTAGTCCAGTTGGCCTGTTGATTTCCTGTGGATATTCCTTAAAACTCTGATATGGTTAATTGGGAAGCTGTAGCGGTGCTAACATAGATGTAAGTGATATCTCATCTGATCTGCTCATTCATGTTCCGATCAAGTATACTTTTTTCGATCCTTTGCTCTTATATGTGCTGCTGTCAGGGATCTATTTTAACATCAGCTTTACCTCGATAGTTATGGAATTACTTGGTTTGGAAAAGAGAGAGGAAAACAAAATGAACTAGATAGTTTGGTTGTTGGTCTTCTTATGTTGTGATATGACTCTATCTTTTGCTTCTGCTTTTCGGTGGTTTGCAGAGCTGCCTGAACTTCCAGACCATAAAAAGAAGTGGTGGTGGGTGTTCTGAAATTATGCTTGACCGTCCTCATCATTCTTGGATTGTCACTTAATGTTTTGTCAATTGGAGCTCTATTACTTTCTCCATGCTTTGTCTTCGGAGTTCCATTGTGATGGCGACGCTGTGTCTTGTGCATCCATGTATAGCCCCGGGGTGATGATGATGCATATAGGATTTTAGCTAGTGACGACAGCCTTCTCTCAGTTTCTTTCTCTCTGTACATATTTTTCCTCCGTGCCCTCAGACTTTTGTTATCACCTTGTATTTCATCTTTTGTAAATAGTGGGAGAGGGGTTCAGATTCTCATTGATTGATTGGTTCATTATTTTTACAAATTATAACAGGTTTTGTAGGCATTCTCTTGTGCTAGCTTTGGTCTTTCCACAGGCTTTGCATCGCCTGACTTTGCATTTGTTTCGCATAAAACGTCTCTTGGTGAATGAGAAAAATTTTTCGGCTAGAGTCATGAGAATCGTTGATGGCACGTCGAAACTCCTCTGGTACAAGTTTAAAGTTCCGGGGTTTTAGGAATTTGGGTACGTCCATGTTTCGATGATCGGGGCGTCACTGCGTATAGTCCAAAGTTTGAAATGGGAAACCAAGATAACAAGTTTAGAGGGATTCCTTCCCCCTTTAACACCAATCACTTTTCCCTCATTCATCCATCATTCTTTTATGGGATAGTAACACAAGAAAATTTTGAATTTTGGCTCAATTTGTAATTTGATCTTTGAATTTTAAATTTATTTAATGTGATTTATGAACTTGAGCTTAATATATAATGTGATTCCTATACTTTTAATTTGTTCAATGTGGTTCATGAATTTTTTATACATGTTCTAATTAGTCCGTGAACTATATGAAAGTGTTCAATGTTATCTCTTAACTTAAATTAATGAAAGGACAACATTGGACATTTTTATATAGTCTAGGGATTAGTTGGAATATATACCAAAAGTTCATGAATCACATTAAATAAATTGAAAGTTCAGAAATCGCACTGAACAAATTAAAAATTTAAAGGCCACATTACGCATTGGCCAAAGTTTAGAGACAATTTGTGGTATTTTTCCTTCTTTCATTTCCTTGGGTTTTTTCTTTTGAGTAGTCTCACCATCAATTATCATCCTATCTCTCCTTCATGACCGCCAACTTGTTAATGCACAGCTGGAATTGGAGCTTTCGACCGGGATTACATGTACAAAAACAAACTGACAATGCATTCCATTGTGATTGAAATTGGCTTTCCAATGATTGAGTGAGCAAATTTTGTTAAAGATGTTTTAAGTGAGCGTAGAGTCTTTAGCATTGCTCAATGTGGTGAGAACTTTGCACAGTTTGACATCTTTTAGTTACCAAGAGTATATTGATCTATGATTGATAAAGAAAAAAAAAAGCATTGATAATCATCAACTACTTTCATGTAGATTTTACGTGGATCCCAGCATATTTATTTTAATGTATGTATTACTTGCCGTACGATTAATTGTTAAAATAATGTTGTAATGTCATAGGTATTATAGTGTGTAATACTATGGAGTTCTAATGGCTTTTACTCTATTTAGGTTAAATAATTTAGTGCATATTATACTATTTGGTTAAGTAATATAATACTTATTTTGCATTGTTTGGTTTGCGAATTGCATGTATAATAAGTAAGAAATGACATCAGAAATGCTTAGCATAAGATCAAGAGTTTCTAGAATGGTTTGATCTATTACTTACATATCAATTAATTTATCCAGTAGGTCAGAACGGGTCATTCTCTCGGGGAGGGCCAAGTTTTCTTTGGCTAGCCTCGGATTCTTTGATAGGTACGCTGTACTGTATGGATAAAAAAAAGGCGCTTCGATGCACCATAAGTATTCAATTTCCTCGAAGTCAGAATTACACAAAATAAAAATAGGCGTCAGTTTAGCAGCTAGTCATGAGTCTAATACATCATCAAATTCTTTTACATGGATCTTATCCACGTAAATATTCGCTATTATGATTATTTTACATTTTATTCATATGAATGGTACCTGTCTTTCTAAAATAGGAAAATAATCTCTTCTCCCTCTTAACTTAGATTATATCACAAAAATGAAAATCGTGAGAGTATAATATATGTAAATTCATATTTCTGTCAATATATACTTACGCAATATGTCATTAATCATGCCGATATATCATAATAAGAAGATGATAATGTCAAATTATAATAGGGATTAAATAAGTATCTCTAAACCTATGACTATGTGCACATTGCGTACAACCTCTATCAATTGAAGAAACTGCTGGAAATTATACAAAAATAATCCCTAGTCCCCGCCTACGTGTCCTCAACGCCAAAGCCATCGACTGTCTCTCTCTTCCCCCAATTTCCGTATAAAACTTCCCAATTGTTATAAATTATAAAGGGAAAATTTCAAAAAATGGCCTGAAGTGGAGTCATTTTCTCAAATAAGGACTTGAAGTGGATTTTATTTTAAATAACGATCCATCGGCCATCGCCGGGGCCGGCGGAGGTCGCCGGCCTCAGGTGGAGGCAGCCCTTGCTTGGCCTAGGGAGGGTTTCCCATGTGGTGATGCTTGCCAAACGCAGGCGAGGGCGAGCCTTGCTTGACCCGAGCTAGGCGTCTCTTGCCCAACTTCGGCAATGGTTACCCTTGCCCGCCCAACTTAGGCGAGGCAACCCTTGCCCAGTGTAGGTGAGGGCGACCCTCGCCAGATGTGGGTTAGGTGTCCCTCACCTGATGCTGGTAAGGGTGGCCCTCGCCTGAGGCCGTCGCGGACCAGGCACAGTGACCTTTGGGGAAGAAGAAAAAAGGGAAAAGAAAAAAAGACAAAGGAAAAGAAAAAGAAAGTAAAAAAAAAAATACTTACACTTTTTTTTGACTAAAATATCCCTTCTCTAGCGACGGAATAATCACCGGCTGGCCAAAGATCCTAATTTGAGACGATTTGGTCACATCAGGCCCTTATGTGAAACCATATCCACTTTATACCCTTATTTGAGAAAATGACTCTACTTCGGGCCTCTTTTTGGAATTTTCCCTAATTATAATTATTAAGATTCTTTTATATTGCTATGAATAAAGTAATATGCGAGAAAGAAAGGGTATCTCAGAAAATCTAAAAGTAAAACGAGAGGAAAAAAATATATGGTCATTTAAGAATGGGTTAATACCAACAAAAACTCAAAACTGATATACGTGTGATAATTTTACCCTGCAACCTTTTTTTTACCACCAAAAATCCTAAACTTGTACACATGTGACAATTTTACCTCGAACATATCCTAAAAAACCCCAAACTGGTACATTTGTGACAATTTTACCCTGAACGTACCACAAAAAATCCCAAACTGGTTCACATATGATAATTTTACCATGAACTAAAATTTTAATGTTATTATTTTTATTTTTTTGAATTATTATTTTTTTCTTTTTTTTTGTTCATCTTCAACCTCTGGCTGGTCGCCGATCCGGCGACTGGCCAGAGGTGAAAGTCGGCAAGGTCGGCCCCACCGGCTGCTGGCGAGGGCCACCCTCACTAGCGTCGGGCGAGGGTTGGCCTCGCCTGCCTAAGTGAGGTCGACCCTTGCCAGACTCAGGCAAGGGCGGTCCTCGCCGGCATCGGGCGAGAGCTGTCCTCACCTGCCCAGGTGAGGATGACCCTCTCCCAACACCGGCGAGGGTAGCCCTCACCTGAGTCAGGCGAAGGCCGACCTAGCCTAGGCGGGCGAGGATAGCCCTCCCTCGATACTAGCGAGGGCTGCTTCTTGCCAGATCCAAAGAGGGCAGCCTTCGCTTGAGTAGGGCGAGACCGCCCTTGCCTGTGCCAACGGGGCCGACCTCGCCGGCTTCCGCCTCTGGCCGGTTGCTGGTCCGGCGACCAGCCAGAAGTTGAAGACGAAGAAACAACAAGAAAATAAAAAATAAAAAATTTCGGAAAAATAATATTAAAAAATTATTTATTTAGGGGTAAAATTGTCACAGGTATACTAATTTGAGGTTTTTCGTTGTTAAAAAAAATAGTTTAAGGTAAATTTGTCACAGGTTTACCAGTTTGGAGTAAAATTATCACAGGTGTATTAGTTTAGAGTTTTTGATGATAAAAAAAAAGTTTGGGCTAAAATTGTTATAGGTGTACTGGTTTGAGGTTTTTTGTGATAAAAAAAAAAGTTCAGAGTAAATTCGTCACACCTGTACCAGTTTAGGGTTTTTGATGGTATTAACCTTTTAAGAAATGAGTGGGTATGAGAGAAAGAAAGGAATAGTAATTTAAGAAATCTAATAGCGAGAAAAAAAGATAGTTTTTTTATATTTATTTAATTAAGTCAATTCTTGCTAACTATTATATTATACACATTAGGAAAACGAATCTATCAAAATATTATGATATCGACAATATTAACAATAACATACTTATAATAATGATTAATATAAAATACCATGAAAAATTTCAAACTGGTACACCTGTGATAATTTTGTTCAAAACTAATTTTTTGATCATCAAAAACCCAAAACTAGTACATCTGCGACAAATTTATCCCGAACTATTTTTTTGATAATAGAAAGCCTCAAACTGGTACACATGTGATAATTTTATCTCGAATTAATTTTTTGACCACCAAAAACCCCAAATTGATTTACTTGTGATAATTTTACTCCAAACTAATTTTTTAACTACTAAAAACCAAAAACTGATATATTTGTAACAAATTTACTTTCCGTTAGTGTCTGCTAAATTAAATTACCATCACAAAAAATAACAAATTGGTAAACTTCTGATAAACAGAGGGGTAAAACTCCAAACTAGTACACCTGTTAATTATTGCGCGTATCAAACTAAACAATTTGACAGTAAAATTTAGTGAAAACTAATGGAGGGTAAATTTATCACAAGTGTACTAATTTGGGGTTTTTGATGGTCAAAAAATTAGTTCGAGATAAATTTATCACAGGTGTACCAGTTTGAGATTTTTGTTGGTCAAAAAATTAGTTTAGGATAAAATTGTTACAGGTGTATCAGTTTGGGGTTTTTTGTGATCAAAAAATTAGTTCGAGATAAAATTGTTACAGGTATACCAATTTGGGATTTTTTGTGATAAAAATTTTTTTTTGGATAAATTTATCATGTGTGCTAGTTTAGGGTTTTTCATGATATTAACCCTTAGCATAATACTATAGGTTATGTGACAATTATATTGGGGTTAATATCACGAAAAACCCTAAACTGATGTGACAAATTTACCAAAACTAATTTTTGGATTATTAAAAACCCCAAATTAGTACACCGGTGATAAATTTACCATAAACTAATTTTTGGATCACAAAAAATAAAAAACCGGTACACCTATGACTAATTTAACCCAAACCGATATGGATTTTCACGTGAACTTACCATAAGTGTCATCAAACTCAGCATTTTCTAGGTAGAATTTGATAGAAATTAATGGAGGTTAAATATTTCGTGAGTGAAGCAGTTTGAATTTAGTTTGAGATGAATTTATCACATGTGTATTACTTTAATTTTTCGCTATATCAATCCATTATTTTTTTTGGACAAAATACCAATTACATACATTAGGGCAATAAAGCGCCCTCCTCGTGTCTCCTTGTCTATCGCATCCGCAGCCTTCGCTTTCTGCAGCTTTGGATCTCGTGAGTATTTGCTCGACCATCCTCGATGCTCCTCAATTGTTTGTAAAAATGCCTCCTTTACTTGCAACAACACCGACCTCCCATTCTTCAGCTCTTGTGGAGACATCGTCTGGAAGTGCTCGTGACTTGGGTCTTCACCCCGTTGTGTGATCACGCCTGATTCACACCTCCGGCTTTATCTCTGTCGACAATGTTGTACAAGAGGTATGGCTCCGGAACTCTGAAGAATCTGTTGCGGTGTTCTGGTTTTCAAAGTCCGATATTCTCCTCGTTGTGCCGAAGCCAAAGCCAAAGCCAAAGCCAAAGCCAAAGCCCTCCTTGTCTGTACACTCAGATATGCTGCTACGTTGATGTGTACATGAAATGGAAAAAGGACTCTTGCTATGACTCGATCGAGCATATCCACCAGTCCATCGAACTTAAGCGCATAGTTTCCTTGAAAAACTGCATAACCCAACGCCCCAATGGCTGCATTCCCATCTCCGATGTTTCAAAGAGAGGATTAGAATTTTGCATACCCATAAAGGTTGCGAGGTTCTTGAGGATATACCCATCAGTTTTTGAGGAGTTTACTGGTCCCCAGTACAATCTGCCTTGGTTTAGGCTAACCCCAGTAGCTGTTGAGATAGATAGGGAAGAACAGAGGGTGTATGAAGAATTTAAGGAGGATCTGTGGAATAGGCTGAGGAAGTTCATACTTATGAGTAAGAACAGAGTTCTGCCCTTGAAGATCATTCAAGGGATGCAGTGGTATTTGGGGTTGCCTGATGATTTTCTCCATGACCCTGAAAAAAATCTCGACGATTCTTTTAGGGTTGTGGATATGGGAGATGGCTTAAGGGGATTAGCTGTTGATTGTCAAGAGAGAGTCTTGTCTGCGTTGCAAAAAAATGCCTTGGATAGAGGATTGGGTTCTGGAGATTCAATGGAGGCAATTGAATTCCCATTTTTTCCCTCTCAAGGTGTAAGGATGAGAAAAAAGATTGAGGCTTGGTTAAAGGAATTTCAAAAGATGCCTTATGTTTCCCCTTATGAGGATTGTTCAAACTTGGATCCAGATAGCGATGTAGCAGAGAAACGAGTTGTGGGTGTTCTTCATGAATTACTTAGTCTCTTTGTGGAGCATTCTGCAGAAAGGAAGAAGCTTTTATGCCTCAAAAAGTATCTGTGTTTGCCACAGAAAGTGCATAAGGCGTTTGAGAGGCACCCACATGTCTTTTATTTATCTCTAAGGAACAAGACTTGTACAGCGATTTTAAAAGAGGCATACAACAACAAGTATGCAATAGAGAAACATCCTCTGCTGAGAGTGAGGCAGAAGTACATTAAGTTGATGAAGCAGTCCGCTGTTATTTTGAAGAAGCGACGGACAGACAACCGAGTTGTCAAAAGTAAAAATGTGAAAGATCTAGATCTGGATTATGTGGAAGATATGGAATTGAAAACTACAACTCAATTTATTCTGAAGGAGGTTAGTATTTGTGCTTTTGCTTTTCATTTCTATATAGCTAGTAACTACATTGATGTAACTAGGGTTGCCAAAAGAAGTTATTATGATGCTTTTTTGAGGGAAGCATGTCAACAAACTCTTGTTTTCGAATGTTCACTTTGTTTGTGAATAATCCCTTTTTCCCTTTCTCTTTCATTTGTTTGTCATGTCCAGTGTGAGTTGTCTTTTTAGTTCTTCCATTAGCTTTTCTTCAATTTCAAGCCTTATACTGAAGCCCCTCTTAGAGGAGGCATCGTCAAATGTGTATTTCAAGAAGCTCATATTATATTTTAATTGCTCTTAGAACACCTTTTACTTGATATGATTGAATTTATCAATCTTGATGCACACTTCTCACCATTCAATGTGAATCCATAGCGCTTTGGTTACTAGACGAGATGAGGGCAAGTGGACTTATCGGCTTTGTAGGTAGGCTAAGGCATATTATTTGGTTGAGAAGCACCTAAGAACATTAAGCCAATGCTCCTACCTATCTTTTGTAACTTTGAAGAATAATGCAAGTGAAATTGGAAATGGTCCTAGGTACTATTATTGTGGTTGCATTGGTCTAATAGCTTCTAATATCAAAATTACAATGGCCAGTCTATGAGCTAAATATTACAATTAGGGGTCATGGCATAACCATGTGATAGACTAAACCTTTTGCACTTAGCCACTCTAATCTGGATAGTAGTTACAAATGAGCATGGCTGAACACTATAGGGCCTCATTGAAACTCTGGGAAATGATACCAACTTCCTTTTATGGCCCCAAATAACCCTTCAGATTTGGATATCCAGCATCTACAAAATAATATTTACCTTCACAGAAATATAATATAAAATCGATCAATGTACATATATAAATACTATATATGTTGTATGTATTATATATACATTAATATGTATATATATCTATATATGTATAAATGTATAAAAATTCATAGAAGATAGGAGGGTCATGAGCTATTCCCTCCTAACCTGCCTAAACATATATAAAGTCCGTGTTAAAAATTACATAGCCAATACATTTTGAGTCAGTGTTCCTTTTTGATCAATAAAATGAATTTGATTGTACATAGATTCTCTATCACTGGCATATGCAAATCATCCAATAGCTCTAATGCAATCTAAAAACAAAAAAGGCAAATATTAGTTGCTTTGTATTTATTTATTCCTTTCATTGTGTAATCATACCTTATCTTAAATATGGTTAAAATCTTTGATTATTCTTGAGCTTCTTTGGATTCTTTCTAAATTGTCGATCTGATGATTGTTTTAGATCCTTTTCCATAGCACATAGCACATGCTTTTTCAAAAACTAAGTCAAAATCCCTGCTTATAGTTTCTCCAGAGTGCTGGAAGCGCATTTGTTCTAACTTGTTACCTGTACCGTGTCCAAAAATGTGATAAAATATTTCAAGCATTTTTGCAACACCTATATTTGTAGATCCTTCGAGACAATTACGTATTATTAAGTCATGTATTATATTATTAAATACAATCTTATCCATTCTAATTTCATTATATTAGTATTTTTATCCATCAACTCTCTTAATCATGCATTTCTTGTATATGATAAGATCATGGAAGGTGCTTTATGAATGGATGTAGTTTTTATTTTTGGGATATGATTAATTAAAGTAATGTGAAGTTTGCATATATTTAATGGTTGATAATTGCTCTCTTAATGGATGATAAGCTTATTTAATACATCCCTTACTCTGACTTTGTATTTTGTTTGTTATTATAATGAGTCATGGCTGAACATCCCGAAAGGGAAACTACGAAAAAGAGGAAGAGAAATTTTGTCAACTTGTCTCCGTCGTTGCTCATGATGTAATTGTTTACTACGTAAGATACATTCATAAAAAACCTTGCATGACTTCATTATATACAAGAAATGTATGGATAAGAGAGTTGATGGGCGAAAGTGCTAATAAGATAAGGAGCCATCAGATGTTTAGAATAGATAGGATTGTATTTAATAATTTATTGCATAACTTAGTAACACGTAATAGTCTTGAATGATATAGCAATATCGGTGTTACTGAAATGTTTGGAATGTTTTTTTACATTTTAGGACATGGCATAGGTAACAAGTTAGTGCAAGAGTGCTTTTATCACTCTCGGGAAACTATAAGCAGGTACTTTGGTTTAGTTCTTGAGAAAGTATTTGATATGGGAAAGGATAGGATCTAACTATTAGATCGACAATTTATGGTAATTCCGGAGAATATCAAGAATAATAAAAAATTTTATCCATATTTTAAGGTAATGTATGATTATACGATGCAAAAGAAGAAATAAATATAAACCAACTAATATTTCTTTTTTTGTTTTAGGATCGTGTTGGAGTTATGGATGGTACACATATTTTGGCGGTGGTACTTATGAGGATGAAATTCGTCTATTTTATCGAAAAGAAACGCCGTCTTAAATTGTATTGGCTGTGTGTATGTTTAACATGGAATTTATTTATTTTTGTGGCTAGACAGAGGGAACAGCTCGTGATACTCGTATATATACTATATACAGATATATGGTATATGATATATAGTATATTATGTATAGCATATTGTATATGTTTATTATAGTATACTATGTATATATACACACACATATAATTCAGAAGTAAGGCTGTAGTTTTGTGTATATATATGTGTTGTGTAGATACACAAACATATACATATATGTGTGCGTGAGGGGATTAAATTTACATTACAGTTGTGTAGGTAAATATAAATTAGTAGATGCTGGATATCTAGGTTCTTTGGGGCCAAGTTGGATATCATTTTACCTGAGTTTTAACGAAACCTACAGATTATTAGGAAGTGGCTAGCCATGTTCATTCCTCACTAGTCTATTATCAGAAACTAAGCGAGCTTTGACATATGAAAAAGAAGCAGCTGATTCTAAAGAATATGCCAAATTATCCGTATAAAAAATAAGTGAAAATTGTAGTAGCGGCAATGACTTTACATAATTATGTAGAATGATACTCATTTCACAAGAGCAAATTTGGATCCTAATTATAAATATATATATTTGAATCTAATAATGTAAATGAGGTGTTGGTGCTTCAAATGATAATGTATCTTCTGATATGGCACTGTACATGATCAAATAGCTATAGTTTTAGCTAATAATGAAGGATACTTGTAATTTTGAAGGGTAACATGTTCTCTTCCTTGGGGCATATGTGATAGTGTTCATTATAATGAAATTACTCTTTTTAATTGAGAAAGAGTCCACTTTAATGTGATTTTTTTACATTTATAAAATTTTTAAGACATTGTTATGCTTGTGGAATTTGAATTTTTTACCAAAAGAGAAATGTATTTATTAATACGTCTCTTTTACATGTTTTTACATTGTAATTGTTAACATCAAATTGAAACATATTAAAAAGTAAAAGCTCAAATTGGTCACATAAAACACTGAAAGGCTTCTGGAATTTAGTCTTTTCCAAATGGCAATTATATCTTCTTATTGCACTTTTGAATTATGATTTACCAAGCACTTGATTGCTTTTAGCCACTACACTTTGACTTAAAACACTTTCTCAAAGGAGCTCTTGAAATGCTATGGTTTTCCAAAACTTGCCCTATATTGGATACTATTAAGTGATCTGAATTGTGTATGGATTTAACTGGCCTGTTAATTTCTCGTAAATATTCCTTAAAACTCTGATATGACCTGTTGGGGAGTTTTAGTGATGCTAACATGAATACAAGTGATCTCATCTGGTTGGTTGTTCATGTTTCGGTCGAATATCTCTACTTATTCATCCTTTGCTGTGATATGTTCTGACGAGGGATTGTTCTAACACCAGTCTTACCCTGAAACTCAGAATTCATTGCAATGTTCAAAATGGAAAGAAGACAAGGAAATAGAGGTTCTGTCGTTGCTTTGTCATTTGTATGTAGAATATGACTCATATTTGGGCTTCTCCCTTTTCAGTAACTTGCAGATCTGCCTGAACCGCCAGATTCTAGAAGGAAAAAGTGGCGGCAGATATCCTGAAATTATGGTCGACCGTCTTCATTGTAACTGGATTTCACTTCATGATTTTTGAGATGAGAGTTGTGTTGCCTTCTGCTTTTTGGAGGTCGATTGTCATGGCTCCGCTCTATTTGATGCTTTATATAGCCCGGGGGGGAGGCGGTACATGGAGGAGCCAGCTACCTCCCTCCGCGCACACTTTTTTATCCTGAGCCGTGGACTTTTATTGGTTTATCCTCCCCTTTTTAGTTCCATGTGTCTAGCTGTCTGCATCTTGAGTCGACGTACTCAAAGATGCAAGTTAGTATTCATTTCTTGAGCTAGAGGGTACTCTAGAATGGATAGCCGTAAGCAACATCAATACTCAACCCGATATACCTTTAGTGTTCTTTGTTACCTAACGAGGAATTGTAGATGTTGAACGAGTTGGGTGAAGATAATAGAATCTGGTGCATTCTTCAGTGTCGAAGTGCCCGTTGGTTTAAGAGATGTTTGTTTTGAATTATGTTTTAAGTGTCTTTTGCTTTCATTTTGTTTTCAGGATATTTGAAATTGGTATAGTATTTTGAATTTCGACGAGAGAGTAAAAATCCTTACTTGACTTTTCAAAAATTCCAGACAAACACAAAAGGGTAAAGCACCAGCTAATTTTGAAGTACAAACTTTATTCATTCCCACTCGCTCAGTTACTGAACCCGTTTTCCACAAAGGTCAGCAGATTTTGTCTGCCTTAGCTGGACTATTAATTGATTACAAAGCCCTTTTCCAAGAACTTCAGTCCAAACTTTTAAGAAATTGGGATTTCATCCCGAATAAAAAATGTTCCATCAACTAACTCCCAAATAGGAATTGTACAACTTCGAGAATCTAATGTGCAGAATTTAGATCAGGATAATAAAATCTCTTCTAAGGGACGACTTAGCACACTTAACGAACTAAAGGGAAAATAATAAGGCAAACAATGCAGTGTGCCAACGTAAATTCTGCCTGCAAGATTATCTGACCAGAGTACAAATTCAACCAGAGCTGCATTGGAGGGTTCTTGTGCGGACACAGGAATCCTGCGTGCAATGCAATAAAATGGCGTATTATTTCCCAAAATTGCATCATATGTACATAAACGTACAAGTTGTCCTTGCACATGAACATTATCAAAGTAAAAAATGCTAACTTCCCTTTACAGACTCGAACTTTGCGTACATGCAAGGAACTAGGCAGTTATTCTGGAAAAGGTTACGCAGGTGCCTGTGGCCTCTGTGGCCTCTCTTTTTACTAATACAGTCTATCCTCGCAGACCCTGTGCATACAAATTACCTTAAAATTTACATTGAGAAGATAATTTATACCAGGAGGTAAGATGTTTGCTCTTTTATTTACAGCTTCAAACCCTTGAAGATGACAGATGATCAGTAACGATCATCATCTGCATCTGCTGTACATCAGTATTATTAGTCATAGCAGGGAGGTATGGAAAAAAAGTCTTCTGCATTTCGGACGAATATCTTTTTAAGAAGGAAATGAGGCTGACATCCCTATGCGCCTCTCTGCAAACAAAGACCACAGTTGTTCATAACAAAGATGCAGCATCAAGAGAGATCAGTGAATATCTACATATATAAGAGAGATCAAAAAGAATATCAATAGTGAACTGTGTATAATGGTTCTGACCTCCAGTTGCAATGAGCTTCTCCACACGGGCAACGATATGTTTTCCATAAGTAAACCTCTTCAAGATATTGAGGTGGACCTTGACGCGAGAAAGAATGAAACTGAGGCTCTGATCATTGCAAGTCTCAAGGACCTTCTGCACCACATAGTTTCCAAATGGGTCTCTCATCATCGCCTGCATTTGTGCAAATAAACAGTCCACGTCACTTTGACTAAGTGACTGTATACACGGCAGTGATAGAACGTAAGGAAAGGACCAGCAAATATATCTAAACCAGAGCATGTTAAACAAATTTCTCCGACTGTTGCAATAGCTATAATTTTCCTGCCAGATACAACATAATTGCAATATGTATCTGACAAGCTTCTCAAAAGACAGCCACTTTGTAAATCTTTACCTCTAATTTTCATGCCTAACATTAATAGACATCTTGATGCAAGAGAAGTAAGCGAAATCCTCAATGAAGCCTACCTGCACCTCTTTTAATACCCTCTGCATCTCTCCTTTTGTTAGGAGATTTAAATGTTCATGCCAGACATGATATCATAATTATCAGAAGACAGGCATTCTGTTACCGTCTGGCCACACAACAAGATTTCAACCCGCATCTATTTCCCCATTATGTATGACTGCCTACAATATGATGACTTTCCATAGATTGTAATGACAGGAACCACACCTTTTACTCAATTCAATCATGAATTAAACTTTGCCAACAGAAGCAACAGGTAAATGTCACGCATCTATCTCTTTAATATTCAGAAGTAATGTGCGAGTGACAAACCTGCAAGGGTTCATTGTCCTCTGTGGAACTAAGTATCTCATTGATCAATAATTGACGCTCTTCAGGGCTACCGAATGTTAAACACTTCTCCACAACGTTAGAAGCATACTTCTGCTGACTCATATTGACAATTTGGCCCGTTAACTTGCTGATAATGGCAGTTCGTTCATGTGATCTCCCATGTTCAAGTATATGCTACCATTAAAAGAAGAAATGCAATGATCAGATGAGAGATTTTCAACCTCAAAATATTTGGCTAAATAACATATTATCTTAGGCAGCAAAACAGGCATGAATTAGAAAACATTCTTAGAAAAAGGTGGAAGAACACAAGCCGAGTAGAGATCTTATCGGCAGATTTTGTCCCAACTTTTCAATCACTTGAAAATTAAACCATGGTGGCATGCCCCCAAGCAAAAGTACAGCCAAAATCCAATATTTAGTTAACTACAGAGTTACCAGATGGACTACTCCGCGGCAGGTGCTCAATAGATGGGCCTCCAACAACAGATTCATTGGACAATCGAAATTAGAGCCATATAGCAGAACTTCGCGTATATGCCAGATTTTGCTGGGTTTCAATCCATTAGAGTTCTAAGACCAGGTTTGGTGAGAACAAATTGATTTATGAGGACTTTTCAAGTATTGGCGTAATCAGCACTAAGTTTAATGATAACCACGGAAAATTCAGATCCATTTTTAAAACTCACATAAATCCTCATTCCTTCAGCAACATCAATTAGGTATGTCACCAAAGAACTATGTCTAATTGACTGCAGAATGCAAAAAAGGAAACTAAGTACCTGGATAACATAATTCCCATACTGATCCTGGGACAGACTGCATACCGATTGCATGATCTCATCCATGACAGTTCGCTGGGTACTTGGGTCATCACAATGTTCTAAGACCCTCTGTAAGTCAATTGTGAGCTTAGACAACAGAAAACATTTCACGCCACAAGGAATAAAAATAAGTGAAGATAACACAGCCCAAACCTGGATAACCCGACAGCCGTAAGGATGCATTGAAAGTGAAACAACATGCCCATAGAAAGCAGAGATGATGAACTGAATTCGATCTTGAGGAACACATTCTATGCACTTCTGAATAACATGATTACCATTCTGGTCTCGAACACATTTCATGATAGAACCATCAAGCTCTGCCACCATCTCAGTCTGCTGATCCACATCAACCACCTCCAATGCCTGAAGTAAATCTAGAGAATAAGGCCTCTCCAGAAACATTCATACATTCAAAGCATCCTTTATATTGCACAAAAGTACATAGCCATAGCAAGTAAGAATTGTTACAATGATGATGAGAAGGATAAGGCAACAATGATACTGCCTCTAAAAAAGTTTATACCAATGTCAAAGTCAATCCAGAAGGAGTCATTTCTTTGTTTAGCTGCACTACACCCAATACAAGAACCTTAAGCTCCACCTCGAAAGTAAACAAGAAGATTCCAGGTCCTCACTACCCCCTAAATGAAGTATTTCTTCTAGCTTCAGTGGCTTCTACATATTAACAGTACATACACTCTAAATCTGCTTCATTTCATGAAGAATATAGATGATAATACAACGAGCAGTAAGCAGATATTCAACAAATTGGATCATCATATTTACTCTGTAATGAGACGCATTTTCTAGGTCTGTAGATATGGAAGCCAAAAATGCTAGAACGCAACTAATTAGAGTAGAAAAATCTGGGTTTACTTTCTGTAAAGTACATTCCACTATTCATACTGCAATGAAAAGTACCCCGAAATTACACAAATCTCTAGAAGTGGCGACATATATATGCTTACTTAACCCTGCCAACATCACCTTCCATATCAGCGTTCCACTATTCATTCATGAATACCCAACGAAACCCATATTAGAGTCCCACCCATGCTGTTACTTATGACTATGAATTCTCATATTTCAGTGCTTCAATTGTAAAATAGATGCATACATGAGAAAATGTAATGACAATCAAAGTGAAGACAACAAGCAGGCGCCATCCTATCATGATTGTGATTTGTGTCCAATCATCCCCTTTCCAGCAGCCCTTTCTTCTTCAGGATATGTGAGAAAGTCCATATCCATTTTTTAAAACCAGCTTCCAAAGAAAAATCCTAGTTTTTATGCAAGTTTTACTGTACTCAAAAAATTTGAGGCCTTTTGAAATTTGGACTATGAGGGAGAACAGAAAAACTACAACTTTTGAAGAGGACAAAAGATAATTACATTTAGTTAAAGCATTTTCCTAAAGAACTTGCTTTGCATTGTGCGAATAGGGCTGGCACAGAGGGACTAATCAGTGTAAAAAAACCAAAGAAATACAAATTCATGTCAAGTGTGTGCAAGCTCACAAAAAATATGGAAGTACTGGGGAAACCTGATATTCAAAGGCAACGATAGTGAAACTATGGATGAGAATAAAATTCTGAATTCAATAGAAACCTTTTGAATCACTCTACAGCCATACATCTGAAGACTAAGGGGCAACACGTGGCCAGCGAGTTGGTTAGCCAACTCTTTTCTTTGACTTGCAGTGCCATGCTCAAAAAACTGCAAATTCATGCACAATAACGATATTGTTAGAAATGGAAAATGCCGAAAAAGTCAATGGCCAGCATGCTATATTGAATAAAGAAATATGACTTTCACCTTTTGTATGACATAATTGCCGAATACATCAGCCATCAGAGAGCGAGCGTGGGGAATGATCTCAGGAAATATCTTGTTCTTTTCTTCCTCGCTGGCCGTTTCCAGCTTCTGTTGAATAAAGCGGCTACCATACTGATCCGAGCTGCAATATTAAACAGGTCAAAGTAACTTAAAGTTGAACCAGGGGACGACAAAAGGACAAAAAAAAAACAGCAAAAGTGGTATAGAGTACCTAAATTCAACTACATGACCCAAAATATCAGACAGTTCGAAAGATCTGATCTTGTTACTCTTGAACTCGTCTAACAATGATGAGACCAATTTTCCTTCAACATCAGTGCCAGAACTAGAGGGCCATGATCCAGTGGACTCTCCCACTGAAGTTCTCATCATTGAAGTAAATTGCGCAATTCGTTCATCAGGAAGCATGTGGCTTCCAAATCCAATGGAAGAAAATCCACCATTTGCTGTTACATTTCCAGAATATGGCAAGCGAGATTCATAGATTACATCTCTTCTGTTTCTATGATTTAGTGCCGCAGATAACTTACCAAAACCTGGCGCCTGATAATGCTGTTTCTGTTGAGCATGCAATGCCTCGAGGTAAACCTTCTGCAGCTGATCCAAATTTGGCGAAGAACCAAAGGATTTCCTCAATTGGGAAAGATCATTTTGTATAGCCGGTGCTCGAGGATTGAAATTTGGATGCAGATACTGAACAAAAGAGGGATCAGCAATTGGATGATTTATGTCATATCCTACTTGATTTCCCATTCTCCGCGACATATCTCCAACATGATTTCCACTCACACCTGCACCTGAAATACGACATAAAACATCAAGAAATAATATTACAGTAGGATTAACTCTTCTAACATTTACTGACACTTATGGGATAAAGATGGGACCGATCTTACCTGCAGCAAAATAACCACTAGATACTGGATGATCACTATAACCAAAATTGAGAATATTGTCACCTCGGTGATGATGAGCACTAGATCCTTCGAAATTTTCAAAGCCCGGAGAGTTACTTGTTGAAAACAGATTTGCAGAAGAAGATGTTCGTTTTGGAAAATTTACTTGACCTGTAGTACTTGTCCTAGAACTGAGCCCAGTTATAGATCCATGGTTTCTGACTAAATCAATTGAGTTGCCAAAACCTGAAGGTTTGCTAGCATCAAAGAAGTCAAAATGTTGTCGAACGTTCTGGTTATGATCATTAGGCATCAGAAGTGAGAAATCTTGCTGGTTATCAGGAGCCAAATGAAGTCGAGACTGTAGAACACCATCTTCATTAGTATGTCCACTATTTGATAAACTTAATTCAGATAATGAAGCTGCAATATCTTCAATCCCTGCCGATTGCAAAGAATGACAACCTGAAATACTTGAGCCAACAATATGCTTCCTCTCATCAGGCAAAAGAATCCTGCTATCAAGTGGAGGAAGACCAGTGCTAGGATGTCTTCCAGCCACCTGTGGCTCAGGGGTCATAGTCCTTGAGAGAGATGCAGCAACAGAAGCAAAAGAATGTGGAAATGAGGTCCCACAGGCACGAGCTCTAGTTAAACCAGGAGAATTATCTCCAGAACGGATGCCTCCAATTGATTCAACTCCATTACAGGCTCCCATCGGATGAGAATTGGATGTAATTGGGTCCATGACATCAGTAATATCACTAGCACTTAGTGGGCGCGAGACCAATAAACTAGAGGGTTGCTCAAGCCCTTCCTGAAAGAGATTAATTAGCATCAAATTAAGTTGTCAATTGAAATTAAAAAAGAAAAGAAATGAAAAAGGTTATAAGAAGTTTTTACTTATGAGTAGTATATAACTAAAGGACTCGACTGCAATCAATTATACAGCCACACCATTCAAGACAACAGTTATCCCATTTTAAATATTTTATAAAAAATGCGAAGTTACTTGCTAGGAGAACAATTGATAGCATGGACTAATGCTTGTATATACCAGGGATATCATACAAATAATTATACAAGTACTGAAGGAACTATTTACAGAGGTGCTAACCAAAAGAGATGTTTCCACTGTTTTTTTTTTTTTCTGATAAAGCAATGCCACTGTTTTATTAAACATCTTAGTTGGACCTTACTACAGGTGCATCACTGTAGTTATATTATGTTAATATGAGTGAGTCACACTGGGTGTAAATTGTTATTCTACTTTTTTTCTGGGAGCTGCAGAATCTGCATTTGACTTTTGTTCTAAAGTCAAGAAAAGATAAAGAAAAATGAAAACAAGGGGACACAATCTTTCAATGCTTATGTAACCAAAGAGTCCGTTTCCTTATGCTAAGAAACCGTATATCTCTATGTAATAACCCCTGTATTAATAGTCTCAACGATAAAAACATAAACTATCGATTAAGAAAGAGATAAATAGAAGTGCTGTCTTCTATAGAACTGCAAAACTGGATCCTCAAGCTGCAACAAAGTCAAAACCATCTTTTATTGAGCAAGCCTGAGAGATAAACAGTAAGAAAATAAAACTGTACAGAGATAGACCAGGAAAGTTCGATGGCAATTTTGTCCCTATCAAGCAAGTAAGTTGCGGTCAATTTCTTTATATCTGCTTTTCCCCCTTGCAAATTACTCGTTGTAATTATTACCTGAAGAATGTCAGCAAAACTCTTCCTCCGTGTTTCCAATCTAGAAGCTGATGATTGAATGAGCTCATTCGATCCTTTGCCAAGCCATTCAGCAGAAGCTTGTCTATTCATTTTTCTTAGTTCCATCAAATCCTTTTCTGCATCCTGTACAGAAAAGCTGCAGCCTTTGGGTTGGAAAGAAAACAACGACGAATCATTCCCACCTTCAGTAACAGCATTATTTGTCAAATCATCAATGCCTGCAAAAGACGACACACTGGATTGAAACCTCTGGGCAACCCTCCAATCCTCTCTCGACAATGATGGCGGGGGCAGTCTTGGATTCTCATTCTCACGTGAATAGTAGTATGATAAGTATGCTGGGTGGGATCGAGCCTCCTCTTCACATGCATTGTCACAGATACTATTCCTCCTCAAACTATTACCCTCTCTAAAACGAGAGTTCCCCAATTGACCTCCAACAGCACAGAGCGATCCTTCAACCGTGGGCGGTGCACTACCACTACGATAGATGTTAAGCTTGCTTTCCCGATCAAGTGCTTGTTGGTTACGCTGCGCTTGCAACAACAGTTCAAGCTCATTTTGCAAACTATCTTCTAAGTTACAGTTGAATCCTCCCAGGCCATTGTTCGTGGACAGCGTGTCTATGTTACCAGTTGATACCATCTTCAAAAACCTTAATTCACCGTTAAAAAACAAACATTTAAAATCAGAAAACAAAACGGCACGAGAAAAACATGCCCTATCGATACAACAAGTAACCCAATTTCTATTTCGCTTGTTGTAAAATCAACCTTGTTCTGCGAAGGTAGAGAGAGCTAAGCACAATTTGCTCGCATACCCAACAAAATGCAAACTTCAAGACTCAAAATTTCAATTACACCAGAATGTCGCCAAACACCGAATCGCCGCGTCGCAGGATCATCGAAACATCCAACCACAAAACCCAACAGAAATCAACATCGTAGGAAAAATTCAGAGCCCACCCACCATCCATTCTCAAAACAACCCCAGGACACGAAACAAACGACAAAGCTCAAGAAAGCGCCAGAAAAAGAAAAAAACAAAAGGAAAACAGAGGACGGAGGAGGCGTACCCAGGGACCTCACCGCGTTAGATTCAAGATCGTCGGAGCTCCAAATCAAACACGAACGCGCCCATCTGCAGACAAGCCACGGCGACCCAGACGGGAAAATCTGACCCGAACCCACGAAAGAAAACCTCCCCAATGCACAGAGATAACCCGCAAGATTCTGCCTTTTCCTCTGTTTTCCCTCTGTTCTTTCCTCCTTTTCTGGCGCAACAAAATGCCTCGGCGATGTTCAGGAAGAGAAGTGTGTCTGTCTTCACGGAGAGAGAGAGAGAGAGAGAGAGAGTACGGTGGGGACTACCGCAGAGAAATAACAGCCGGAAGATCGAGAACCAACGGCAAGCTGGTTACGTGCGTGCATGGCATATGGTGGGGGCAATTGGAAATTAGGAGTGTCTTACTGGGGAGGAAACTCCAATTTTTTCAAACTTCTGGGCTCTCTTTTTAGGAAAGATAGATAGCAAGCAATCATTGATGATTTGTGATGGTTTTATCACGGTCCCCTATTTTTGGCAAAAGCGATCTCCGGATGATTTTTATCATCACTCCCCTCTATTTTAAGGGTAAATGTATCTTGAGCTTGATTTTGGCAAAAGACATACTTGAAAAATCCCAGGACTGCAATCTATTTTCCTATTCATGATATGCAGAATAGCTTGGATTAGAAAATTTCTTTTGATTGGGTCGGGCTGGTCGAGTTTCGATCATCACGACCGAAAACCTAAATGGAGATAGATAACGTACCTTTTGTTAAGTGCATGAGCCGTGCCGTCAATAAGGTTTAACTTTTGCTACTAACCGAGGCCTGTCGACCGGGATTACGCTACATGATAATTTATTTGATGAAGACCTCATATTGAGACAAATTTGAAAAGTTGATGTACTTGATTGAACCAAAAATTAAAAAAGGCACTTGACTATAAAATGGACAAAAGTCGGGTATCTACTGTGTCATTATCCCTAATTTTTAGGAGGAAAAAAACCAAAAAAGAGAAAAAAATGGGGAAACTAATTTGATAATTACTGGGCAAAAGCCAATCTATCAAAGTGAAAATGGGAAAGACTAAGCTATGAAAAGACTGAACAACAACATAGAACCTACGCACATGAACAATATACTATGAAATCAACCCAATGAACAGCATTCTGTCGGTCTCAACTCAAGAACTTCCCCTGTCAGTCTCTATTCTTGCCAATCCTCTCGTACACCATGGCAAATCATCATCATACATCAGCGGAACAACGTCCTTGACAATTAATCACCTGGAATAAACCACGGCCCGGCCTTCAATTTAACAAGCAATTAGAGTCACCAACTGGCTATTTATAAGTAATTGGAGCGACAGAAGGAAGCACAGAGGCAAAATAGAGAATCCTCATTTATATCCCCTGTGGAAATGAAGTAAGAACGATAACAAGTTCGATGAATATATAGACAGAAACTAAAATCTGCCCGGGCAGGATTTATCTTCCAATACCGGTCCTAAGCTCGGATAAAGCAAGAGGGGAGGGGTCCGTCACGTAGTTGACACCCGGCATTCATTTTCTATATCGAACCTAATGAAATGAATCCTGTGGACAGAATTGCATAAAAAGAATTGCCTCTTTTTCGTACTTCACGCTGTACACCCATTTTCAATCATTTCACGAACTTCATTGACGACTAGGTATGCTTTGTGGCCACCAATCACTTCAGCTTGCTTCTTGCTATCCTTCCACAGCTGCTAATACAAAATTTTCAGTTACTCCAAGCAGAGAGTTTAACAAACTCCTCACATGGATTCAGAATCGATACCTGTATAGTCGGCATCTTCTGCTCACAATTCCAATCCCGTTGTGTCCAAATAAGAAGAAATTTTTAAGTGTTAATCACCATTTTGCCAAGTTTGAGTCAAAGCAAGAAAAGCAATTGAAACAGTGCAAACTTGGAGATTGTAACGGTACCAACGAACAACAAAAGACGCAACCTATGAATCCAGCCCCACTTGTGCTGTCATATTCGCAGTCACAGACGTGGTCACAATTGCAGATGTATTTACTGAAACTAAGCAACACCAATTATCCTAATTTAATATGGCTCTACTTAAAGGTAAATTGAGACTAGTATCAAGTGGACCAAGTTTTTCAAATCTCAAGACTATCTTCTATCAAGGATCAGGGGCAGGGTCTAATCTTTTCAGAGCATAACTCTGGCAAAAAGTTCATTGTTTAAAGTAACTGCTATTTGGCGAGCTGATTCCCATTTACAACAAATGCAATAACATTAGCACAAGTATCTATCTCACTGAATGATAATAAGATCGCTATAAACATTAAAAGTTCCCAAAATAGTGTTCATGAGAAGGTGTTGCAAAGCTTTCTTGGATGTTTAAACAAGCCATCTTATAGTGGTCATCTAATTTGGGGTCACTGGTTTTGAACACTCATTTGTTGCATCACCTAGAACATCAAAACAGTGAAAATTCTTAGAATGACCAGTCTTGGCCCATTATAACAGGCATCTTAATAGACATCATCGACTGAGGAAAGTTTGGTACTTTTATGTCAAAAGTCTTAGGCTTGCCATTTCAGACTACTTTGATTTGTTATGCATTTCTACCTCAGTAAAGCCATAAGGGAAATGCATGTATAGCTGCATTCAGATAGCCCATTAAGAAGGAAAATCTGGATGTGAGTTTATGCATTGAATCACATGCAATACTACATTCCTCATCAAATTACAGCATGCAAATATTTCTTAAATCAAAAGCAGTGCCATGCATTAGGTGAGGTCCTAAGAGTTTCGGAATGCTACTCACTTTCTACCATATCATCTGAATAGGTTGGTACAACCCATTTTGATAAGAGCACTTCATATTGCCACATTTCACAAACTTTAACAGTATCATCTTCTGATCATCATAAAATCACTATCAGATCTCATATGGGATCTAGAAATGAGAAAAAATTCAACAATCCAAAGCTTTGGACTTACGGTGACACCTGCTCGAGCAACCAGCTTATGTGGAACTTTGTTGACATCAACGCAGTAAAAGCGCAATCTGCAATAGATTGCAATATAAGAAATTTTCAGAGTAAATTACATTTGACAACTCCTGAATTTTGGCTAAACCAGAGCAATACCCCTTGCACTTCTGAAAATTACACTAACATCTGCTGCCAGACTCAAAATAGCCAGGATGACACCTCATACTTGCATAAAGGAATCTTCGGGGTAGGGTTACAAAAGGTAAATTGCAAAACCACAGGTAAATGCTGTGCTTCTAGCTGGACATAAAAGAGAGGCAGGCAGATAAACACTTTGTTTTTTGGGATAAGTAGGGCAATATGTTGACTCATGGGTCATGTATTTGCTATGAGAAAAGGACATAATTGTCTAGGACTTATCATATAAGAAGATGAAACCATCTTCTGGATATTTTCTTTTCACCCACCAGTTGTGAAAACAGAATCAACTGTCACCACTCCCAGTCCTTACTTCCATTTATGTAGAGTAAAATTTTCAATCAGAACATAATGACGCCATCAAAACTTAACTGCTTAACAGACCATTATACCATATTAATACAGATGCATCAACGCCCTGATCAAATTACCACAAAAACCTTTCTCTAAAAATTCTTTGGAGCGAAAAATGCTGAAGAAAGTGAAGCTCATTGCGGTGTGCAGCGTGATCAAATGAGGACATCCATATTTCAACTAGATTATAAAGCTTTATTTGAAATGCGCAGATCTATAATAGAAACTTCAGCAGGTTTGAAAGAAGGGTTTGGTTAAATCAAAATTAAATTTTATGAGTTGCAACAAGGAATTGATAGGAGTAATCAACAGAACATGGAAGAAGATCTACTTTGGGAGATGGAATATCCACACCATCTTGCATTCTTATGTATTAATGCGGGTTTCCTCCAATATGAAAAATTTCCTCAAAGAACATCTAAAGATAAAATAATATGAATGTCCACGTGCGGATGCACCAAACTTTGAGTGGGCAATACCACTACCCTTCAGTATTATCAAGTCAAGAAAAGTTGATGGCAAATGCCTATCTGTCAGTATTTGGGGGAAAATTAATTCAGTCTAACCTTAGATAGTAATCAGCAGCCAACTTTTCCAATTTTGGCTTCAGATATATGCATTTTCTGCACCAGCTTGCCATCCTACAAGTCCATGTTAGTCATTTCAATAAACTCATTTGTAGCAGGGCAACTTCAAGGCAAAGTTGGCTCTTTTCCTTCATGGCCTCACTCCACAATGGTAAGTGCTTTGCATTATCTGCCAACGAGCTTATCTTATCATATAAATTTGCAAAATAAAATACTATAATACAAGCCTATACAGAGCTTCATCAGATTTTATTGGTGTATCCGGTTATTTAACTTTACAATGGAAAAGCCGACTCGAACATCTGCACTCGTTTTGCAATCTTTCAACCGCTACCAATCTCCTTGGCCAAACAAAAACAACAGCTACCAATCTCCCAACATAGTTCTAAGCCAAGAACACAGAAACACAAAACGGCCCAACGAAACAAACGAAATCGAGAACACAAAAACACGAAACTCAGGAATGCAAGAACTCATACCAGACCACAATAACCGATTCCTCAAGCTGTTGGGCCTCGGCCACGATCCGATCGAACTGGCTCTCGCTGCAAATCGGCTCCAATTCGAGCGACACGGGCGAGTCGTCAAGCTCCTCCTTCAACGTGTGCCCATCTTGGCTAACCGCGCCTTGAGCTGAAATTCTCCTCTGAACTGCACAATCCAAACTCGAACAACGCACCATCATACGACCGAATGCGACGGGAAGCGCCCGAGAGCGGACGATCGAGGAGGACCGCAGCGAGTCCCGCGGCGGGTCGCGCGGGGGGACGCCGGGTTTGGGGGTCCCGAGATCGAGAGAGGGAGAGAGTCTCATGGCGTACATGGCGAGCGAGACCCAAGATCAAGATTGCGCTCCTACGGAAGACCCATCAATCGCCGTCGCGCAAGAAGGACGTTCGAAGTCAAATTTGAGAAAAAACTGCAAAAACGCGAAGTGGGTCGGAGAGGAAAAGGAGGAAACAGAGAGACAAGAAGACTCCAACGTGCGGCGGGCACCGAGCTTCCGAGGAAGTACCAAGAATGATTTGATGTCCTTGGTTATTTTTTCTGTCTGAAATGAGGAGCCGTTTCAGCCGCCTCTGGACTTTCCGGGACTCGTGGGACACATCCTCTGGTGATTTTTTGGTTCCTTGCTCCTACCCTCCGATTATGCCGTGGCCCAGGAATTGGAAAAGCTATTTGTTGAAAGGCTTGGATTTAGGCTCGATTTGATTCGAAACCGTCTAAAGTTTAAGTAGTCCTAGCAATCCAGAGCGAGCAAATTGGTTTGGAGTTGCTCTCGGCTCATTAGCCATGTCGGCTCGGGCACGACATGGTCAGTTGGCCAGAATGGCCTGGCGAAGGCCCTAATTATGCAAATCCAATTGTTTGATCCACGTGGCCATCTGCCACTTAGGGCCGATACATATATAAAGTAGTGAACGTTTAAAACTCAAGTCAATGCTAACTTGAAAAGAGAGTTATCGGAAGAAATATAATGATAATTTTTTTTATATTTATTGTGGGGCTTATTCAGGTGAAATCGAGATTGGAAAACACTTGTGAGTGAGTGTGATTAAGCAATTGTAACTTTTTCTATATGGATAATAATCAATTTCTCCACGTTACCGAACCACATAAATCTCTTATGTTAGGTCTACCTTTTTTGCATTTATTTCTCTCTCAAATAATTTTGGTTTTATTTGCTTTTCCAATTTAACGTAACACTATTCATTAGAAAAAACTCCAAGTAATTGTGTGGTACTACATGTGACAAGATGAGCGAATATATGACTCGGTACCATTTAGGATTTGTCCCTTGAAGGATCATAAAAGGGCACTACTTTTATTCGACGAGCTTAGGCTGGTTCAAATTTTCCGACCATTCAATTTTTTGGGGCCGCAAGCCTAGCTTCACATTCCAAGCTCGAAAAACTAGCATCAGTCAGGCAATCGCATTATAAACTTTAATCAAATCTTTAATTATTTTTTCTTTTAAAAAGTGCAATTGAATCATTTTGTTAAAAAAGTATCGCCAGGGATTTGATTATGTCAATGGAAAGGCGTACATTTATGGCGGCCAAAATGAAAACAGTATTGAAAAGTACCATAGACCTGACCAATGAGGCAAATTTAAATTGCACTTTCAGGTATATGTTTAGAACTAGATTGCGTTTTGAGCGAAAAGTTTAGGATTTGATTACTCAAATCAAGAGTTCTAAGAATTTGTTGCCCTCAAATGTTAAGACTAGATCACATCAATCTAATTCGGACTAAGATTAGATTACATCTATCGATACCTATCATGCTTTGATGACTAGATCACTTCAATCTTAACCGGACTTAGATTAGATTACATCTATCTAAGCCTATCGTGCTTCTTTTCGCTGATGCTAGTGTTTGATGCAGATAAGAGTTTCCTCAGCAGCGGGTAAAGAAAGTTCCATAGCACATCTATTTTTTATGCACATGTAGTTCCAATTGAAGCTATGTTTGTCACATTAACCAATAGATCTTACGAGAGCTATTGACTAGAAATTATGATAACTGGTAAGATACCACAGCAGTTTGATGACCTGAAGTCATTACTAGTTCTTCTTGTTAAGCACAATCCTACTTCAAATAGTAGTGATTGAGCTGTATAATGCAAAAAGAATTACCTCTACTTCATACCTCTGATGCACGGACAATGAACATCTATATTCAGATTAATTCGACATAAACGGCTTATTTATTTATTAGTACGTAAAAACCAAATTTTGCATCCCTGTAATATCAATGCCTCTTGTATAAATTATCGATGAAATTACTGCTCATAAAGGATCACTAACTAGATAAAGAGACATCATCAAAGGAGTACTAGTACAAACTCAAAAACTGTCAAAATTGAGAGTAACATAGATGTGATGTGTGCATGTGCGTGAGAGATATCTCCCATCCATCTGCAAAACTCTTCTCATAGTCCTTAGCTGCTCAAGTTCTCGATGATCTTCGAAAGGGCGGAATACGTTCCGAAGACTGACGAAACGACCCCCACTATGATGATTAAGCAACAAAATGCCGCCTGATAGTAAGAGAGATGCAAATCATCAAGAATATGCAGAGAAGGCCAGCTTGGAAGCTTTATCTGTCGACCGCACTAAGACACATAATCAAATTACAGTAGCAAAGCTTATGGAAAGTTTCATGTCCTCAATTCATCCTTCTTTCAATGACTTGCTTTCAAAAAGTTTCACAAATGAGAGAAGCATCTTTGAATCTTTATAAGAATCTACTGTTACATTCCTATAAATTATCTAAAGCGGTCGTATAGATATTTTATGAACGAATTAGGATCTAACATAGGAGCAGGAAGACTAGATGACCAATATATGGTGCTTTGGTCTTGAGAACTTTTTGTCCTCCGATCAGTTGGTTTGAATATAAACTACAGCATCGTGAATATCCAGAACTTATGTCGATGCCTAATAATGCACATATGCATACCTGAAAACGCGTGACTCTTCCTCTCAAAATGCTTAGAAAACAAGCGCAGGGAAGTATCAAGGTCTGCAATAATATAGCTCAGCATCATCAACCAGCAAATATGATTTGAAAATCAGTAAAAGCATTACGTATATAGGTACCGAGAACCTTTAAACTCCTCTAAACGTAAAAGTAACTCATTAACTCAAGCTTACCACAAGCATTGTGAGTAAAGATCCGATAAGTGACATCACAAGACCTGAAGCAAAAGTAAAGAAGTCTCTCAGTGACAATGTAGAAATAAGATAAAGAGACGCTGCAAGTCCTAGATTTGACTGTTGATCTACTAACTTATGAACAAATAAAACAAGATGATGATGAACAAGAAACTTACCAAAGAAAGGGATCGATAGGGCCACGATCAAAGTCGATAACACGAGGGCAGTTCTTATGAGGATAGAGTAAGCATAAGATTTGACATGAGTTGATGGAATGAGTTCTTCAAGACTCATTGCTACCGGAGACATGGTCAATGCATATGTGGTCCCTAGTTAAGGTGAATGCTGAAAACAGGAACATACTGGATCTAAAATAGATCAAACCCGTGATAGACTTTACGAGTGTATAAATAATCACTTCAGAGCATAAAAAAGATCGAGAGCGATTTGTTTCTTATGTTTAAGGAAGATAATTAAATAGATGCGTGTAGTAATTTAGGACACGAAAAATCCCAGGTGTAAGAATGAAATTTGGTAGGAAGATGGGGAACCATTTAGTTTCATAACTCCCAGACACCAGTATGGAATTTGTTGTGTGATTCAATTCATCAATAGACTCTCTTCATAAACCAAATGATATATGAAAAGGATATTTGGTGAAAGGGTTAACCACCTGCAAAAGAACAAAAGAAATCACATCCTTTTAGTGTCAAGATTTGTTTAGTGAAAAAGGAAAAAAGAAAGGAACAGAACACAATGAACAAATCTCATAGAGAGGTTCAAATAGGAAAGGAGCTACAAATGCTATATGATTGTATGATATATAAAATCCTCCTGACAGAAAAGTGAAGTTGCGAGCATACCGTAGTCCAAACAGCTATTTTGGAGGCAACCAAATCTTGGGGCATGTTGAGCGTAAATTGTGACTCTGTCGATTCACCAAACATCAAGTATCCCAGAACGGCCACTCCCGCGTACATCAAAGTGCAAATGGTGAAACTACACCCGTAGTACAATAAAATTCTTTAAGAAAAAAGTTGCACGAATGTTTAGACCACATGAACTATTTTGTTCTTCAAAACCTTTCAATTGAGAATTTGATGAGTTGTAAAAACAACTTCAGAACATTGTACTGCTCTGAGCATTGTTATCAGTCGCGATTTTGAGGCTAGAATGTTCGAGCCTTAGCTCAAAAAATAATCTTGACCATTAACAGAGCCACAAGATTGACAACTAACGGTGTTTTGGTCTCTAGACTTATGAAAAATCACCCATTGGGATATATTGTCTATCAGAGGATTAGCTTTACCTGGTTACAAGGACAGATGGGTATTGGCCTGGCTTAGCCATTGAGGTATAGATATTTGGAAATACTGCGTGTCCGGAGTAGCAGTAGCCATAGAGACCAATCGCGACTGGAAGAGTGGCAAGGTTCAGCGTTGTTGTGCTCTTGGCATGGAAACCAACTTGATCAACAAGTCCAACCCAAAACAAGCATAGGACAACCAACACGGATGCTATGACTCCCCCGGCTACGAAAAGATGAAGCAAGGATCAACGAGCTGAGAACTTATCCCCAATCAAGATCACTATGCACTTAAGATAGCTCATCCAGTAGTCCACTCGGTGAAGGAGTGTCAACCCAGCTAGACTATATGCATGAGAAAGGAAAAGTGAAAGGCAAAATGTGGACAACAAAAAGAACATAACGGTATGTTGCCATTTTAACCCGCAAATTACTTTAAACTGGACTTAATTGGGTTTCAGAATTCAAATATGTGGTTAAACTACAAGAAATGTCATGCACAGAATAACCAACATAGCAATGCATGGTTGTGTTTTACATACGCCCTTTCACACATCGAAATCATCTTAAGACAGTGATCAAGGTCCAATCTTTTCGCCAATGTACTTGTTTTGGCCAAAACAAGAGTGCCATTTCAGCATACTAAAAATGCAAAACGTGCCATCATAAGCTTTCAACAATTTATGCACATGATGAATGGATTCGGAGATTGATCGGTGTAGATTTCCGATAGTGTAACAAGAGCTTTTATTTGAAATTCCCATATTGGCGATCAAGAAATAAAGTTAACTCACCAGAGATATAACTGAGGACACTGAGGTCTCGAAGCCAAACAGTAGGAAGAACAGCGAGCGTGGTCATCAAAGCAAACAAGTGATGCGAGTCCAAATGAAATCCACCCAAACTGATTTGTGCATTTGGGAACAGGGACGACAAGTTATCACTTTCCAATATAATGTACTCCACACAACATGCCTGCAGACACAACGTATGTACTCGTAAAAACAAACAAAGAAAAATCATATCAAATCACCGTATAAAACAAGAAACGATGATAGAAAACCCCAATAGTCTGCCCAAAAAAGATATAAGACCCCAATATTATCAAGGAGTATGAAGTATAACTAAGTAAATGTATAAGATGACATGGTCCCAAGTTGCCCTCGTCACATTCTTAAAGACATTACAAGTAAAGAAAATCACAAGAAATACTCCCTGAATTCGCCAACTGTACTTACATACAATTCCACGTAAAGAATAATCTGCACCCACAAAGACAACACACGAACAGAAACCGATGTCAGAGGCCAATCCAAGTTTTTCTTTCACGACGGAAGAAACATTTATCCCTGGGATCTACAGTTGTGCTGTAGTCATTCAAGTTTACTGTCATAGAAGTGAGCATGTGAATATGACGTTTTACCGAGATGGCAATCCGTCCGAGAGTACCAAATGCGGCTTGACCGATGTCTGGGTAAGTCTCGAGCCCAGGTTGGCTGTCAAGACAGTGACGCAGTAGGATTCCGGTGTAGTAGGACAACACCCCGAACACGATCAATATGGACATTCCGGCCCACCCTCCTTCTTTTGCTGCATATGGTGTTGACAGTATCCCAACTCCGCATAGAACGTTCATGCCTATAGAGAAGGTTTTTATGAATTAAACAAAAAACACACGAACTCATCGAAACAAGTATTGCTCGTAGGTAATGTAATTGCACAGAATTTGAAAAGTAGGAATAGTTTGAGAGACCTAAGGGCCCTAAAGATCACAACCCAAATTTGAGTAAATCGATCTCTTAACACCGGCTTTGCATATTCGAACTTTCCACGTCAAACATCTTGCCCGTTCCGACACACAAATCGGGTCCGACAAACCGGATTGGAGCTCGGATGGAGTTGATCAGAAAAGCATGCCAGTTTAAGGATTTGATTAGCCAAATCAAAAGTTCAAGCACTTAGATTCAATTAACCATGCAAGTTTGAGGACCAAAAGTGGAATTCCCAGAATTAACAATACATCCAAGTTATGAGAAGGGAGACGTTCTTGTCTTAGTGTTGTATCCGAAGAAAGTTACTAAACAAAAGTTGGTGTTAATGTTTCTATCCTTTGTGCATTATTAGTGTATACTTCTTTGACCATGGTATGGGCAACAAAATATATTTGTTGGGCAGCTGAACGGTTCATGTGCACCATGTGCCATCATGCAATAAACATAGGCTGATTCATTCCGACCACCTACCCACCACAAGCCAAGATTTCACAAACTTAAAATAATCAAAGAAAGAAGAAAAACACACAAAGAAGACAGAGATCACGACTAAGGACTGCAAAAGAACATGGAATATATAAGAATTTTTCTCACGAGCATCCAATTATCTCGTCTAGATAAGTCTTAAATTAAGCTGGGGCTATATGAAATATTATATAGTAGGCTAGCTGACCCAAAAAGAGAAAAAAAACTGTAAACAATTCCCATGCTGTTGCAATTATAAGGTATATAATGATACGAATGTTGAGTGATCACAATATCAGGAAGAATTGATTGTGTTATTTCGATCTAGAGACTATATTTAGAATTGCCCATGATCACAATAATTAGGGTGCATTCAAAGCAAACGTTTTACTATTTTCATAGTAGGGAATTTATTTTCCTCATTATGCAATGCATATTTTTCTACGGCGGTAAATGATTTTTTTTTTTTTGACTAAACTAAACTCGTGAAAGTTCATAAAACTGAATTCGCAAGTTATATTCATTCGGACAAACGCAATCTACCGGTATATCAAGGCGAGGAGTTCTGTTTGATGTGGCAGTGGACCGGCCGACGCGAGGATCTGAAAAACCATCCGAAGGCTTGGAGAAAAAAATCCTAAGAAGGCAAGTGCCGAGAAGAAAACACCATCATCGGTCATCCAACCAACACATAGCAACAAATAATAGGGCAGCCGCGGGCCCCACTCCCCCCACATGGCCCCTCTGCCACGTATTCACATCATGATCATCAACCTCATTATCATAGTGGTCTAATCTCGTGTGTTTTAAATTTACATGTTTTAATGTGGCAGGCCAAATGGGTTTATTATTTATGACATCACATCATTCCGAATTACACGTTTAGCGTGGCCAGTTTTAAAGCCAAAACGTCTTAAAACTTGGTACAACCGTTTCTAGTAGGTGCTATAAAGCTATTGCGACCGTGGACCGAAATCTCGACCAGAAAGTTTTGTCAAACGGATTTGAAGTCCCTTTCTTGTTTCGCCCTTTTTAAGGTCCAAATCAAATTTGATGAGGAGAGACACTATGTGCACATGGACAAACTTAGTGAAGGCGGGATTGCTCTCTGTCAAACTCGTCCAATCTGGTCCAATTCGCACTTGTAAGATTTTGTGATCTTAATTAGATCTGGACATCGATGTCATGTCCTGACTAGTCCCTTTCTCAGTTGTTTTGGATGTGAACAAACATGGGTTTTTACACCTAAATATATGCTGTAATTTGGGGACTACATACTATAGTTAAATCATCATTATTCATTCGGTCCAACGTCTGTAAAACAAGTAGAATACCACGAGCAATGTCGCATATTTGCACTGCCTAATAAACATTGTGATTGGTCAATTATGTTATATGGACGTATCTTGAAATTAACATGCCGCGACTTGTAAAAGAATATTGGGTAACATGTAACGTAGACTCAACGTACCATTGAGCACAGCTTGTCCGTAAGAGCTCTGGCGAGACATGGGCAGCTCGTGGGCAGCCCCTTTGGACGGTTTCTCATCCTTCCAAACCGATGCCTTCCGCGGTAGTGGAGGGAGCAGTGCGCGAGAGCTCCGCCGCTGTTGCGGCGGCTCCTCCTCCTGCTCTGGCAGAAGCGGCTTTGCGACCTCCGACAGTATCTCCGGAGTGTGTCTCCGTGTCAGCGCCGACGATGAGAGGAATGAGCCGCTTAGTTTTGAGAGTGGCGTGGTTCCAAGGAATCCGATGTTTGGCGACGGCACGCTGCTATAGAGATCGATGGATTGCCTGAAACATGGATTATCAGAAGCGATTAATTAATTGGTCTGTGATTGTATCAATTATATGGCAAAAATAATGTATTCATTTGCATTTAGAAGAATCACTAAATTTATGATTCGAATTAATTAGTTTACACGGTTGCTTTTGGTTTATTAATATGCGGAAAAATTCAACGACAAAACTAAGCCCACGCACACGGGTCGTTCATCCAATGATAAATCTAGCAGAAATAATTGAGAGGAATAAGGAGACCTGTAACTTTGAGGCCAGGAGGTGTTGTAAGAGCTGGGCCTGTTCTGATGGCGGTTCTCCGCCGAGGAAGCGGAGGAATCCGATTCATTTCCGTCACCGCGGCTGCCGCCTTTGCCGAACCCATTCTCCTCATCCCTTTCTTCTTCCTCGTCACTTTCAATGTAGAAGCTCTGCTCGGAAACTGAATTCTTCATGTTTTTTCCCTATCTCTCCTGGGCAACTCGACAGGCTCAGTCCTTGATGAAAACGAAGAAGTCACCCGAAAACGAATCCCAGAAAAGAATATGTAGGAGATCCAATCAGGGACGTATGGACTCGTGTGAAGGACTCAGCAATCAATTCCCATATATTCAAGATTTGCAGGCCTATATTTCTGCACGGTAGTAATGCTATTACCTAAAGTGTGAAGGTCGACTGACATGGAAATATAGTCATTCTTCAAAAATGGTAAGTGAAACTCGACGCTGCTCATGGGATTGCCAGCTAATGTCAACCTTATGTCATGGAATTCCAGTCTAATTCAATGCAATTCGTCATGTCAGCTAAAGGGTTTTGCAGAAAACGGAACCTTAATTTCCGGCAAACGTCGTGAAAACTCAAGAAGAGGAAGAAAAGGAAAGGGAAAAAAAAAAAACATCAGAAAAAAAAACATCAGATGTGAATACTAAAAGAGGATTAATTAGCTTGCAAAATAAAAGGGCTTCCTTTCTTTTCTGACAGTGTGGAAAGTTACCAACGCTTACCTCTTCTTTTTTCCCGAGAATCAAGAGAGAAAGTGGTGTTTCTTGGATGGATCCCGAATCTGCGGAATCTCCCTCTAACCACAGAAAGAGATGAACTGTGTGCCCGTTGAATTCCACCAGAAATGCCCAGAACACTCTCTCTCTCTCTCTCTCTCTCTCTCTCCACTGAGTTACTGGACACTTTGACTCTACTATGTGGACAGCTACTTATACATGACCAGTCTGTCTAGGATCACAGCTAAAAGAGCTGAGAACAGTCGTTCTCCATTCTGTTCCATTTTTTCATCTTGGCTTGATGAATTTCGTGCTCGGGATGTGAGGTAAACACTGAACATTGATAAGAGTCACGGTCTTTCGATAAGAGTCGAGGTCTTTCATGTTTGTGTGTGCGATTGCTTGCGAGTAGATCGGCAAAAGTGTACTAGAAGTTTTAAAATTTGTTACGAAAGTGCAATTGAATCTTAAAGTTTTTAAAAAGTACAAACAAATTCTATAATTTGTCAAGTTGATATAATCAAATTTCTCACCATCGAAGCCACAATGACCAAAGGGAATTTTGGGCAGGCCTGAACGAGAGTCTAGACCATAATTTTGGGCTAATCCTATCCGAATATGAGGGCCACCCAGCTCGCCTATTGGTGGCCCCTAATTGCAACGGCTCCCCGGTAATTTAGTTATCATGTCAATTGAACAAATAAAGTTCCCAGTTAAGGTCATTTTTCAATCTGCAAATTGCATAGGCTACTTTTTTATATAGACAAAACAATAGTTAAAAGTCCTCTCCAAGTACTTCTCTTCATGTCTCACTCAATCTCATTCGATGCATATAAGTATGTATTAATTGAGATTTGTTGAGATCTCAAAGGAAACATCTTATGAGAGGTAGTGGATTCATATCTCGAAATAACTATATTTCATAAAACAGTAAAGTCCACTATCAAACCAAAAAAGAGAGATACTCCAACATATCTCTCTTACAGGATTTATTTTATCTACCGTATCTTATGTCGTGGTTTCCTTGGCCAATCAAAATGAATTTTCCGTTTAATTTGGAAAAATTATCGCGAAAGTGGCTGACTTTTCACCACTTCACCACTTACATAAGTTTACTGTTGAAAGTTCGAGTTTGCTCCCACAATCTCATCGGAATGACTAAAATACCTCCATCATGGACACCCAAAAAATCCTAATTTAAAACCATCAACACACCAATTCATCCAAAATCTCAATTTAAGTTTGCCACCACCTCCGCCACCACTAGCCATCACCTCCATTGCCATGGACCTCGCTGGCAATAGACACCTCTTGCTACTGCCTTTCTCTCTCTCTCCGGCTACCCCGTCTAAGAGTGATCCCTTTCAAGGTGGGTCAGTTCTCAACCTAAAATCAAAAACTAACTCTGTGACCTTTGATTCCAATCTTTTGGAATCAAGCACCAAATCAGCTAGTTTTGGAATCGTCGGTCCTCAGTTCAACTTGGAAACCATCCCATTCTTATGTTTCAGGTTAGAATCCAAATTGTATACATTATAAAACATTCCTTGGTCAAGTGGTTATGTGATCATTTGATTATATTGAAATCCATGATTCAAATATTATGGTTGTAAACGTTTTTTTTTTTTTTGGTCAAAATCAATTCAACCTAAGACCTGGCCTAGTTGAATTGGTTCCTTAGTAAAAGCGACAATTGTAGCCTTAAAACCGGGAACTAAACCCATTCTCCCCAGAACCGGCTTGGAACGAAATCGACCATAACAATTCCGGCCGATTCCCTAGTTGAAGTAAACCCGATGCTCACCCTTAGCCACAATGACCTAAAGATAGTCAAGGTCGTTGTAGCTATTGCTCTTGGTACCCTGCCATGGTTGTCACGACCTCAATTGGAGATCGCCGTGACTCATGGTGGACCTTGGCAAGGTTGCCGTGAGAGCCATAACGGCCATGACGAACTTGTTAAGGTCACCGCAAGGAGGGAGGGACAGAGGGAGCGATTCTCCACGGGCATGGCGGCAAGTCCCGCGGCGGTACCGGAGGTCACACTTCTGTTGAAGTGAGGTTACAAACTTACGGTTTCAAAAAATATACATATTTAACCATACGAGAGAAAAAGAGAGAGAGAGAGACAGAGGCCAGCATGAACCACTTACTCAACAAGTTAGCGACCAAAAGACCAGACCGATATTCTTTGGAGGACCATAGGATCAAATCTAAGATTCTTTCGCTTGCTATGGACATCATTAGTTAAAGACTTCAAGCCAACATATAATACGGACTTAATTGCCAGCAATCTGGGACCACTTATCCTCTTCTAATATAAAAATACCAAGTGACGTGATGCATCATGCAATGTTAATCATCGAGTAACTTTTAAGCTATGTGGTGTATACGTTGTGCATTGTCCACTTTGTGTCCAATTACTTTATTAAGAGTGTTTTGTCATATCTAGGTTGAGATCTAGATCAAATAAAGCCTTGAGTCGAGGCCATGCCTTTGTCCATTCTAAAGGGGTTACATGGAAATATCTTCTTTTCATTTACAGGAAAAAATGTGAAAATTATAGTTACAAAAGAATACATACGATTTTACGTGTCAATATATGAGTTTTTTGAAAAGTTTCAAGTGTCTCGGATCTACGAAAATCAAAATGTAAGTACTGTAAGATTTCCCAAGAGCTAAATGCATGGCGATATGCAATGTCTCTTATGTACATGGTCCAATTTACGTCTAGATTCATGAATTTTATGAATTTTCATCATATTTTAGGGGAGAGGACATAAATAGTCATTGAATTTTGGCTCAATGTGCAATATGGTTCCTGAGCTTTAGCTTACTGTACAATATTGTCCATGAACTCATTTTTTTGTTCAATGTGGTCTATGGACTTTTGGTGAATATTCAATTTAGTCTCTAAACAGTATGAAAATATTAAATATTGTTCTTTTATTAATTCAAATTCATGGAAAATACTAAACATTTTCATATAGTTTAGGGAGTAAATTGAACATTTACCAAAAGTCCAAGAAGTCAAAGGATCATATTAGACAAATTAAAAGTTCAGGAATGACATTGCACATTGGGTTAAAGTTTAAGGACTACATTGAATAAAGTTATAGTTCAATAACCACATTATACATTGGGTCAAAGTTTATGAATCATGCGAGTTATTTGCTCAAATTTTATTGATTTAGGATCTATGACTAGGATCAAAACCTCCTGCATGATGAAGGCAGACAACACGGATTGACATCTCAGGACCCATCCAATGTTCGCTGTCTCTCCACCTCTTCCTGTCCAGGGCTCTATGCTAATTCGATCAACCCTCAATCAAGAGTGAGCATGGGGTCGAGTCATTGATTAATTTATGGAATGTCCCCAGCAAATTATTGAGGGTTTGTCTCCTTATCAATCAAAATAATTCCCCAAATTTTAAAAAAAGACAAAGGGAAAAGGAAGGGATGCTTATCCCCACGTCACACTGCATGATTTGGACTCCCCGTAATATTAAAACGTGCAATGATGCTCCCCTTGCTCAACGTCAAGAGATTAGCATTAGCAGCCTTGATAAGGACCATTTTATCTGATTGGAGTTGCAACCCAACAAAGGACGAGGACTAAAAAATGTCTTCTTCCAAGACTATAAGGACCAAAAATGTGATCTCCCCTTATTTTCCATAACCCTCAGAGTTTAGATCATTGAGTGTAAGATTGATCTGATGCACGTGAATGATGAATATTAGCCATCTTGATAAGTTTATGTAGACATTTGATTGATTTCTGTCGATATTCTAGCGTTGTCCTCTGAAATTTTGGTTCCTTGTCGTAATATTAGTTTCAATGCTCTTCTTTTATAAATTATGGGCACAAGTACAAGGCCAGCTACATGGAGGACGTGAAACTGGATGCCCCACTTACCAGTTAAATACAAACTTGTGGGCTATGCATGTAGATATGATTCAGATCAGTTTGTATGCATTTTATGGGATTTGAACAATGAGTTGGAAATGTCCTAATATCCCAACCAACCACGTAAAGTTGGAGTTTCTTGTTTCAAGATTTTTAAAGTTATGCAAACCCTAGATGATCTATTTACAGATATTGCCCTTTTTACCTCATTCCATTCCTTAACCTTTTTCAACTACTTATTCATTCAAGTCAATTGTTTATATAAGCCTCCCATTGATGACATTATAAAGAATGCTGAAACTTCTGAAGAATTCTATTTTACCATTTATATGTCTTTTATTTTTTTCAATACCCACTGTATTTTAAGCTCATGAAGAGCAGCAGAGCTTTTCTTAGACTACATAAATGAGGGAAAAAAAATAAATTGTTACAAAACATTTCCTTTAAATTTCTTCTTCAACAAGACAATCAATTACCATCAAGCTTAGAGAGCAAAATGTCACCAACATGTTGCACCGCCATTTTGAGCAAGGGATAATAATGCAAATGATCCCTGAACTTTGGCCTAATGTGCAATGTGGTTCCTAAATTTTTTATTTATTCAATGGGTCCATGAACTTTAGCTTGATGTGCAATGTGGTCCTTGAATTTTGGTATATGTTTAACTTAGTCCTTGAACTACATAAAAATGTTCAATGCTATCCTTTAATTAATTCAAGTTTAGGGACAATATAGAATATTTTTATATAATTCGGAGAGTAAATTGAACATGTATTAAAAGTTTAGGGACCACATTGAACAAATTAAAAGTTCAGGAACCTCATTGCACATTCGGCCAAAGTTTAAAGATCATTTATGTCATTTTTCTTTAGAGCATTGTTCTCTTCATGCTACTGGCATGGATGCTTTTCTACAATTATAAAAGCATGCATATGTCTCTAAGGGTGTGCAATCGGATCAGGTTTACCTGGGAACCGAACCGGACCACCCGAAAATAGGTTCAGGAATCGATTTCATTTTTTGGGAACCGGTTGGAACTGCTGTGGTTCCCGGTTCCAAGTAAAGACCCATTTAAACTGATTTTAACTTGTGTTAAAAAAAAGTCGTATATCATACAATTACTATATTTTGGATTGTTGCTTTGATGGTAGTAATTTGTATTGCTCATCTTAGGGATTGTTGCTTTTGACGGATAGTGATTTTTATTATTCATATTTTATTTTGAATCATTTCATTACTACTCATATAATTTTGCTAGAAAAAATGAAACCAGAAAAAAAAAAAATAAAAGAAAAAGAGGTTCTCGAGTAGACCTTGAAACCGAACTGGAAAAATAGAGTATGTTCTAAAATAGGTTCTAGGATAAACATGATAGGTTCTAGGTTCCAAAAATTGAGAACTGGTTATAACAAAATAGGTTTCAAGTTTCAGGTCTAGAATCTACTTACTCTAGAACTGATTACCCCTACAATCGAGCATTTGTTTTATTTGCTTGTGCTTATTGAATTCATAGTAATTTTCATTTCTCACGCATCGAAAATTCTTCCTTAGACGTATGAGGAGAGGAGGAATGATGAAGTGTCTACTTTCTACCGAACGATAACTTTAAAAGTTATCCATCGAATTTTAGAAGATCCCGATCCATGATAGAACGAATGAACAAGGCGCACGACGACAAAGCCATGCATCGGGTAACCCTAGGCTTTGTTGCCATCATGACCATCTGCTTAAATTTCATAGGTTCCACGGGCATTGATATCCAACTCCTTATGAACAGTAGATCATTCTGACGAATGTTTCCACTAAATCGCATTGTGGGCATGGTTGCATATTTCTCTCCATTACGTAATAACCAACCAATGATCTCATCTTCGTTGCACATTATCTGTCGACCATTGAGTGGAAGCATGACGAAATAAAGAGCACTAAGCATCGACAGTGTATGATGTATTGCGAATTCTCTTGAAGTACCCAACTATCAAATTGTGAAACATGGCATTTGTAATGATCTGGTCACGAAGGCATGAAGTGATCACTTGGACCAGAAGGCTCAGATGAGAAGAGGCTCCTGACAGGCTTATAGGATGGTGAATGAGGCATTGAACATGGATAGAACGTGTCTAAAATATATATATGTAAAAATTAAAATTCACTCACACGTGCGTTTTTTGACTTAATAGCAACATTTGTTTTAAAACTCTAAAGTTAAGCATGCTCTGGTTAAGATACTACCAAGATATGTGATTATATGAAAAAAGTGTCTAGACGTACGCTCAAGGGCAAAACCGTGTGACTCGATATTAGATGGGATATAGCAAATAATAGTGAATGAATTCAGGGACGTCACTTACATAACAATTAACTAAGTGGGTAAACATCATAATATTCTATATTTATTGTCTCTAGGAATTAGTAGTGCGCTAGATTCTTAATTCTCCTAGAAGAATCTTCTTGATTCTGTCCCCAAATAGATTCTCTCAGAGAAATTAAGCCACTTTCTGATAAGAGTGCATTCCAGGTGTACAACACGTTAGTCAATCACATCACAATGGAAAGAATGGTTTTCCTACGTGTTTCACCAGAAAGTGAATATCGGTGATCATTATAATCAAATTCGACCCGGCATTGTGGAAAGGGGTTCTTTGTTGATTGTGAACGCCCGAATGTACCTGCAATCTAAACCAAAAAGAAAAACATTACGAGAATAATAAAGAGCAAATTTTCAGGAAAAGTAAAGATGAAAGGAAATAAGGAGAAAAGGGGGAAATGTACCAAAAAAAAAGTTTTAAACTGTTGCACTTGTTCACTTGTAATCTTAAACCTTATAATTGAGTCAATTAAGTCCAAAATCTTTTCATGATTTGCTAATATGATCCATCTGGCCAACTTTGATAAAAAATCACTTACATAAACACTAATTGTCCTATATGGTAAGGCTGGCCAACGTTGATATTACTAATTTTTATTTTAAAATTTTTAAGATTTTTTTTTTGTTTTTTTTTTTTTGTTTTCTTTCCTTTCTTTTTTTTTCCCTAACTGTGGCCCAGCAAGGTCACCCGTTATAGGCAAGGTCTGGGCAAAGGCCTTTGCACCCTCATCGGCTGCAGGGCCCTCGCCCAAATCAAGGAGAGAGCTGTGGTGCCCTTACTTATTGGCCGGCGAGGGCCGCAATGCCTTCACCTAGTCTGGGCAAGGGCCATGAGTCCTTGTGAGCCACACACGAGGGTCCCTTTGCCTGGTTCTTGGTGAGGGCATGGAGGCCCTCGCTGGCCTAGAGTTATAAAATAAAAGAATAAAGAAAAAAAGAAAAAAGAAAAATATTAAAAAATTGTAGAGTTTATTCACATCAACACCAATCATGCCAACCATGGGCGATGAGGTCCCAACCATGAGCACCGGGTTCTTGAGCACGAGCACCAAATTCTTGGGCCCAACTTCTATGTACTTGGGACCGGTGCCGTTGCTCATGTCCAAGAGCCAAGGATCTAAGCTCGAGACCTTGGTACCTATGCCTGTTTCTCTAGTTACCAATGTGCAAGTTAATGGCATCCGAATAATATATGTCTATTTAGGAAAATCTATGATGAAAATATTTTATAATTTATTTTTAGAATCAGCCAAACACTAGAAAATATTGATATTTTCCTGGAAAATGACTTTCTGAAAACATTTTTCAGAAAATGTTATAGTTTTTGCAAAAAAAAAAAAAAAGGAGTTTAAGAGTGCGTTTATTTCGTGGAAAACTCAATGATAAAAGAAAATGGTTCATTTGGAAATATGTAATCAAAATGGTTTTCTGATGTTTAGATTTTATTGGAAAATGATTTCAATCTCATGACTTTATCTTAGATAAAAAAAAAATCGAATTTTTTAATTATTTTTATTTTAAATAATCAAAATTTTAATTTTTTTTTAACTTGAATTTTTAATTCTTTTTTTCTTTTCTTTTTCTTCTCTTTCCTTTTCCTTTTCTTTCCTTTTCTTTCTCCTCCTTCCTCCGCCACAACCCACCGGTGACACCCAACAATGACCCCAAGCGAGCCGCAAGCTTGCCAGGATCAACCGAGCTCGGGCTCACCAACCTCGGTTGAGCCCTAGCTCGCCTAGATCTGCCTAGCCTCAAGCTCACTGGCCTCAAGTGAGGTCGAGGCGAGGTCGAGGTGAGATCGAGGCGGCGAGGTAGGGCCTCACGCGACGTTGGCGAGCTCGAACTCGCTGCGCTAAGGTTGACGAGACTTTAGCTCGCCGGGATCTAGTGAGCTCGGCCTCGCCTTAGGCCAGCCCACTTGTGGGTGGTTGCTCGTGGATGCCAAGGCTGGCGACCAGCGAAGGGAGGAAGAAGGAAAAAGAAAAGAAAAATAAAATATTAACAAATTTAAGATAATCAATTTTGGAAAGTGTTTTCCCCTTTTTAAAGTACGGAATTCACTTTCCTAAATTTATACATGAATGATTTCTTTGATCGAAAAGTATTTTTGGATAACCAAATTATTTTCGGATAATCAAATAAATGAAAGTCCGGAAAATACTTTCTCGGAAAATAATTTTACCAAAATAAACACACCCTAAATCATTGTTAAGCGGAGGAGAAAAAAACAGTATAAAGCGGAAGTTTGCCTTGCCTCTAGAATAAGGCAAAGAAATATCAAACATTATAATACACCTGGCAACATCAGCTTATCACTACGATTGCGATTGATCTTTTCTTTGTATTAAGATTTTAACCCCTATGTAAAGAAGAGAAAGGAAGTGGAATGCGTTGGTTGGCTGCTTGACTCGGCTCTTGCGCCTTCACTGTCTCTCCCATGCATAATTGGCCGCTGGATCTAAAATGCAAACATTCTCGTCGCTCCTGATTAATTTATGGATCTATTACCGGCTGATAAGTTGATGATATCTGATATCTCTTAGGCTCCATTTATTTTACAAAAAATATAACATTTTTTAAAAAATATTTTCAGATTATCATTTTTCAGAAAAATGATAATATTTTCCAGTGTTGGGCCGAAACTTAAAAGCAAAATTGAGAATACTATTTGCGTCTTTTAGTATGATAAATTTGGTTTGATTTTCTTAAATAGACATACACTATTCAAGGTACTGATAACTTGTGCCGAGAACTAGGTATGAGCACTAGTGTCCTGAGTCTAGCAGTGATGGACCTCGACCTAGGTGTTGGGGATTGGGGCATGGGCACCTGGGTCCCATGCCCGGCCTTGGCATCGGGTTCCCAAACCTAAGCGCAAGCACTAGGGTCCCCAGCCCACCCTTGATGGACCCAAGCATGATGTTTGTGGACTCAAGCCGAGTGTTGGGGGATCCAAGATTGAGTATTAGGATCTTGCGCTTGGCTTTTGTGTACCTTGGTCAGGGTGTCGGGGCATTAGGCACAGGCACCAGGGCTTTGAGCTCAGCCTCAATGGACTCAAGCATGGGCATCAGGGCCCGAGTATGGGCAGCGGGTCTCGAGCTCTGCCTCGATGGACCTAAGTGAGGCGCTAGGGATTCGGGCACGGGCACTAAGGTCATTAGCCTAGCCTTGATGGACCCGGACTCGAGTTCTAGAGAATGACCTGGTCCTAGATCACGGGGACCCAGGAACCAATGTTAGAGTCTTCGTGCCTAAGTATAGAGTTTCAGATCAAGCGTTGATAAGGAAAATTATCAAAACATTCATAAACTTATTGCAATTGTATCAATTCAGTTTTAAATCTTTTGTATTTGTGCCAATTCAATCAATCCGGTCAATTTTGATTGGCCGGTGTTGACGTGGATATAGGCTGACGTTGGCCATTCAGTCAATGTTTAAATGGTAATTTTTAAATATTTTTTTTTTTTTATTTTGTCCTTTTTTTTCTTTTTCTTTTCTTTTCCTTTCTTTTTTTTTCCTCCCTTATCTTCAACCTCCAGCTGGTTGCTGGTCCGGCAAGGTCGGCCTTGCTAATCACCGATGAGGTCGACCTCGCTGGCAACGGGCAACCCGACCTTGCCGTTGCTGGGTGAGGTCTCATCCTCATCCAGCCGCACTGTTGCTGGGCAAGGTCAAGACCTTGCTGTTGCGCTGTTGCTAGGCGAGGACAGCAACGACGAGTTCTCGTCCTCACCAAACAACGAGGCTCATCCTTGCCTAGCAATGGCGAAGTCTCGTCCTCATCCAGCAATGGCATTGCTGGGTGAGGACGAGCCTCACCGGCCTAGGTCACTAGCTAGTCGCCAGTTTGGCAACCAGCTAGAGGTTGAAAATGAAACAAGAAAAAAAATGAAAAAAATAAAGAAATTTGAAAAAAATATATTTAAAAATTGCTATGTCAATGTTAGTTGGACGGCTAGTGTCGGTTAGCATCCATGTCAGCACTAATCGGCCAAAATTAGCCGGATGGACTAAATTGATACAAATACAAAATGTTTAGAAATGAATTGGTACAAAAAAAATTTATGACTGAATATGCACAATTGTAATAGGTTTAGGACTATTTTGGTAATTTTCCCTCCCTTAAAAGTAACACTAATTTTTTTAAATCACAAATTAATATTACAATTTAATAAAAAGTTGCTAAGCTCACTTAAGAATAATCATCGTAATCAATTTTCAAGTGGTGTGATATGTATTATAATTTGTGGTTGCATGGTTGCGACTTTATTACACCTTATTACATACAATTATTCTGCTCGTTTGGTAAATGCCGACCATTCGATCGAGATGTCTACTTTTGGTTGTTAGTGTTGACACCAAAGACACCACTTTGCTCATAGTTTTTAATTGTAAGGTTAGAAAACTTCCACACTTATAAATTGATCCACGCATGCATATTTTTATGACGTGGGATAAGATATTTCTTTATTTGTTTTACAAACAAATTATCAACATGACTGACTCCGAACAATGATACGGTTGGCGAGAGTTGGTGGTGCCATATGAGGCACCGGAGAGCGGCAGAGGAGTGGGAATATGTGGTGTTGTTGCCCACATAACTAAAGGGAGAAATGGAGGCGACCAAACTTTGGAGCTACGCAGTTGCAGAATTAGGGAGAGGTGTTGGAGGTTGAAGCCCTAGCCGTCCGTGAGGCTTTGAAGTTTCTGTCAGAGAACTACCAGCTCAAGTCCACAAGTACAGGTCCTATCCTTTTAGCAACCAAAAAAAAAAGAGAGTACAGGTCATATCCTCCAAGTGATAAGTGACTGCAAGTATACTGTGAAGCTTTTATCAGGAAATGACTCAAACCCATTGGCCACTCGAAACTTAATTTTAGGAAAGCAAATCATTATGCGGACTGAATTACAATCCTTCCATCCGGCTGTCTAAGCCTCCACAACCCCTTTGGAATTTGCTATGTTTGGATGCTAGTTATCATTGTTTTACTATCTTTGCTAGTTAAATGAAATTGCCTCGTTTGGACCAAAAAAAAAAACTCAACTCCAAGTATCACTGGGCTGAAGAGTTATGATAAGGGCCCAGATAGAATAATTTGAAATGCCTATCTATTTATTCATCAATCTCTCTCTCTCTTTGTTTCCCCAATCCATTTTCCAAGTTATTTAAGGGTCGGGTCGTCCCCTTCGATTCACATCCAGTATCCACCATCGCTGCTAAGGAGACCAAGTCCTCAGAGAGACCATAGGTGCCCAAAAATGAAACTAAACAAACTACTTATTGTAAAAGACATAACACATTTCTTTTTACCGAACGGTCCACTTACAAAAATCATCCCAAACTACTCCGCACTTCAAGAGAGATCGAGAGAGGGAGAGAGATTATAAGAATAGCACATATTCTGCAATGGAGCTTTACGTTTGTACGTAAGACTAGAGTGCCTCCACAACTTCACTTATACCATAGCGCATCAACCCTCAAACTTGTAATCGCATGCAGTTTGATGTTGAAGTATAAACCAAAAGCAATAACAAACTATTGCGATCCACAAATGTGCGAAAAATCTAAAAATGTGAGGAGTGCTTTAAGTGATGAATTTTGGAATCGATTACTTCTATTCATCACTTCACAAAGCTCTTGGTTCACCCCGTCACATGGCACGAGACTGAGAGATGTTACGGAAGTCGGCTTTTGTTGACTAATTCTCAAAAAGAGGGAGATACATTAGCCTATATGTTTATTGATGCGGGAGCAACGAGAAACTCAAACCACTCTCTCATGAAACAATAATTTTGACATTGCATTTATCAAAGAAAAGGAATAAAAGAGAAATTAGTCGTACCATATGCAAATCCCAGTGCATGCCAGAATTAGAGGCACATGCAAATAAATGACATCTTGAGTATTGATAAAGAAAGACTTTGCAAAGGACTAAGATTTTGAAGAACCGGTCTCAGTCTAATACGTGCTAAGTATGTCTTGGTTGACATGATTTTAAAACAAGAATGAAGCTAGCTAGCTACACTTCACGACACTTGGAAAGGAAGATCGTCCGTGGGATACCCATTGAAAACATCCTCCGTCGTGTCCATGAGGTTTCTAGACAGCAGCAAAGTCGAAAAAAAGAGCATCATTAGTGTTTGTTACCTCAGTGAACGAGTAAATCTTTATACTCGCATACACTGATTGCTCCTGGACTTGGACACTAGTTGTTCCGAAGAGATGCGCCTGCTGAAGAGACTCCACGATGCTCGCACCCGAAACCCACGAAACTCGAAACAGAGCACGCCGTTGTGGTGGGTCTACCCGAAAGAGATGGAGGTGCTAGGGCAGCCAGTCAATTGCTGGACCAGGGCTCTGAAGTTGGGGGTATTGGCACTGTGGATGGTTGTGGGACTCCTCTCTGATGGCCTTGATCTTCTTGTGATTGGATGATGGTGTTGTTCTTATCACTGGTGGTGTTGGTGGGATTTGATCTATGATGTTGCTTGAACTCATGGAGGTGACAGTGGTGGAGCCAACAAATTCAGCCTGAGGATCAACACTCTGTTTTTTTTATTTTTTGGTCAGAAAGGATCAACGCTCTGTTGATGATACCGAACCCACTCATCCCTAACATTGTTGGTTATGAAAGGGACTTATTAAGAAAGGGGAAGCTTGCAATCCAAGGAATTTTACAGTGATTTAGAAAGGGACAAAGTTGTGGTCCAAGGTAAAAGACACGTAAACTCTCTGACTATTCCTATGAGCTTGAGAGAGATTGACATCACAGCGAAAGGATAATGTATAAATATGCGTGGGTTCCAGGAAGCAACGTCTGCTAACATCAGTAAGGCCATCCCTCGTCCCTCCCTCATCAATCTTCTGTCACATGCGTGGGTATATGTTTTAGAGCCTTCAAAAAAATGGACGATTTCTTATGGCTTTAGTAAGAATAAAATTAGTCAGAAATTAGCGACTGATGAAGGGTTTAGGAACTTTTTCCATAGTGAAATGAAACCTCGTTTCCTTAGTTATTAAGAGTTAGGAAATAGCAATCACACAGCTAGATTTTAGAGTTCATGGACAAACCTAAACATGTCGAGACTGTCATTCACATATAGCTTGCTACTTATCTATGCCGCGCCCTCTCCATATTCTTCCAAATCCTTGGAGTTAAACTATCATTCGCCTACCTACCTATTTTCCGAATTCTTTCCTTTAAACGTTTACTTCTTAAACGAAGGAGCGAAACACATTAACTATATTTATCATCAACTTTGTAAACGGAAATTTTTTTATAGTGTAATATATTATGAGGGCATGTCTGTTGTAGGGCCATAAACGTGAGTTTTCAATTGTATCAATTTAATTCTTAACATTTTGATGATTTATCTATTTAATCATAAACCTTTTGATAAGTGGCTCTTTCTAGATAATTTTGATCAGAAATCATTTATGTAAACGCCTAATCATTTTATATGGTATGGCCAAAACCTAAGAAACACGGACACTCTTCATAGGCTTTTGCATCAATGTTGGACACGTGTCAAACACCAACACACTCCGACATGCGACTGACAAGTGGTTAGCACTTCAAACACATCAGCGACACACGAGTCCATTCATCATAGAGAGAGAGAGAGAGAGAGAGAGAGAGAGAGAAGAGCGTGGCGTTGACGAAGGTGCAAAGGAAGTTCAAGATGAGAGGTTACACTCTCAAGGTGGACACCCTCCATGCCGTCATCTCCTTTGCCTCTCGCTTCTCCGGCGCCGAGGATGACACCCTCGACCTCCTCCTCAATCAACTAGAGCTCAAATCGTGTAATCTCTCGCAACTCCCGTTTTATGCTCTCTTTTTTTGTGTAGAAAAAGAGGGTTAATATCAAGGAAAATCGTAAACTGGTATACCTGTGACAATTTTACTCCAAATTAATTTTTTGACAACCAAAAGCCCCAAACTAGTACACATGTAATGAATTTACCTCAAACTAATTTATTAACCATAAAAAAACCCCAAATTGTTACATTTTTTTATAAATTTACCTTCCGTTAAAAGGAATTAATATTACGAAAAATCATAAATCAGTATACATGTGACAAACGGAAAGTAAACCCAAAATCGATACATTCGACAATTGCCATATGTCATTCAACTCAGAAATTTGACGGTAAAATTTAACGAAAATTAACAGAGGGTAAAATTATCATAGGTGTATCAATTTAGAGTTTTTTATTATCAAAAAATTAATTTTAAATAAATTTATCATAAATATATTAGTTTGAAATTTTTCGTGATATTAATTATTTAATAAAAAGTAAATTCGAATTAGAGTCAGGTGAATTTTGCAGATTTTGTAATATTTTCCGAGGAGAAGAGGGAGGTCGCGATAAGGTGACCTTAAAGGTACCTATGAAGTGATGGGTCGTTACGAAAGATCACGAAGACACAATGTACATTGTACGATGGTCCGGTCACTTCGATTGATGGGACCTTACTTGACATTGCAAATGGCTCTTAATTTTCACCCTATGGCCCCCTCTTTTCTCTTTTTCCAAGATTCCCAGTCTTATTTATTTCTGCAAATGAAGTGGCTTTTTCTTATGATATATCGTTTAGGAATGTTGCTGATGTCAAGTGGCTCGTTTGGTTAACATTCCGTGGGGTGGGACAGTCGAGAAGGATAGGCTTGACTCTTAGAAATGACTATGGAAATTGGATGCTTGAAGGTAATAACCACGAAGCACCTCTTCTCACATGCTTGGACATGCGCTCCACCCAAACGTGGGTGACTTAGATTCGGACAACTTTCATTCTATTTTGGAGTTTCTTTCTGGGTAAACAGTAGAGAATACGGACCACAACCTCTTTTTCCAAGATTCCATGAATTATTGGAACAGTTGAATTTGTCAATTCGAAATGACATTAACAAACGGTAGATTGATATTTTTGGTATAATAGGTGTAGTACTTTCTGGATAATACTATTATCCCATATAGAGATGGTCCAAAATGAAGGTTTTGAGCTAAGGGTGTGCAAAAAAACTGAGAATTACCCAAAATCAAATTGAACCGGCCTAGAACCGGTTGTTCCCATAGGGACCGATTAGGTTCTTAGTTCTAATTTACTAGAATACAACCCATTCAGACCAAACCGGTACTTATGTATATTAATTTTTATGTTTTCAGATCAAAATCCTAGTTTCCTCTTTGTCTCACTCAGTCTCTTGCCTCACTCATTTCGTGGCCTTGCCTCCCTCTCTCACTCTCACTGTTGGTGGCCTCTGGCCTCATCGATCCCTCTCTCACTCTCACTTTTGGTTGCTAGAGAAAACAGGGCACCTACTCTGAACCCCCAGCCACATTGGTCAATTTGGCAGCAAGAGCGACGACACCTAGACATTGAAGACCACCAAGTTTGACCGAGAAATGCATAGCAAAGATCACAGGCAGCAAGTAGCGGTAAGTAAACTCCATAAACCGTGAAGAAAAAATCCGCAACGAACAAGGACCAACGGGAGCTTCTAGCAGCGAATCATAGATTCACAGTTGAAATGCCGTCGTACGGAGGCGATGGTGTGAGCAACGAGAGACAACAAGTGCTGTGAAGAACTAGCAGCTTTGTCAATGGAGATCTCAGCAAAGTTTGGCACGAGGCTGCTTCGTAGCTCGGCAAAGCTCAGAGTTGGCTTGAAGTCATCACAGCAAAAGGCTAGCGTCATCGATAAGGCGACAGTAGTGTGGTGCTCGGCCATGTGAGCTCTCAGCAAAGATGGAGCTCATCGAGAACTTGAGGTTGCGGTAGTGTAGGGCTCATGAAGAACACTAGATGAATTTGTTGGGGACATTTCGACCGGTTCAATGTGTTCACTCGGAAACTGGACTAGCACACCTAATCCCCTTCCACATCACACCAAATCCTTCAATTATTTACCCTTCATGTCAAGTGATTTTTCCTGCTCATCTTAATTCACCGAATCAAGAATGAAAATGGCGGTCCGGGTGCACAATGGCCTCCACCATTACAAAGGAAACCAAGGAAGCTTTTAAATTCTAGGAGTGAAAGGAGCCTTTGATTCACTCACTCTCTCACTCTTGTCATGATTTTCCCATATGAAAGAGAGACTTTAATTACTCCTGCTATTTGTGACCACAGCTAGGGATCAAGTTCAAAGCCTGTGGTCTGTGAATGGAAAGACTGAGCTAGGGCACATGGGCATGGACGGTGTCTTGTGGCTCGTATGTTTCAAATCAAATTCCCTCGTTGGGCAACCCCTTGATGAGCACTCTGTGTTCATAATTGGTTAAATTTACTATCAAATTTTCCAATTCAGGGGCCATGAAATTCACCAATCATGCACAGCACATGGGCATGGATCGTGTCTCGTGGCTCGGATATTTCAAATCAAATTTCTTCATTTGGCAACCCCTTGATGAGCGCTCAGTGAGCATAATTGGTTAATGTCCTATCAAATTTTCCAACTCAGGGGCCATGAAATTCACAAATCATTCAGATAACATCTCCCACTCTAAAAGGAGTGGAGGGAGGTGCACCGCAGGTTCCTGGTAGCAATCACACGAGAGAGAGAGAGAGAGAGTGCATGACTTTACTTAAATGATTGTGTGAGAGAGAGGAGGATGAATGATTGGAGTGCAAGCCTGGAAGCGCGGAATCTGCAGTGCACCTCCCTCCACTCCTTTTCTAATTGCTTTTCTTTTCTTCACTCCCCCTCATATTTGTGTTGTTGTTGCCATGCTTCCATTAGCTTTCCAATTCTTTTCAGAATATATTTTTTTTCTTCCTTTCCCTTTTCATGACAACATCATAGGGGTGGCTAATTTGCTCAAGACATTGAAATTTTTTTTTAAAGAAACTTCCCTTTTCATGTACAGACATAAGTAGAAAGATAAGTGAAACTAATAGATTTCTAATCCTATGTACACCCAATATCCGATATATCAATTGCAGGATTACATAATGTATATCATCAAAGATGCCGAGCTCACTTCCACGTGCTTGTAACCCGAGTGGGGGCACCATTGTGGCTCAGTTTCTACATGTTGAGCCTGTTGGCCTACCCTTTGCAATTTATAATTGAGTCCTAAATTTTTTACATTTTGCCAATTGAATTTATTCGGCTAATTTTAACAAAAAATCGTTGGCATGGATACTGGTCATGTCACATATAATAGCCGACACTGACGAAGACAATTTGTAATAATATTTTAATATTTTTTGAAATTATTCATTTATTATTTTATTTTCCTTTCTTCCTTTTTTTTTTCTTCTCAACTTCCTCCTCTAGCGGTCACTGAGCGTTGGCAATGGCCAATGACCAGCCGAAGGCAAGGCCGATGACGTCAACCTTGCTGGCCTCAGGTGAGCCTCGCCTGCCCCTAGCGAGGTTGACCTCACTCAGCCATAGCGAGGCTTGTTGGGCACGGGGCGAGCTTCTCCAGAGGTTGGTGAGGTCCTCTGGCTGGTCGTTGGGCCACAATGACTGGCTAAAGGAGGAAGAAGGAAAGAAACAAAAGAAAGAGAAAGAAAAGTAAAATAACATGAATGAAAAAAATTAAAATATTATGAAAAATTATTCACGTCAATGTCAACTGAGCCACATAAGACAGCTAGCATCCACGTCAGTGATTTCCGGCTAAAATTAGCTGAATTGACTTAATTAGCAAATCATGAAAATGTTTAAGACTTGATTAGCATAATTGAAAGATTTAGAATTGAATTGACAAAAATATAATATTTTTATGACTTTTTGGATAATTTTTCAATTTTCTTATATTCACCTACTTTCTCCTAACCCTAATAAATCAAAGCCTTTTACCTAGTTAATAACGTGAAAGATGGTTTGTAGGACTTATAAGTCATAAATGTTCATCTCTTGAAGATCTCACAATAGCTGAGATAGGTTGGAGTTAGCTGAGAATGTTGTTTATAGAGATTCAGAAGAAAAATTGAAGAGTGGAAAGTCAAATTCACGATGAGTTCAACTTCTCGGGACAAAAGCAAGAACCCAATTCTCTTTAACAACGATAGAGTTTTATAGGGGCAATGTCCAATTGATCATGAGATTTTTTTATTATGACTATTGGATCCATGGCAATCAATACATGAAATGAATAAAGTTATGATATCATTTATTTAAAAGAATATATGGCCATCTACTTCCAAGTTATTTCTTTTTCCATTTTGGGAAGCTTGAGCCCGCAAAACATAGATTCAACAGTTGAGAGGAAACATGATAATTATTGGCTTGTGTCTCATGCATGGCAAGTGATGGAAATATAAGGGCATGTAGCCCCTACGAGCTACTACATGTTTTAGCTATGATCACATTATTGAAAATGACTAAGGTTACGGTTCACATTGGTTCATATCAATAAGATTTGACAGCTATGGCTAATCTTAATAGCCTTTTGTCGCTCCCTTCCTGTCGTTTCTTCTCTTTTCTTTTTCGGCTAAACATGATGGTGGGGTAGTAGAGACGGTTTAGTAAGAGCCAGCGATATCCATCATGCTAAACATTGCCAGCCCTAGGAATCTATTGCCATTGGGACATAAGTTCAACAACCTACGACACTTGACAAGATGTGAATGGAATCTTGTCCTTTCATCTGTCAAAAATTCACGTGCATGCGTAAAGAGACTAGCGATGTGGATTGATCAGAGGTACGTAGAGGCCGCCAATATTTTCTCGTCCAGAACAGGATAAGAAAGGGAGGAGGACCAAAATAGACCTGTTAAATGAGTGGGTCGGATTGGATCATAAATGGCCCGATCCAAATTGATCCATTAACTCGTTTATGGCCCATTTATTTGTAATGTAAATATCCTGACCCGACCCATACCCAACCCATATCCGACCCTACCTATATTGCTAAAACACTTTTATATTTAACATAATCTAGGAATACTTGTTTCTTATGATTTTTTTTTAAATTATACTGCTAAAAAATTTTATGCAATACAAAGCTAGTGAAAAAATTTAATAGTTTTTTTTAAAATTGAGGTTCTGTTTGTTTTGCGAAAAATGCGACATTTCTAGGAAATATTTTCCATAAAGTCATTATCCAAGAAAATAATTTTTTTTTTGACATTTGGCTTAAATCTGAAAATAAACTATAAAATATTTTTCGATATTTGGCATATAAAATTTAATTTTATTTTACTTTGTGCATTCATTTTAATAATATTAATTTTTTTATTTTTTAAATCTAATTTTTAATTATTTTTATTTTTATTTTTTCTTTTTCTTTTATTTTTGACCGATCGCCGGCCGCCGTGGCTGGCGACCGACCACAGGCGAGGAAGAGCTCGCCGAAGGTCGGCGAAGCTCGTTCTCGCCGGCCTCAGGCGAGGCTCTAGCTCGCCTGATTTCGGCAAGCCGAGCCTTGCTAGCCTTGGGCGAGGCTCCACCTCGCTAGATTCGGTGAGGTCCAGCTCGCCCGAGGCCGGCGAGCTCAAGTCTTGCCAGCCTCGGGCGAGGCTCCACCTCGCCAGATCCGGCGAGGTCGAGCTCGCCCAATCGGCGAGGCTGGAGCCTCGCCACAGGTCGGCAAGGCCGAGGCCTCATCGGGATCAGGCGAGCCTCGAGGTCGTCGGAATCGGGCGAGCTCGAGGCTCGCTAGATCGGCGAGGCTCGAGCCTCGCCCAAGGTCGGCGAGCTCGAGCTTTAGCGGCCTCCGGTGAGGTTGTCCTGCCCCGGTCGCCGTGGCCGACTACTGACTGAAATGAAAAAGAAAAAGAAAAAGAAAGAAGAAAAAGAGAAAAAATAAAATAATTAAATTTCGATTTTTTTAAACATTTTTATAAAAAGGGAGAGAGTGTGCGGATGGGTCTAGTGGGTGGGTTGGATATGGGTTCCAAACTCAACCCATTTAGACCCATTTATCTTTAAGCTTTAAAATTTAAAACCCGTTTAAGGTTAACTCTTTAAAATTAAAGTGTCCCATATTTGATCCATTTATTTTTAAATGGGTCATTGATGTAGAACAGTTAGCCTGTAATTATCTTGAAAAGTATGATCGCCGTAATGGCCAGAAATCTCGGCAATTTTTCTGATTTTGGAGAAAACAACCATTCAGGCAGTTTCCTATATCACCGTTCAGGCAGTTTCCTATATTACCGTTCAGGCACTTTCCTATATTACCATTTAAGCAGTTGCCTATATTAGTTTATTAGATGTTATCTTTAATTATTCAGTTTCCATTAATATTAGGAGTCATGTCTCTATATATATGATGTCTGTCTTGTAATCAAAAACATAGTATCATTGAATAAAAATTTCGAGTTCTTTGGAGTTGTTCCAAATTTACGCTTCTCTCTGCGTCATTTGGTATCAGAGCAGGTTTCTCCTGTGACGATGGTGAATAACGTGAATGTCAATCTCCCCGCAGCTGAGGGCCATGAGAACGAGCCTATTACGCGGGCTGAGTTCAATCAGTTTGTGGCTCAAACCGATCGGAGGTTTCAAGAGATCCTTGATGCCATCGAGCGTTTGTCCACAAACCATGCGCCTGGCGTTCTTCCAGCCAAGCGAATTCTTGTCGTTCGTGATCCCGAAGATGCTATGGGGCGTGGAGGAATTCCCCGACATAGGCGTCAAGACTATGTCGAGGATACGAAAGACAAAGCCGAAGATTTCCAAGAGATGCAGATTCGTGGTGATCGCCGATACAGGGGATTCTAGGAGGAGCATGTTCGTGGGAATCGACGGCAGGGGGGCTACCGACGAGATCCTGAACAGTATCAACTAAAGGTAGATCTCCCTACTTTCAATGGAAATTTGGATATTGAAGATTTCCTAAACTGGCTTTGGGAGGTCGAGAAATTCTTCGACGCTATGGATATTGATGAGGATCGCCAAGTGAAACTTATGGCGTACAAGTTGAAAGGTGGCGCTTCAGCTTGGTGGGAACAAACTCAATTGACACGACGTCGACAAGGCAAGGCTCCTATTCAATCATGGAGTCAGATGAAACAGAAGTTGAAAAAGAGGTTCCTCCCAACGGACTATGAGCAACTGTTATTTCAGCAATTCCAGAATTGCCGACAATCGAATAGATCGGTCCAAGCTTATACGGAAGAGTTTCTTCGACTCTCCGCTCGCAATAACCTGGATGAGTCCGAGGCACAACAAACTGCTAGGTACATTAATGGTTTGCGACTTAATATCCAGGATCGGATTTCTTTGCATCGACTATTCTCTATCGAAGACGCCCAGGATATGGCGCGAAAAATTGAGATACAATTGGAGAGGACTAACCCTAGTACTCGTGGTAACAACTATTCGTATCGTGGGTCATTTGGAAAAGGAAGACAGCTTGATGTTTCAAGTTTTTTTAGTCAACAAACCCCTGATTCGAGCCAAGTTCCAGGGAGTACTACAGGGACGCCTAAGGAAGCAGTTGCAGCAAACAATCATACTCCCAATCAAAATATCAAGAATCCATATGCCAAACCCCAACCGATCAAGTGCTACAAGTGTAACGAGTTAGGCCATCGTTCCAGCGATTGTCCTCGTCGTAGAATGGCCAATATCGTTGAACATGACGAAGATGTGTATGAAGATGATTGGGAAAAGGAAGAAGAAGTGGCAGTGGAAGATGAAGTGGGCGAGCAAGTTAATTGTGTTGTGCGTCGTCTATTGTTTACTCCGCGGATAGAAGATACCCAGCGGAATCAGCTTTTCCGCGCTCGCTGTACTGTCAACGGCAAAGTATGCAATATCATTATTGACAGCGGAAGTTGCGAGAATATAATGTCAAAGGTCTTGGTGGATCACTTGCAACTAAAGACGAAGCCGCATCCCGCGCTCTACACGATCGGATGGATTCGCAAAGGAGCAGAACTTAAGGTAAACCAATTATGCCGTTTACCTATTTCGATCGGAAAATCATATCAAGATACAATTATCTATGATGTTGTGGAGATGGACGCGTGTCATGTTTTACTGGGTCGGTCGTGGCAATATGATGTTGATGCTACACACCGAGCTAGGGAGAATACGTATTCTTTTGTGTGGAAAATGACTAAAATTACTTTGAGACCACAGAGTAATACCCCTCAGATTGTAAAGAAGCAGAATGCAGGGGTTATGATAAATATCCAAAAACGTGAAGGGATGTATATGATTGTGAACAAGAGCGACCGGCAAGTTGTGGTTCGTGTTCCCGACATTCTTAAACCCTTATTAAAGGTATTCAGTGATGTTATGCCTGAGGATTTACCTGACGGATTACCTCCTTTGAGGGATATCCAACATGAGATTTATTTTCTTCCAGGTGCTAGTCTTCCTAATTAACCGCATTATCGGATGAATCCGAAGGAGAATCAGATTTTACAAGAGCAGGTGGGAGAGCTCCTTCGAAAGGGTTTCTTGCGTGAAAGCAAAAGTCCATGTGCAGTTTTTGCGCTTCTCACGCCAAAAAAAGACGGCACCATGCGTATGTGTGTAGATAGTCGTGCCATTAACCGGATTACTGTCAAGTATAGGTTTTCGATTCCACGGCTTGATGATATGCTAGACAGACTTGCTGGATCACGAATTTTTATGAAGATTGACCTTCGAAGCGGATACCACCAAGTTCGCATCCGTCCTGGTGACGAATGGAAAACGGCCTTCAAGACAAGTGCAGGTTTGTATGAATGGCTTGTCATGCCGTTTGGACTCACTAACGCACCTAGTACTTTCATGCGTTTGATGACTCGGGTTCTCAAACCTTTTATTGGCAAGTTTGTAGTAGTTTTCTTTGATGATATACTCATATATAGTCCAGATGGGCGTCAACACATGGAACACTTGAGGGATGTCCTACTAACCTTGCAGCAAAATAAATTATTTGTTAATCTGAAAAAGTGCAGCTTCATGACAGAACGCCTCTTGTTTTTGGGTTTTGTTGTTGGCGCGGATGGACTTCACGTTGATGCAGATAAGGTAGCCGTGATTCGCAATTGGCCAGTTCCCAAGAATGTTGGCGAGGCTCGAAGTTTCCATGGCCTTGCAACATTCTATAGGCGTTTCATTCAAGATTTCAGTACTATTATGGCCCCGATCACTGACTGTTTAAAAAAGGGCAAATTCCATTGGGGAGATGAAGCTTTGGCCAGTTTTGCTCTAATAAAAGAAAAGCTCTCCACAGCGCCGATATTAATGCTCCCTGACTTTAAAAAAGTGTTCGAGCTGGATTGTGATGCTTCTGGCATCGGGATTGGCGCTGTCCTTTCCCAAGAAGGTAAACCTATAGCTTTCTTTAGTGAAAAATTTAATGAAGTTCGTCGGCGTTGATCAACGTATGAGCAGGAATATTATGCTGTAGTGTGAGCTATAAAGCATTGGCAGTCTTATCTTTATTAACAGGAATTTGTTCTTAATACCGATCATCAGGCTCTTAAATATATCAAGAGTCAGAAGCACTTAAATCGAATGCATGCACGATGGGTTTCTTTTCTGGAGCAATTTAATTTTATGCTTCGTCATAAAGCAGGCCATTTAAATAAGGTGGCAGATGCGCTGAGTCGACGTGCTGCGACACTCGTGACCATGCGCACTGATGTTGTCGGTTTTGATCATCTATGTTCTCTTTATCCTAAGGATGATGATTTTGGTGAGATATGGGAGAAGTGTTCTGAAACAAGTTGTCATGGCGATATAATAATTCAAGAAAATTTTTTGTTCTTTGGCAATAGATTATGCATTCCACGTGGTTCCTTGTGTGAACAACTCATTCGAGAGCTTCATGGTAGTACTCTCGGTGGACATTTGGGGCGAGATAAAACTATAGCCTTGGTGGAGGAGCGGTACTATTGGCCTCAACTGAAGCGAGACGTGGGGCGATTTGTCAATAAATGCTACATTTGCCAGACCGCTAAGGGCCATTCTCAGAACACTGGTCTTTATACCCCCTTGCCTATTCCTTCGGGTCCTTGGGTAGACATATCGATGGATTTCGTGTTGGGGCTTCCTCGCACTCAAAGGGATTTAGATTCTGTTTTTGTGGTGGTTGACCGATTTTCAAAGATGGCGCACTTTATCCCTTGTAAGAAAACTTCGGATGCTTCACATGTGGCAAGTTTATTCTTTCGTGAAGTAGTCCGTCTCCATGGTGTGCCGAAGACAATCACTTCTGATCGTGACACAAAATTTCTGAGCCATTTTTGGCGTACGTTATGGCGTTTGCTTGGGACTGATTTACAGTATAGTAGTTCTTTCCATCCTCAAACGGATGGTCAAACGGAAGTTGTGAATCGTACTATGACGGATATCATTCGCTGCCTCTGCAGTGATATGCCTAAGCAGTGGGACCGGTATCTTGCTCCTGCTGAGTTCGCCTTCAACAACTCGGTTAACCGCTCTACCGGTACATCTCCCTTTCAGGTTGTTTATGGGCGTACACCACAACATACTCTAGATTTGGTTTCATTGCCTAACATTCCTGGCTATAGTGTTGCGGCAGAGAATTTGGCGACCAGAATTAATGAAGTCCAAGCTGCTGTGACTAGTCAATTGGCTGCTTCTAATTCAAAGTATAAGGTGGATGCTAACAAACGGCGACGTTCGAAAATTTTTGAAGTAGGTGATGAGGTAATGGTTTTCCTGCGAAAGGAACGTTTTCCTGTAGGTACCTATAGTAAACTGAAGCACAAGAAGATTGGTCCTTGCTGCATCCTGAAGAAGATCAACGATAATGCCTATGTAGTTGACCTTCCTGGTGATCTCAACATTTTTCCTACATTTAATGTGGCAGATTTATTTGAATATCATGCTTCGGATACACCCCTATATCCTGATCATAACTCGAGGGCGAGTTTTTCCGAAGAGGGAGGGAATGATGTAGAACAGTTAGCCTGTAATTATCTTGAAGAATATGATCGCCATAATGGCCGGAAATCTTGGCAGTTTTTCTGATTTTGGAGAAAACAACCATTCAGGCAGTTTCCTATATCACCGTTCAGGCAGTTTCCTATATTACCGTTCAGGCAGTTTCCTATATTACCAGTTAGGCAGTTTCCTATATTACCGTTCAGGCAATTTCTTATATTACCATTTAAGCATTTGCCTATATTAGTTTATTAGATGTTATCTTTAATTATTCAGTTTCCATTAATATTAGGAGTCATGTCTCTATATATATGATGTCTGTCTTGTAATAAAAAACATAGTATCATTGAATAAAAATTTTGAGTTCTTTGGAGTTGTTCCAAATTTACGCTTCTCTCTGCGTCAGTCATACATGGGTTTAAGACCCATTTTGACACCTCTAGACCAAAGACAAAAAAAAAAAAAAAAAAAAAACAAGAGCCGGAGGAGATAAAGGGTGTGGAGAGAGAGCAAGAAGAGAGAAATTGAGAGAGAGTCGTCCGAGGAGGGGAATAAGGTAGAGTTTCCCGGCAGTCGGCCACGTCTGAATTCCATTCGACGACCTCCAGGCAACACCCTCAAGCCCTCCATTTCTTCGTCCACAGCGCCAATCTTCCAGTGAGTTTTTGGGTTCGATCCATGTCCCCGAGGATCTCGGGTCGGAAATGTTGCGAGGCGACCGGACTAAGTTCGATATATCGCAAGTTCGCCCTCTATTCGCCGTTGCCGAGCCAGGTAGGGCCACTTCCGTCGACTGAGCTCGCGTTCTTCTTCACCCCGCCCGAGACCGGGATGTGTCCTTCTTCTTTTATGCTTGTATTGGATGCCAAAGAAGCGTTTTCTGAGTCGATGTCGAGCATGGCTTGTTCACTGTATTTCGAGTCTGGGTTGATTTCGTGTGCTGCTTGAGTGGGAGGTTTTCTTTCCAGCATTGCACACCATGTGCTTGTTGGAGTTGCATCAACTAGATCCGTAGACTTTTTTCTCGAGTCCGGTTTGCTGGACTGTTAGGATGCTTGGTTTGTGATGCCTGAAGATGGTGTTGGGTTTATATTCACGGCCAATGCTTTCATCGCTCCATGTTCGTGCTTCTTTGTTCTTTCGTCCCATGTGTGTTCTCTGATGATAGAGTTGTGTACGTGATGTGGCCGGTCATTGCTACGGACGACAGTAAGACTTGCTAACTCCGGTGGTTGGTTTGGTAGCGCGAGATAGTGCCTTTCTTGTCGAGCATTGGACGTTGTTATTATTGTTGAAGTTCCGGTGTTCTAGAACAAATACGTAGCGTCAAAATTTCTAGGCAGCTAGAACGCGAAGCAAAAGTTGGAGTTCCGGGTTTGGAAAATCGGTGAAGGAGCGGCCAAGAGTAGTAGTGGACTTTGGGCTCATTTATACTTAGTGAGCTTTTGGGTTTGGAGTGTTATTTTGGTGAGTTTAGGCTTAATTTGGCTTATTTGGATTTGTTCTTGTTTTGAGTAGGCTTGAGAACAGGCCCACTTTTGTCCATGGCCCAATCAGAAGGCCTGTTCGCAGGCCATATTCGGACTGGGCCCCAAGGCCCGGCCCGAGTCCCTATTTTCGGATTAAAAATTAATATTTTTATAAAAAATTTTAAAAAATTGAAAATAAAAAAAAGTATTTGGGCTTCGGAATTGCCCTTCTTGCCCTATTTGTGTGATCAATGCTATGCTTAATGCACGTTGCTTATTTCGCGCGTTTTGATTGCGTGTTTAATTCGGCTTCACATGTGATCGATTAGAGACATGCTAGGTGGTTGTTTGTGTGCTTCAATTTTGATTGTTACTTGATAATGCACTTTCTATATCTTAGCCTGGTTAGGAATAGAACTTTAAGACTCATAATTAGTAAGACTGTTGCATGAACATGTTAGGTGGTGATTGAACAAGGTTAGGTACCGAAAAAAACATTAGTTGGTTAATTAATATAATCAAGTCCCTGAATCCATTGAATCTTTGGTTCATAGAAGTGAAGCAACTCTCCCTTGCTTTACTTGAGTGTTTAATTGACCCACCGAAAAATGATTAGTAAAGACTCCTAGATGAAATTAATTTGCATGTTAACAATTTAAATTTTAAGTCGCAAGTTGGTATGGGAATGGAAGAGTCCAAGTTAAGTCCTAGATTTATACTTAGCAATCTATTAGCCAAATCCTCTAAATGATGAGACCAGTTTGGGGAGGTCACGACGGCATCCAATAGATTTCTTAAACATAAAAAATGGATTGCAAGCTAAAGTGAAATTTGACTTCCTTAAAGAGTGAAAAATCTCATTTTCCTTTGGGATATGTTTACTATAAGTCCTAAAACTTATTATAAAAGTGTAATTAAGTCCTAAAACTTACAAGATGTGTAATCGAGTCCTAAAACTTGTCAAATTGATTCAATCAAATTTTAAAGTTAACACCATCCAATTTGACTAACGAAAATGTTGATGTGACTTTTTTTTTATTTTTTATATCCTACGTGACAATTACGTGGCTTTTTTTTAAATCATTATTTTAATATTAATTTTATTTAAATTAAATTTAAAAATAAGCTAAAATTTTAAAAAAAAAAGAGGAGGCAGTCAGAGAGGGAGGGCTTGCCCTCCTCATTGTTACTGTCGGGCACTGGCCAAGGTACGGCAACTCTCGCCGACAGTAGGCAAGGGCCTAAGGGCCCTCCCCTAGATCGAGTGAGGGTCGCTAGTGGTAGCCGACCCTCGCCATATCTGGGGGAGGGCTGCCACTAGCAGTGGTCGGTGCCATTGGCGTGGGTCGGCCACCACTAGCGACCTTTGACCAAGTCTGAGCGAGGGCTAGTGACCCTCCCCTGATTTGGGGGAGGGTCGTGACTCCTCGCCCAAATCTAGGCGAAGGCCTGTAGGCCCTTGCTTGCCATGGGCGAGGGTTGTCGGCCTCTATTTTTTAATAATTTTATCTTTTTTTAAAAAATTTAATTCAAATAAAAATAGTATTAAAAATCAAATTTTAGCCAAAACAACGTCGTTTTAGCCATGTCATCGTCACATATGAGAGAAATATCAAAATAAGCTACGTTAGTATTTTTCGTTAGTAAGTTTGGCGGTGTTAAATTTAGGACTCATTTGAATCAATTTAACAAGTTTCAAGACTTGATTACACTTTTTGCCAGTTATATGATTCAATTGCACTTTGATGACAAGTTTTGGGATTTCTAATGAAAATATCCCTTTTCCTTTTATAATTGCTTGGTGAGTGTCGGTGTGACAAAGATGCTTGCAATCTACAATTGGAAATTACCATTTAATTCACAATCCAAAGAAGACACTTAAATCACATGACTACAAAAATCATTGCGGCAAAGATGCTTGCAATCTGCAAGTAGAAATTACTATTTAATTCACAAACCATAGAAAACAATGACAAGATTGCAAAAAACCCTTCGAGTAGAAATTTACCAATTAAAATGCAACTCAACTACAAAAAATGTTCCGAACAAAAAAAAAACTTAGGAAAACACTTCCACTTTATAAAAAAATAAGAAAACACTCAAACTAGCACGAGATTCCTACTAGCATCTAAAGAGTAGTTAACATCCCTAACTCAAACCGCATTTGTCAACTTCAAAGCATCACTCCAGAGATTGTCATTCCAATGATTGTTTGCATCTTCATATCTATCAGCACCTCACAGTTATCACATTCTAATTTTCATTTGATATGAAAGAGAGAAAGAAGGAAATAACGTAAAGTAAGTGGAACTGGCCGTTAACAACTTTCACACATAAACTTGATGGGAAAAAAAAACCTTCATACATCAAACACAAACATATAGATTTGTACATCAAATTTAGATACATATTAAATTGTTGTCCAAATCAAATTGTTCTTGTATGCATAATGGCATACTTCGGTCAAGCGAGTAGCCGACATCATATCCTTACATGCAAGGTGATTTGGGCTCTATGTGGATGTATTGAAGTGGCAAATTGCAATAGCCCGATTGATATGTAATTTGAGTTGTGATTCCGGACCACATTATGTAGTCATTGTTTTCTTGATGTTGACATATACCCACAAAGTGGGGTCCTGGCCATAATACTTGGTTTGTGTTTGATGAATTGAGCTAACCAGAATTTCACCTCATGCTATCTTGATAAAATGTAATGTTCCTTCCTATATGCAAGGTAAGGCCTACGTGTGCTTTACAGTTTGCACTTGGAAAAAAAGAATCGTACAATTGTGAAACAATCAAATTAAATTGGTCACACAATTCAATCTTCAAATAAATTATGTAAGTAGAAATGAGGCGAGCGAATGAATTCCAGATGATGTGAGCAACAGTTGGCCATTTCGTTGAGACTCCACGCCTACAATCTTAGGGTTTTTTTTTTTTTTTGGGACAAACCTACAATCTTAGTTGAAGATCAAGCAAATTTTAAACTTTGGCTGTTGAATGGCATCATACTCCCGTGCGACACGCCAGGCAGATCAACAGTCTCTCACCGTCGAATTACATCTTAGTTAATGACCTGATTTATCTTCTGCTGGTCGAAGTGATTCGCTTTCTTTATATAAGGGCGTATGGGACATTAAAAGAAAATCCTAAACTTAATATATTTGTACCAATTCAGTTATAAACCTTTCAATTTGATCAATTTAATCATAAATCTTTCGACGATTTATCGATGTAGTGTATCCGGCCAATTTTGACTAGAATTGACTGATGTGAATACCGGTTGTCATATGTGATACGGTTGACGTTGATGTAGATAATTTTTGAAAAAAATTTTGAATTTTTTTTAAAATTTTTCTTTCATTTTTCTTTTTGCCAGTCACCGATCGTCGGCCACTAGCCATAGGCAATGGCCGATGAGGGTCACCTTTGTCTATCACAAGCAAGGGACGGCCTTGCTGGGCCTTGCTTAGGCAAGGGCAAGAGTCAACGAGGGCCCTTTTCACCCAGGCTAGGGCGAGGGTGAGCCTCAAGCAATGCTTAGCGAGCCCGCCCTAGCTTGGGTGAGGGCAAGTGCCAACAAGGGGCACCCTCGCCGGATTCAACTAGGCTTACCCTTGCCCAGGCCAAGGAGGCCTCGTCGAGCGACAATCTAGTGAGGGAGGGCTCATTAGCGCTCATGCTCACCGGCCATCGCTTGTGACTGATGGCCCAAAAATCGGCGATTGGTCACTGACTAAAAGAAAAGAAAAAAGCAAAGAAATAATTCAAAAAATATTAAAAATTATAAAAAAAATTATTTACGTCAACGCTGGCCGTATTATGTAAAATGATTAGTATCCACGTCAGCCATTTCCGGCAAAAATGGAACGGGTTGGAAAGTGTAGACCCGATTTTGTTTGGGTCGGGTATGGGTCGACAAATTGGCCGACGTGACAAATGCCACCAAATCATTTGACCCGACACCAACCGTCCCGAACCAAAACCCAACCAAACATGTCCAATGAGCCGTTTAAACTCTAGTCACAACAGAAAGAGATCGTGGGCTGGACTGGACGAAGGCGTGGCAAGATATCCGAACCTAAGCTATGTCCATGCTCTACTTCGGGCTTCCAATGGATCTGAACCAAGCCACCACGCGATCCATCTCGCTTTGGGCCGAAAGGTGTAGATCCACCTTGGGCCCCGAAAACGCTGAGCATAGTCGATTGGACGCGTTCGAATTCGAACAACCTCCTTATAGACGCGCGGTCTTCCCCCAGATGATCAGGTTTGATATTTACCAAAGTCGATGCGTTACTATCGTTACTAAGGAGACGTGCTCCAAGCGAGAAGATATCTGTCGAGCTCCGCACACAATGCGATACGCGACCATCGATGATGACACGTCACTCGAGATAAATATCTCCTCCAAGTGCGAAGACATCTGGTTCATCGTTATTGTTAGTTGTTGGATATGATATGTGAACCTAGGGACCGATCTAGAGGTGGTTCAGCGGGGGGACTTGGCCCTGCCAGACGTACGTGTGGATCTGCATCATCAGCCTTGAGTGGCTTTCATTGATGGAACATCGCTAACGGATATTGGGCACCGAAAGTTTTAAGATTTTTCGTGACAATGCAATCGAGTGTTAAAATTTTTAAAAAAATGTAATTGAGTCTTGAAATTTGCAACAAAAATGCAATCAAGTTTTAAAATTTATCACGAAATGGCAATCGAGCCCTAAAACTTTTAAAAAGTATAATCAACAGAAGAACTTAATTGGATTAATTTAACAAGTTTTAGGATTTGATTGTATTTCTTGAAAGTTTTAGGATTTAATTATACTTTCGTGACAGGTTTTAAAATTTCTAATATATTTATCCATTGCATATATCATGTGAACCTACAAAGTGATCAATGACACTCATTGTAACCAAAGTTTACCTCCAAGTTGGTTAGCTCCGCCCATCTCGCCTGCTATCTACCAAAGTTATCGATTCTACCATCTCCTACAAACCTTTAGGCCCTTTGGCAAGATTAAGGGGAAGGAGCATAATTTAACTACTTGACAGTCGTCTAGTAGATTCCATTTTTTGAGGAATCGAGCAAGCGCGTGACCCAACAACATTTTACAAGATATCTAAGTATTTTAAGCTTCTAGGCTTCGGTTATTTCACGGAAAATATGATATTTTTGGAAAATATTTTTTGAGAAATCATTTTCAAGGATAATGATGATATTTTCCGGTAATTAGTTGAGACCTGAAAATGAACTAGAACATATTTTCGTTATTTGGTAAGGAAAATCTCATTTGGTAGAAAATTGCCTATGAGGACATCAACTGTCTTACGTGGCACGGCCGTGTTGACGTAGACAATTTTTGTAAGTTTTTTTTTAAATTGAATTTTATAATAATTTTTTTCTTTTCTTTCTTTTTCCTTCTTCCTTTGCTCTGTCACTAGGCCTCGGTGACGGTCGGCAACAAGCCACAGGCAAGGGTCAAGCTCGCCTGAGGCTAGCAAGGCTCAAGCTTGCCGGGATTTGGCAAACTCGACCTCGTCCAACGCCAGCCCTTGTTAGCTATCATTGAGGCCTAGGGACCGACGACGGAAGAAGGAGCAATAAAAAGAAAGAAAATAAAAAAATATTACAAAATTGGAAATTTTTAAAAAAATTTTGGCCTTAGTGGACTCGGGCATGAGCGACAATGGCCCATGCTCGGCCTTGATATTACCAAGCCTAGTGTCTTGGGCTAAGGTACTAGAGTCTCGGGCCTAGCCTCGATGGACCCATGCCCAATTGCCAGGGACCTTCGAGCGTTAGGGTTCCCGTGCCCAAGCATAGAGTTTTTATTACAAGCGCTGATATTTAATCATATTTTGAAAAATGACTTTCAATTTTTTAAAGACGAAATCAATTTCCTAAATTTAAGTTTTGGTAGGAAAACTTTTTTTGCTAATTAGGAAAATATTTTCTGTTGACTCATTTTCCTAAACGATCCAAATGCCGGAAAATGAGGAAGATGTTTTCCCGAAAAATATTTTTCACGAAACAAATAGAGCTTAAATAGATGGTAGACTAAGATCTTAGGCTGCTCAAAGTACCAAATGGTCCCGATTGCAAAATGAGATTAGCGAGCTATTACATCGTCCTTCTTGTCGCAGAAAGAGAAAGGTATGAAATGTCCCCCTCATACAGGACTGCAAGCTCGTTTTTCCTGCCCTAAAAGAGAGAGAGGGCTTCAACCTCGTTTCGTCCGGCCTAAACTTTGCCCAACTCTTCTCGGTGTTAGGGGGGGTGGGGACGATGAAACTGTTTAGCCTCGTGCTCTCTCTAGCCATCCCCTCCCCCCACCTCGTCCACATATCGAAAATTCCTTCTGTAAACATTATAGTAAAGTTACATAATTACATCTTCCGTTGTTTGAACTATTCAAAACATCGATCAATCTTTGAGACAATTATTATGTGATTAATTCATAATTTGTTTGACCTTAAAAAATTAATTTCTTTACGAGCCAAGACAAGCCGTGACATGTTGGTGTGGAGCTATGATGAAGCATTGGCTATGATTACGACGCCGGAGTGGCGGCGAGAGGTAGAGGGTTGGCCAGTGGTAACGAGTGATGGGTGGAAGAGAAATTAGGGTTTGAGGTTAGAGAATAGAGTTTTGTGTGATTCGGGCTTTAGAGGTTATGTGATTTTTATGATGAAGATTAACCTTGTCTTTTTTACTTATGTAAAGTAGTAAATATAGATATAAGATATGCAATGTAGAGTTGGAGAAAAACATAAGGAGATATTTTGCTGGTATTTTTCCTGAAAGCTAATTTCACACGGGCAACTGCACAAAACTCGAAACGAATAATTTAGTTATAGCCAATCCTAGGCAAGGACGAAATTATTTATTTAGGGCCTAGAGTAAAAAACGCTTTCAAATTCTACATTCAACATCATGTGCAAACAATATTATGAATACAATTCTTGTGGCAAAGAGTATTATCTTTGAGGCAAAAAGTTGGGTAAACTTGACCTCACATTATTTTAGGTTGACTATCCATTAAAAACGTGACATGTGGCATTCCTCATAAAATTAATTAACAATAAAAAGCACTTTCTCTATATACTTTTCATTCCTTGATCCAAACACTTTGTGACGGTTGCCATTGCCATTGCAACCACCATGCTGTTGCCCGTGCCCCCACCGAGTCATGATTTTGCTGTTTCATCGCCTAAACTAACGCATCGACGTCCTCCCATTGCCTGAAACTAACGAGTCAAGAGTACTATGTTTTGGGCAAAAAGTTGGGTAAGCTTAACCTCACCTAATTTTTAGATTGACCATCCATTGAAAATGTGACATGTGGCATTCCTCATAAAATGAATTAAAATAAAAGGCACTTTTTCCCTGTACTTTTCAGTCCTTGATCCAACCACTTTGCGCGGCTACCATTGACACTGCTACCGCCACGTTGTCGTCCGTGAGACCACTGAGTCATGATTTTGTTGTTTCATTGCCTAAACTAACACATCGTTCTCCTCCCATCCAGGATAGAGCCGCTGCCTTCCTTGCCCATCTTTGTATAATCGGCATTGTTGCCTTCATCTTCTCCATCGACGAAGGAGACCTTGTAGATTTGCATCTCTTCCATCGATGGAGGAGGAGACGGATAGATCCGGGTCTTTTCTGTTTGAGTAACAGTTGCATCTTACTCATCAATGAGTTATTGGAAAACACCCTTTGATGTTTTGAGAATGACAAAACATTCCTAGTGACATAATCTATGTAATGAGTGAGCAGTTGAAATACCTTTATAATATGTAGTATCATAGACAAATGATGTAAACAACGGGACATTTGTATCTATAGAACCTCATTGCTCTAAAAAGGGGAGAAAAAGCTATTAGACATGGAATGTATCTTACGACTAGATGGACCGTACAAATGGTGAAAAAGTAATTGGACGTGAAATATGTCGATGTTTGAAAGGACTTTGAGAATAGTGAACAAACCAAAGGGCATATGATCGTCAAACTTGAACTTGAAAATCATTTAAAGTTTTTTATGTTCCCTCTTAGTTGTAATCCATCATGATTTTTTGGGATATTTCACCAAATTTACTTAAAGGGAGCTTTGTTGTGGAAGTAAGTTTGAGGAGTACCGGATGAAATATGTGTATATGTTTGTGGACAACACTAACGCGTCCTACCATCCAAGGGAATGGTGGAGTGGTAAGGTCTCTGGGCTTGTGGGTGACTAATCTCAAATTCGAGTTCCTCTGCCCTCAACATTATCACACCCTTGACTGACATGGAGTCTAGTCTATGTGTTTGGCTAGTCCTCCTCTGATTAGTGCCTAACTAGTTAGACTCTTGTAATATAGCTGATACGAGAGTCCGGATCATTAAAAAAAAAAAAAAGACACTAACCTGTACAATGCGAATTCATATAACCACTCGATCTAAAAGCATCATTTGACTAACTTCATACCGTACCTCTTATAATTCATGTAATTTGTACGTAGTGGGGAACACCTCGTACATACCTTTTTCTCCCACTCCTTTTCATAATTTATTACCAAATGTTTCGTGCGAAATTGGATCTCCGAGAACATGAAGACGCCCACAAAAGGACAATGTTGCGCCACAAAATTTCGGTCGAGCATCTGACATTCAAATCGATAGGAGCATTTGGAAGTTTGTTTGGTACCCCGAGAGACTCAGAAAAATAGGACAATGATGAACCCTAGAGAATTGTACCAACACAGCTGCCGCTCTCCTCTCGAGAGGAAAGGCTACTGATGCCGATGGGACGCAAAACAATAGGAGGAGGAGGAGATAGCTGCGTAGTAACTACCGACTCCAACGATCCATGGAGAACACCCTAACAGGGAGGACCGGACCGCATCTTCTTAATGGAATAAGCACCGAATACAATCCATTTATTTTTAATGTTCATTTACATTTTAGGATGTAACTTAGTATATCAATTTTATAGATCGTTCTTAATATAGTTAGAATTGCTCTCCCATAAGTTGATTTTCTTATAAGAAAACGGCTTATACGAAACACGTCTTATTATTATTTTTTTAAAGAGGATCACACTTGATTTGCAATTTTAGTTTTAAATTTTTAAAGTCATAACAACTTGGTTTTGCTATCATCCGATGGAATAGATAGCAACGAATGTAAAAGCTTAAATTATGATTGAGTCACGGCTTGTGTGACTCACTTACAAGGGTGTGGAATAAAGATACAAATAAGATGTGGACTTAAAGAAGCAATTGATAATGTCTAGTTGGATCATAATTTGATGGCTTGAACATTTTAATGAAGATAGGTATGACTTGATGTGCCAATGAGTTCAAGTTTTAGACTCTCTCTTGGATCTCTTAATCGTGAAAGTGTTGGAACTTCTTATACTTTCCTCAATAGTGGTGTCAGAATCGATGATTGATTGATGGAACTCCTAATCTCCGTCTGTATCTTCACACAACTACCGTGACGGTTCAATGTCATAAGAAGAGCATGGATGAAGACGTGTTTGAACCAGTTGGCGATGGTTGGACATTCGGTTTTGACTTCTATTGTGCAGAAGCGTACCCAGCAAGGGGTGGTGTGCCAATGTTGAAGGCTCACTATGGGAGAGGGGAGAATAGTGAGTCCATGTGAGGGTGTTAGATAAAGATCCCACTGTAGCCTCGCCATGCCCTCGTACAGTGGTTGCCACCCTGTAATGGTCTTATCTTGGCTTTCTAGTGCCTCACGAACCTTCTGCACAAGGGAAGTAGATGGTGTCGCGGAATCTGCGAGCCCTCCATCAAGCCCAGAAGGTGTCTTCTTGGACGTTCCTGCGGGAACGTCTTTTCTGCAGAACTTACTGACATAGTATAAGTCACTGTCAAATTAAAACGAGGTTGCATCACAGATGACTATTGCCCCTTCCTCGAAAACTAATCCATTCTTATTGTGGGACGAGTCGCTCACTCCTCAGACACAATGTAAGAATCTTTTTGCCAAGCGTCATTGCAAGGGATGACGCTTCATAATTTAGCCCTAAAACTCCTGTTATGGCCTTGTCATGGAAGGCATCATCGGCGTGACTGCACCCAATTATCATGTAAGGTACAGCAAGCAATCAACCGGACCGTCAGATTCAGCCGTCTCAACTACAAGATTTCCATGTGAAGAAGCAACGTCACCATACTTTAGGTGGTAGAGGCAACGGTTTTTCAGATGGCATTCCTTGCTGGATCCATCACAGTAGTTGAAAAGGCATGATAGATTTGCGCATGAACTGGAGTATGATATATATCCAAATTCCTCAGCTGCCTCCTTCATATGTATGTTTTTCACTGTTTAGTTTTACCACAAAGTCCATTCTACTTGTGGGAGGGAGTGTTGGAATACTTTAAATATAAAACTCGTTGATTAAACTTTTAGAACAATTGACTAAAAATCTTATTATTACATCTTCACCTCCCACTATGTTTCTTGAAATGAATTAAGCACGATTACTGATATCAATCGTCATTTTTTAAGTTGGATGACGAATGATTTCTGATTGAGATCGCTTGATTTAATCAGAAATTCAAAATTTACCGGGTGGAACAATAACTCCAATGGGATATATTTTGCCATTAAAAGAGCATCTGTCTTTATACTCAGTATGTTTGTGCACGGAGAAATTTAGCACAAAGAAACTGATGCAATGCAATAAAGTCACCGAATTTGTAAAATTTTGAAGGCCAAAAGGCAAATAAATTATACTCTCATGGTTTATTCAAATGTGGTTTTACTCGACAAAAGTAACCAGGTATTGTAGGTACAACACGGACTCACCATAGACCATGTTTTAATCATGTACAGAACCGCCTTTTATAGGAAAAACATAAATCCACGATGAATCCTATATATGAATGAAATGACTCTGGTTGATGTACGAGCAGGCAAATCTTTGCTACATTCGTACGGTTTTTGTCTCAACCTTTACTTGACCCTAATGAAAGGCATCCAACTCCTAGGGTTCTTATTCTCCATCTGTTGGTAAATGAAGAACCCGAGATGGTTTTCGAGGTCTCTGGTTCGATTTTTGATGTGATGTTGCTTCGAGATCATTCCACTCGGACTGAATAACTTGTGCTCGAGTCTCTGAGAGAATATCGAAAGTGAACTTGATCCGGCGTGTGAAAATTAACATAAAATACCGCCTGCCAAATGACTGTAAACGCATTCTACACATAGGTGACCTGACCATCTCTGAGAGCAAATGCGTTGCTCTTTGTCCAGAACAAACCTCAGTGTCCATTTTTCTTCCTAGTCGAACGCCTGATAAAACTGTTCTTTCGATCTGAACTCCATTGTCATAGTATCACAGCCAGAGTTTCACCATAGGTGCACATATAACTGCATCTTACAAGACGTAGTAAGATTATGACAATTAAGTGCCATAAGAAGCTAAACACTCGATGACACAGGCTTTTTAGGCTCTAGTTTGAGAAGAATGTTCGTGTGGGCGTGTAAACGTTTTACCTGAAAAATACTCCCCATTTTGGGATTGCCTAGAAGCTTTAAAAGGAAGGAAAGAAACCCTAATTCAGTCATGGCAGTTGATTAAATTCATACCAGAATCTCTACAAAGTATAAGCCAACAGGTAATATGTATCTTCATATAATTTAATCAGAGCAAAAATTGGGGAAAAAGGAAGGAAAACTGTCACCGTTTCTGACATCAAAATATGCCCTTGTTCATACTTCTGACTAGTCCCCTCCCCTGTAATTTGGAAGAAATTCAAAGCCCACCAAACCTCAGGAAGAGAGAGAGAGAATTAAAATTTGTAATACTGGAGCTGAAGAAAACCTAACCTCGTCCGCGTTCAGCAATTACCAAGCAGCTTCTTGAACTTTTCGTCCCAACAAAAAATCAGCTTCTTGAACTGTGGGATATAGTCATGTATTGCTGATGCAGCATCATCAAGATTCTCATCATCAGCGAATTGCTCCAACTGCCAAGAACAAACGATCTACACATGCCAGGCTGTGGCGATCGGATCGATGTGAATCTTGGTGATGCTGCATCTGCAAAAAATGACTTTGCTTGCGGCAATTCGTTGTTGCCAGTCGAAATCCTGGCTTTGAGGACCGAAGGAAGGGTAGTCTTTGTTTTAAGACTTAGAACAAGCACAAGAACGTGGGATACGGAACAAACTCTAGATTTGCCAATCTTACATGTATGATATACGGCGCAAACTCTCTTTTTTCCCTTTCAAAGATATGACATCTAATACATGGACCATAAGAAAGCGAAGTGGCTTGAGCTAGCCTAACCGGAGGCCGGATGCCGCCCCAAAAGTAAAAACGAGAAAGAGAGATTATCTGCGATACAGATATTGGAATTAGTAGGATCTAGTATGTGCAAAAGCGGAGAGAACAGATGAAGATAAAGATCTTCTCCTCTGGATCGTCAAGATTGGTGTCCTTTTCACCTTCCAATGGAGAAAAGTGGAAAAAGAAGAAGGACGACGAGGAATCTAAGGGAGACAGAGAGCGAGAGGTATGAAGAGATAAAGTAAGGAAGGGTATGGAAGGAGGATTCTTATATAGACAAATACGTCATTGAGTGTTTTTTTTTTTAACAGGGCATGTGGGAATGAATCTCTTGGTCGTGGGTCGTGATTCTTTTACGAAGGAACCTACGAAATTCATCTCACTTGCAATTTTTTTTGTTTGCTTCCGGTAATTAGGGTCACAGTTCGTGTTTGTACAACTACAGATGGTTCTCTTTTTATATCTGAATATTCTAGCACTCCCTGATGAGTAGACTGGATGCTGACCTAAAACTTGAAGCATGTGTATATATAATTGGAGAAGGAAATTGGGGCTTTGAAATATCACGTGAAATTTCGTGAGATCATCATCAACTGTTTTAAAAGTTTAAGTTATCATATAAAACAAATGGAGAGCTTACGCCGTGTAGGCTAGACTTTGGTTCAAGCATAAAGTGTAAAAATATATAATTTGAGAGGCAAATAGGAGCCTAAAAATATTTTAAACCACATGTTCTAATACCATACGAGATTTTATAAAATTACTAATTTTAAAAGCTTGCTATTAGATGATTACGTGATTTTAATATTTAAATGTTCTAACAAGACTAAAGCTCAATGGACGGCAGTGATTACTCATGGAAAGTGAGTGGTTTCATTTTGGAGGTGACAACATTGGCCTTGCCCTGTGGTGACAACAACGGATGATAATGGGTTAGAACTCCTATGAAGTTTGGGACAGTATATCCACACCCTACACTTTTTTTACTTGGTTATTTTTGTAGATACATACGATGACCGATAAAAGAATTATGTAGAACATTAAGATTTAAGAGACATCAAAGAGCATGGCACCGCAATCCGCTCAGAGTCATCACCTAAGATCAAGGCCACTTGGACAGGCCAAAAGATCCAAATTTAATCTCTTCATGAGGTTTGCAGGATGTTTCATAGTTCTCAAGGTTGTCGAGACCTAAAAAAAATGCTCAGAAGGTAAATTGAGATGTGAGAATATTGCTTTCCTAAAGATGAAAAGAAGATTAGCAATTCTAATTGTATTTAATTAGGCCACGACTCCACTATGTAATACTTAAAAAGATGTTACCGAATAAATCAAAGTCTTAATCACACGCTGATTAGATGGCTTCTTTAAAGATAAGAAGATAAGCCTCCCATCCATGGCGTGACCTAAACGTCATTAATTTCCTCCGCCGCCTCAAACCGCCATATCAATCCATCTTAGCCTTCACATTTGGCGGTTGTCAACACGCTAATGATTGAAAAAGTATAGACGCACCGAGTTTGGACTTCGCCCTTTTCAATAACAAAAAAAATATATACACCTAATTCTCCTTAAATCTGGCATAGTGTAAAGATGGATTTCTTTTCGTGTCAATAAATTTTCGAAGAGTTGGCAAGTGTAAAGATGTATTGCGAGAAAAAGTTACCGTCGTCTCATCTCTCCAACAACTTAACTGTAATTTACCAACGCTTCTATGAAATTACCGAGTCTTTTTGATAATATGCAAGTTATCGACTTTTCTTATCTTTTACCGCTTTTCATTTGTTTTTCTTTCCAACACTTTATATTTATATATGAACACATCAATCGTTATTTAAGTAACTTACCAATAATTTTTTCAATAAATTACCAAGTAGTTTTGGATTATCTTTTTCTTTTTGGTTGAAAAGTTTTGGATTATACGCTCTCACTTGAGTTGCTCACTAACTTTAAGTTTTTTGTTTTAATTTGTCGACTTTTGTTATCATTTATCAACTTTATCTGTTCTTCTTATAAACACCTTAAATTTATCAACTCACATATACATTAGCAATTTTTATTTGTGTTGCTCATAAACTTTTTTCCCATTAGGTTCCCAACTAATTTTAGTTCATTTGAGTTGTTTACCGAAGTTTAATTGCTTTTTTATTCAAATTACCAACCTTTCTATTGGTTAACTTTTATTTGCCCTGATTTACCAACTCTATTTAGAAGTTATCAACCATAGTTTGAGTGATTACCAATTAATTGTATGTTATCAACTATCGTTTGAGTTAGTTACCGCTGTTTATTTGGCTTAATTAAGCAATCAACTTCTTTTAATTGTGACAAAAAAAACTTATCTCATCTTCTATCAAATTGTCTTTACCTTTTTTCCCAATGCTTAAGTTTAACAGCTATTATATGAAATTACTAACCTTTGATTGAGTGACTTACCAACTTTTCTCCAATCAAGTTACTAACTAGCTAATTTTGGGTCACCAGCTCTTATTAAGGTTACTTACCAATGTACATATATTTGTTTTTCGCAGATTCACCAACTTTTCAATTGCGTCACTGTTTTTATTTATCACACTAGCCATCTTTTTAAAAAGGGTCATTTACACCGGCGGTTTAGGCTAGAATTTGTCAACGACTGAGCTGTTTCCTAACAATTTGAAAATATAAAAGCATCCCTTCTTAGTTCTTACCATGCATATATCTGACAAAAAAAAACCATATATGTGTGTGTGTAAATATTCTGAGGATTATGCAGATTCATAGTTCTTGCCCTGCTGTTTCTCGATCTAGCGAAGCCAATAACAAATTATAAAGAGCCAACCGTCCATCAAGTGCCTGAGTAAATGATGCCAGCGTACGTGGCTGACACTTGAAAAGTCGGTGCCTTTTCACTTGTTTGGCTTGCCCATTGTCTATAATTCATTTAAATATTTTTTTTTATCATGTCAAATCTGGTGATTAGCAGCTATCCAATACCGTGATCAGTTTAATCGAATCTTCTGTCGCGTTAATAAGGGCTTTCAGTAATGGCTTCAAGCGTCTCTTCTGTCGCGTCTATAATCTATGGAGGCTTAACTCCCTATATAAAGCCCTGAATTTTTTGTATAGTCTCACTATTGTCTAGAACTTTTTTTGTCTAAAAAAATTCCAAACTTTAAGCTCTATTCATTTAGTGAAAAATAAATGATTTGATAAACATATTTTTAAAAATGATTGCCTATATGAGTTACAATAATGAACGAACAAAAATATTTTAATGAATTGTTATAGAAAATGAAAAATTTTTATTGATTAATTATTTCAAGCGATATAAGTAATTATTTTTAGTAAATGTTTCCCAAATCATATGTTTTTTGTAAAATAAACGGAGTCTTTAGGACCAGTACCAATTTTGCTTTGACTTTTTTTGTCTAAAAAAACCCAAACTCTATTTTTAGTCCTAAACTTGCCCCAGTATTTTTTTATTTAAAAAAAAACCACCAACTTTGACTCTAGTTTTAAATTTGGCCTGAACTTTTTTTTATAAAAAAAAATCACAAACTTTCGATCTAGTCTCAAATTTGCCTTTGTTAACTCTTCCTCAAAAATCGTCATTAGTTATTTGACGTGGCATTTCCATGTCCATAACAAATCTACATAATCAAGGTGAAAATTATTTCCAAAACGAAACCGTTGTTTGATATAAAAATTAGGGAAATCGGGGACGAGTAACAACATTGTTTGGATGGAGGGCTAACAAGGGGCATATTTGGGACTAAAATGAAAGTTTGTGATTTTTTTAAACAAAAAAAAATTTTAGGGTAGATTTGGGATTAAACCTTAAGTTGGGGTTTTTTTAAACAAAAAACGGTTTGAAACAGAATTAAGACTGAACATAAAATTTAGAATTTTTTAGGGGATTAGGCCAATCTTGTGATAGCGTTAGAGAGACTATAAGCAAGGAAGCAACGAGAACTTATTAATAAACTTAGAATACACAAGAATCGAACTAGGAGACACATATTCATTTGAGTACATATACAACATTCATGTAATAAATTCTCAGAAGCAACCTACTTTGAAAAATCTGAATAATCAGCAAGGCGACCGATTTGTCATGAGAAGGACCAGAGAGAGATGCTATTAAGAAATAAACAAATTTTATATACCTTATTAATTTTTTAATAAAGAATACGTGGGCACATGCAAGTCAAATTCAGATGATCAGGTCTGTTCGATGATCTGCTCACCTTTGGATGCAAAGAATTTCATATTTAAGGCTCCGTTTGTTTCATGACAAATAAATAATTTGAAAAATATTTTCCTAAAAACGATTGCATATATTGCTTAAAAAATAAATGAATAAAATATATTTTTATCGTCAACAAAAATGTTTAGACATTAATGAAAATATATCTCATTAACTAATTATTTCAAGCAACATAAATAATTATTTTAAGTAAATATTTTTCAAATCATTCAGTTTTTACGAAATAAACAAAGCCTTACGCTATTCAGTTGGATTTTTGACTCACGTTTTGCTTGATCAACAAAATTAGTGAAAGTATTTATCAGGCAGAGATTTATTTATCTAGATGGGCTATATCGTCTCGAAAATATATGTAAGCTAGAAGCACCGTTTGGATCCTTCCAAGGTTTGAACTTTGGCTTTAGTTTGGTGTGGCTTTTGAGGTGAGGCAACTTTTGAAATGTCTCTCCATATCTCTTAAAGTTTGCACCCAAAAAGCTTTCAAAAATCATGTAAATCTGAAGATCTCACTTTAACCACAATAAAAAAGAAGATTACTAAGATTTGTATTAGCCTTACAAAAGATAGATTATAAAATTGATTAATAAAGTATGGATAAATGATGCGTGGAAAGTTAAATAAGTGAAATAAAATATGTCCGACCGTCTAACCAAATATATATATACACATACATACCATAACACTTAGATCTATTATATAGACGCCTTTTATGTGATCGCAGGTTCTTATTCTAGCAATCTTTACTTGTGACTTTAACTATAGTGTCACTTAAAATAAATTGTGACTATGAATTATCGAGAATAAATTTTGTTTTGATCATCTTATATTTGCAAGTACACAGTGAATTTTGGATTTTAAAAAGCCATTTGTTTTTTTTTTTTTTGAACTACTTAGAAATATTTAAAGTATTTTACAGACTCAAAAGAAATAAGACAATAAGAAAAGAAAAAGTTGACAGGAGAAGCTAATTGGTGGGATAGCCCGCCAAAAACAGAGACATTCATGGCCACACATCAGATTCGATCCTAATCAACTATCAATCATGAGAATCTCTTATGTACTTTTTTTTTTGGTCAATAATGCATGAAATTTCATTAACACAGCAAAAGTCTGTTTACATAAAAAACTATGATATCCAACATAGATTTCGAGGGATAAAGCAGCTAGTTCGGGGGAAGTTCTTTTTTCTGTTTTGCCTTGACCACCCAATCTACAAATTGATTTGCCTCTCTCGGACACTAGGACAAACTCACCCAATTTAATTGGGCCAGTTGATCGTATGGTAGTTTATCCCTTAATCAGTAACGAAATTCAAACACTTTAATATAGTTTACTCGAAATAAACATATTCCAAGTTGAAGATATTATAGCTCATATTGAGTCAAGCACTTAGATCTTGTTATATCTAAAACTTTCAATTCATCTAATTTACTTATGATTGTGTACATTTTGATTTTAAAGGAACTTCACAAAGTTTGGATCTCAAGTTGAGCGCCATAGTTCATTTTTTTAAAAAAGCATCTGATTCAAAGAAAGTTTAGCTACAACTGTGGTACTGATCTTGCAAGGCTTAAAGTTTTTAAGTAATCAAATCCACTTATTATTGATCTAAGATTGACCTTGTTTCGTATTCGTGAGAGATTCTTTACTTCATGTGTTCCATACCTCGTAGCACGATGGCTAGTCGCCAATATTGTCTTCGGCGTGGGAGTTTGCATCTATGGTCAATCAATTGGTCTGATTGACCTTCTTTTCCATCTCAAGGGTATAGACCAGATGTCTAGAAACCTCCTCTATTAATAGCCTCGAGTCTAAAAGCGTCATTAGCTCCTCCTTCTGGTGATGCTGCTTAAACTCGCTCTTTGGGATCCATGTTTACCAACCTCGGAAGAGTTTGGTGTTTAGGAAGAGTTTGGTGCGTTCATTCGTAGCCAGTAATGCAAAATGTGCATAACCAAAGACCCATGATTATGAATAATCAGGAGCAGTGCCAAAGAATCTTTCATTACATACTCTCTTTCAAAACAAAAGAAGGAAATTTAAGATTCTTGATCATTATTTTTGGTTAATTGAGTAGATTAGTGACGTGATACTTTTGGAGCATTTGAAAAATCCCTCACCAAACGATTAGCTCAGTGGCCAAAAATCAATAAATAAACGGCTGATTCAACGGCAAAACACATGGGGCATTCAAATAATGATCAGAAATAATTAGTCTTGTGGGCCTACCATACCATAATATCTGGTGATCTTATTTTCAAAACGAGGTAGCCATGCCCTCTATTAATGGCCAACAACCTAGTACCACACTAACGTCCCTTCGCACGATTTTGCACTCACCTAATCAGGAGTCTCCTTTTCGTCTGTACTTAGGACTATTTATGATTTTTCTTTTCTTTTCCAAAGGCAAAGAAAAGAAGAACGGAGAACCAAAGGAAATTTGCTTAATCAATCAAGTTTAGGGAAACGACAAAATAGGGATATAAGCATATGTAAGTGTATCAATCAACTAATTGAAGGACTTCCTCTAGAGAGATCGTGGGGTTAAGACCAATCAATCAATTCAAGGAGTGGTGATAATCGCCAAATTAATCTACCTTCAATCTCCGTTAAATTAGTGCTTTGTAATAAATTGTCAATCCCGTTGTAATGATCCCACATGGGCTCTGTGGCGAATATATTGATAAGCTCATGTGATCATCGGCTGATTGTCGGCCACCATATGATATCGGGGTGCTGATTAGATCCCACGAGATATAAATTGATTCGATTATGATGAGTGATTGCTCGAGTGGAGAGGTACGGATATATTATTCGAGGTCGGTAAATGTGTTGTAACCACATCTACTATTAATTTCCCGGATACTTCATCGATATTCTAATCAATAACCACTATTTACTTCAGTTAAGGAGTTTATCATCTTATAGCCAATCGAGATTGCACAATTTTTTTGTTTCGAACTTCGCACTCAATCCTACTCTTAAACATTGTTAAGAGTGGTATTGTTCTCGACAATGAGGTTTTGCACCAAAACCGTGGGCTGTTTTTAAGCATAATATATGTTAATTAAAGTACTTAATCTTAATGATGGTGTGCACGTGCCTGCCTTGGATTAGGTGCCAAATGACTTTGGCTGGTTATTAACTGCGTGGCCAATGCATAGTTAACAGTAATATTTACAAATTTAGAAAAAAATGAAATTTCCAAGGCGCTGTATCTCTAATTATATATTATATAGTACAATATGGACAAGAAATTTTACATGTGGTTAGTTTTTCATTTGTGTATCGACATGAAATTTAAATTGGGTCGCTGTTTTTTCTACCAAATTTTGTTTCTAGAGATCCGCATTGGTGCAGATAATGTTTCCCACGTTGAGATCGTGTTCATAGCATGTGTTTGGGCGAAGCATCTGATGTTGCCAACCAAAATTTTTGACGTGCTACAATGGATGATATCGATGATTACAAGCAATTCAAATGACGGATTATATGTTGAGTAATTGTCTTGATGACAGTGAAGCCTTCTTTGAGGTAAGTAAGTTCCGAATTCATGTGATATTCACCAAACTTTATGAACCGAATAAGATGTGACCGGAAAATTATCGTTACTCTATGAAACATAAATGAGAGAAATTAGGTCATCTTCTTCTTCCTTCTCGTCAATTAGCTGGGCAAGTGTGATGAAGAAGATAGGAATCGAACCTCGAAGTGCACAAACCAAAAGGCAGGGGTGGGAAAGCTTAGAGAAGTCTTTCTTTTTAAAGAACAAAATCAAAGTTTAACACATCGATAGAAAAAATATCCTTGACATTTTGGGATCTCGGGGCTAGGGGCCATTTTAGGATATAAGACAGACGAGTCGTCTTGACAAGGATTATGCTAAACTCAAAGCAATTATAATAGTTTGATACTCGACTTGAGCTCAACTTTCTCAAGCTCAGTGTTGTGCCCACATGATTAAGTTTTCAATTGCTTAAACATGACTTGATTAACAGAGTTTTTATTAAAGCTTGAGTTAATTAAGCTTGAACTATATTCTCGGAATACAAACGCTTTTTTTCCCCCTTAAAAATGAGGAATTTTTTAAGTTTATATATGAGATCAATACGTAAAAGTTCTACTGATTAAACTTGTGAGCTACTCAAGTGTACTTTCCTCAAGCTTCAGCTCAATTACACGAAGTACTTGAGCTACTCAGACTCGAGATGAATCGAGCCAAGTTCAAGTGCCTTCCGAATCAAGTTGGAATTCATCAGAAATACAGCTTGGTTCGTTTACATGCTTAGCCTACCCCGACCCCCGTGAAGATCATTGATCCAACCATGTATGTCATCTATGTTATACTTTGTGTTAGTAATAATCGACTAATGAAAAAACAGGTGGATTAATCATCTTACAAGCATGAAATTTGTCCATCAAGTCGTTTGTCATTGCTCTACCTGATGCTTTGTCGCCGTCATGACTCACGAAACTATGGGATAATTACAAAAAAAAAAAGCCTTAAACCTATTATATGAATACCAATTTCGTTCTAAACCTTTCAATTTAACATATTTAGTTCTAAACTTTTTAATAATTTGTCAATGTAGTCCTTCCAGTGAATTTTGACTGGCAATCGTTGACACGCACATCGACCGTCCTACATAGCATGGTTCGGCGTTGTTGCAAATAATGTTTGCAATTTTTTTAAAATTTTCTGAATTTAATTAATTATTTATTTTTATTTTTTAACAGCTTTTTCTTTTATTTTTTTCCCACTATTGGCCGGCAAGGGTTGCCGGTGCCTCGGTGCCATTGCTGGTCACTGAGAGGCCTTAGCCACCCTTCTCAACCATTGCCAAGGCCCCAGTGACCCTCACTAGCTAATGGTGAAATAAATAAAAAATAATAGAAAGGTGAAGAGGAAAAAAATGCAAAAATTATCTGTATCAACGTCAGCTATACCACATAGGATGATCGACATCAGTGATTTCCAACTAAACTTAATCGGAAAAACTACATTAATAAATCGTGAAAATGTTTTTGACCAAATTGACCAAATTCAGCGCTAGGGTTTTGTTCTTTTCTCTTTCTGTTAGCAAACCCCCTCTTTTTTCGAAAACTCTTCCCTCTTTTGATGCTCTCCTGTAGGCTCTCAGCTTCAGACTAAAGCTAAGAGCCTACTTAGTCTTTGGTTTTCTCTTTCTTTGATTTGATTGTCTTTTTCTTTTCTCTCCCACTTTGTTTTGAGAGTTTATATGTGTGGATAAATTTTTGTAGTTGATCTTGAGTGAACGTGGAGACCAGTTTGGCTATTCGTCCAAGCGACAACCTCTGAGGAGGATGTTCGTGATATGACTCCACAACCTCTCTGAGATTAGGCCGATCTCCTCTTTCCGATTTATATGTAGGTCTAAATCTAGGGATTTTACTCTCTTGAACTAAATCTAGATATAGATCCGGGAGTTCCTTACAAGTGTTTGACATGTGTTTTTACAACATATTGATATTAGTGTCTCTAGACGGCGATAGTGATGAGGACGAGGGCATCGAACCTAGACGCACATCGCAGGCCGTTGTAAATGGAGTGAGAGATCTTGGTGTACTCTTATCATTGAATTTGGTGATCGATCGTCAAGCGATGGCAGATCTGTTCTTGAGGGATGATAGTGTGCTTCTAACTATAGATTATATTTTGTTATTTGCATTCTGGCATTTGCTTTGTTTCACAGTTATTTGAGAGATACTAGGCCTAAAAGCTTTCTATGTACTTTTCAGGTATTATTCTAATAAATGAATGGAACCTTTTTTTCGACAAAAAAAAAATTGGCCAAATTCAAAAATTTAGGATTGAATTGATATCTATACAGCAAATTTAGGACTTTCTTTGGTAATTATAGCCCGTAATTCAGTTAAGCCCAAACTTTGATATATACATATGGCTTTAACACAAAGCAGTTTGCATGCATTAGTGCGATACAAACGAAGGACCTCCAGTGCCTTAGCTAGGAATCTCCCGACTCCCCCCCCCCACCCCCCAGACAAACTTTGCCGACTCTTTAGATTGATGGGGTATCACTTTGAATTCAACCGGTTTTCGTGCTCATTTTTATTTTTATTATTATTTCCACATGGGAAGGAGGAGCCATCTTCTAATGCCTCGATTCCCATGCATGTGCGCAGAAACTAATACTAGGAATCTCTCCCTGGTACGAAATCGAAAGTAGATCTCCTGCCCTTTCACATGTTATGATTATCTTTATTATTATCTCTACGATGTTTTCTTTTTGTGAGGTTTTCGGATATGGCGTTCACACTCGGAGGTATCAGAAGATGACTAGTTTGGCTGGCTCGCTGCATGTACTGAAACTGAGCTAAGCGTAGCATGTCACGCTTAAACATCGTGCCTACGCGAGATTAAGTTGACTTCCCTGATCTTAGCTCCATGCCTGAACTCGGCATTTTGATGGGATTACACACGCGCACAAGCGTCATCACCGCATGCGACAATGGATGACCTGAAATAGGAGGTCCCTAACGGTCTTTTGCTGGCATGAACCCCTTCAATGAGGTCGGCCTCGGCATTCACCTCCATGAACATCCGTGAAAGACCTTAGTTTCGGTCTCTAGCATTGATTGCTGTCGTTCTTGTTTCGAGATTTAGGGAGCAATGGTGGGTGAAGATGCCGGGCAATGCCAAGGTGGTCGAGGTTGGAGGCGTGCTGCGACTTTAGTAAGCTAGAGAGACGATGCTAGCGGGTGATTGAAATGGAATTTAGAAGACAATGAGATGGCAATGGGTGGTTTATCATGAGTGTTCATCATTTGAAGAAGTGTAAATTGAAGACGCCGGTTTACCCTAAAATGGAAAGGATCTTATGGTGCGTTTATTTCACTAAAAACTTCATGATAAAAGAAAATATTTTTCATGAAAATTACTTTCAAGGAAAATAGTTGCTCTTCATTTATTTGGTGGTTTAGGGAAAATGATTTAATTCTTGTCTTAAGAGAAAGTCATTTTTCCACAATTTGATTCTTTTGTTTTCAATCCATGAAGAACGTTTTTCATAAATCGATTAGTTTTTCGTCATCCAATCACCAAAAATCCCGAAAATAATTCCCCAAAAACAGTTTTCCTTCAAACAAACAGACTTTTGATTCATTTCTTATTACCGCTTGTTATACAATAGTGTTTTGCCCGTATCATTCTTATTTCATTAGTCTCCAATTTTCCATTTGTTTGGGGTTAATTTCCGACATACGGCCTGTTTAAGGGGTACTGATTTCTTTAGGTTATTGCCTCAATTGCTTTGTTTGCAACCCCCTATGTCGGGTGCAAATTATTACAGTTGACCAAATGAAGGGCCATTCCTGTCTCTTGGGGAACCGTGAAAGGTCACCCTGGTAAAGATAATATAAGAAATCGACCTTATATTATATACGGATCATTAAGGGTTGTTTTGGGATTGACGATGCACGCTGCGGCGACCCAATCACACCAATGGGAGCTTACGCCTACAAAATTAAAGAGATTTAAGATATTTTAATGAATTTTATCGTGCGAGTGAAACTTTTTCACGAACTTATTCAAAATTCTTCATTTTGTTTATTTATTTATTTATTTGTTTTGGTAATTAAATTCATTTTGGTTTTTAGTGTTACCATCAGGTGATATTTCGGGAAAACCCAAATCGGCAAAATTATGCTGAGTAGGAATTGAACTTCAGATCTCGCACTTCTTGTAGGGTAGAGTCTCATCACCTATTTTATCACTCAATGACGCGGTTCTTGAACCACTTTTCGCACTAATACCACATTGAAATTACCTTTTGCCTTATGAAAATCATAAATGTAAGCAATAAAAATCCATGATCATCGTAATTCCATTGCCTATCGAGGTTAAAATAAAAAATAGTTTATGCTTTGCTTCTGTTTTGCCCTTTTTGCTCGTGCCAGGATTAGAACCAGGACGCCCTTAGTCTCGACACTTACTAACCTGGCTGACCGCCCGGTGTATCAAGCAAACATATGTACTTCTCGGGGGATGCCGACCCTTTGTTCCGAAACGGTGCTCTGACGGGCCATTGAAACGCCGACGGAAGAGTCGTGCGAGGTAGAGCATCTTCATCCATCGTCGAGTTAGATCAATCTTCTCTTTCGGCGTATAGGCTGATGAAGAGCAACTTCAATGGGCCAACGATGGTCCAGCACACACTAAAAGCCGTTGGAGAGCTGGCCCCAGATAAAACCTTATTGGGCTTCCGTGAGTTTTCAAGACCTCCTCCTCCATCTAATCCAGTATGAGGACATTGCATGTGAACACTATACACCGTCTATGCATGTGGAGATACGCATGTCAATTAAGTAATCAACTGCTTGCGGAAAGTCTATAAGTTCTATTGGGAAAATTGGCCAAAAAGTCCTAAATCTATTACATTTTTGCCAATTTCGTCCTAAACCTTTTAATTGTATCAGTTGAGTCACAAACATTTTCACGTTTTTCTAATTGAGTCAATCTGGCTAATTTTGGCTTGAAATCGTTGATGTAGACGCCACCGTCCTACGTGGCATGACTGGCATTGACATGCTCGGCAAGAGGCCTTAACAATAAAAAATAAAAAAAAAAAGAAAAAGAAAGAAAAGAAAAAATATAAATCTAAATATAAAAAATTCAAAAAATATTAAAATATAATTAAAATTTATCTATGTCAGTGCCGACCGTGCCACATAAGACGGACGGCATCCACGTCAATGATTTTCGATCAAAATTGGTCAAATAAACTTAATTGGCACAATTAAAAGGTTTAAGATTGAATTGACAAAAATACAATAGATTTTGGACTTTTTGGACAATTTTCCCCTTCTCTATCTTTAGTACACACTCACGAGCTACGTGGTTAGATAGGTCTATATGTATTAGAAAGGGTTTTCATGTTCAATATGCTCTAACACTACATGGCTAGAAAGCTCTATAGTCGTCCGAGAATTTTTTTTTTTTTTTTTGGTAAGGGTCGTCCGAGATGTTCTTCCATATAGATATGAAGAATTCTTTGTAACTATCTAATAAACGTCGGAGATAGATATTAGCAGAACAATTTGGGATGGTTGACTTAGGTCCCAAACCCGTCTCCATAACTTTCAAGCATCTCTCAAGCTCGTCTCAAACCCGTCATGAGTTCGACATAATATCTTAAGCCAGTTTTAGCAAAGTAGTTAGTCAAGTACCATCTGGATTATCGTAACTCGTCGTGATAGTTTTTCATAAACAAATTCTCTCAAGATAAACGTATGATAAACACCTTATGTTTGCTGCAATAACAGCTTGTCATTTGAAACATACTTATCGTAAATCTCCAATTAAAAATCTAGAAAGTCACAAAATGGAAGACTGTAAGAGTATAAGATCAAAGAGTTTGGAAATTCTATAACTTAACCATCTTAATATGTTACGATCATTTCTATGAAGGAATTTATAACCTAACAAATGTTTTTAAAAAATAAAGTACGAATATTTCTGAAAATCACACGTCGAGTTCAAGGTTCATGTTATCCATTAGATATCCAAACTCGTCGCAAACTCTATTTTGAGTCCTATTAGGATTGGGATGTGACAGGAATTATGTACGTAAGTCCAGTCCGCTTTCAATCCTACGCAATTATTGCTCTCGTTTTTTTATTTTCCAGGAAAAATGACTTCTCATTAACTAGTTCAAAATTGGAAAGGTCCAAGAGATGGGCGGTCATTACATAATAACTTCCAAAGAGCTAGGGGAGGGGAGGAAACCCAATTCGGAGGTAATGCATTCTTTTGGTGGGTTTTAGCAACCCAGTCAACAACCGAGTTGGCCTCTCTAGGGTAACACAAAACATGGATTTAGAAAGAGTGAGCAAAATTTCCTTGCATTTCCCAATTGGCACATGGGCTCCCCAAGTGAGTTGGTGAGGGCACACAAGAGCGTGACCAAGACCAGGCAATCAGTCTCCACTTCAATCGCGTTGTACAGGGGAGAGAAGAAGTGAATTAGGGTTCCATTCTCTTCATTTTGAGGAGAGAAAACGTAATTGAGAGCATCCTCCAAGGCGAGGGCTTCAACCAAGAGAGGTGATGCCGCGGTCACCGATTTCGCAGCTCCGTACAGCAAACAATCGGCAAAATCACAACATACCCGCGTGATTGACTCCTTCGTTGTCCCAGGTACGAAAGCCCCATCGATGTTAACCTTAAAGGTGCAAGCTTTAGGAGGTTTCCACCTGCCTAAGGCATTTCCTTCTTCGATTCCAGGTTTCCTTGCTAAATGGCTCCATTTTTTAAAAGCTTTTGTGCGTGGTGAGGGCTATTTCGACAACATTTATCTATTGGAGATGGTAAAAAAAAATTCTCATTCTCATACCGATTGGATGGATGCAATGAAAAGCTTGATTTTGTGATTAGACAACCAAAAGAAAAACTCATGGCTCCAATATGTTGAGAATGAGAACATAATCGTGATCGGTTCACCCGTCAAATAAATAGGTCGAGTTGAGTTTGGATTGGGCGGAAAATGATCCGACCCAAATTAATCCATTTAACCTGTTTTGACCTATTTCCATTAATACAAATTCAATGACCCATGTTCAATCCGACACATATTGCTAAGACACTTCCATATACAATCAAATCTAGGAAAACTCATGTCTAAAGTGAGGTGAGGGCATAGAGCAAGCGAGCGCGAGAGCGAGCAAGGGTAAGAGAGAGTTGTAGAGAGAGGTTGGGTTCAAATAAACTGTGAACCCATTTAACGACCATATTATTTTAGGTTTTATCATTTTAAATCCATTTATGACCCATTTAATGAATGTAACCAATCATATAATAACACAGCCTATCAAATATGGGTTTATGAGCCATTTGACCGGTCTAGTATTACTCAAACTTTTCCTATTCTCATGATTCCTAAATTGTCATTGGTAAGTTAATCTAAAATCTATCTGAACATATGTGAAAGGACTGTCACTTTCAAAACTCTCTCTAGATAATTCGTATGTTGGCCGCAACTACGGCACCCATGATCTCCATAGCTAGAATATAAAACACATATAATCGAGTAAAAGGGATTTGCACACTTGATTTAAAATCCATCGATCTTGATGCGGAATAGCGAGATCCCCAGCGCAAGTCATTCTCTTCTATTACAATAGCAACTGCTCCTTATGTGAGATCATTTGTATATCGGGATTAAAGAAGAGACTTGAGTACTATTTATAGAGTTTTCAGCCAGACCATCTTATCACAGGCTGGGCTTTACTCAGCTCATATAAGTCAGTCTCATATTAGACTAATTAAAAATCTTTAAATCTTATTTTATTATATCAATCCCGTAAAACGGTAAATTACAATATTAATTAATTTAGCCCATATCAGAAAAACTCTTACATTGTATTCATCGGCTAGTGAACAAAATGTTTCTGAACGGTCAAATTCAATTTGGTAGTTCTGACGTGGACGATCGGATCCTCGTGGGACAGAGTCCGACTAGCCATATGCAATTTGAGCACATGGGTCGCACTCATGTAATAATGTATCATCTTGATTGACTGAGTCACAAATATGGCCCCATATCAAGAATTATCGTGACACGTTATCTATAAAACAAGTTTAATCAAATGGACATATCCTAATCGGTGTTTTCTAGTTTGAAAAGAAATATAAACAAGTTTAATCAAATGGAGAATCATTTCATGTTACAGGGAGATCCAAGGACTAAATCATAATTTCAGTCAATCATATTTCACGTGTGGCGCTTTCTGAGATTTTTCAACTATACTTTCGAGAAATATAAATAAAAATCAAGCATATCTTAGCATGCTCCATCAAGAGGACGTGACAACATATCATTAATCAAAGATTTCTTAACCGCGCTTATATAAAGCCTTAGAAAGCGTTTATCTATCTTCATAAATCAAAACTAAGAAGAATCAATTTCTCTCTCTCTCGATCTTGATCAAGGAGGAGATATTGGTTGGCGCGGAGAGATGGAAGAGGAGGAGGAGCCGAGTTTTTGCGAGAGGCGTGTGACGAGCGCATGCAGGTCATTTGGCCGGAGATGCAGCGGGCAGTTGAGGGAGCAGAAGGCGAGGTTTTACATTTTCCGGCGATGTCTCACCATCCTTCTCTGCTGGCAACGGCACGAGCTCAGTGACTCTTAGTCTATTTGTGTCCTAGTTAGCTTTGGCTCATAAGTACAATATTTCTTCTTAATCTTGCATGCTCTGTGTATGTATATGTATATGCCAACCCATCATATGTATCATATGATAAGCAGTGGAAATGTGTGATCCAGCAGCAACTAGTTGTAGTCTGTTATTCTATTCTACCATATAAATAGAGAGCATCTTTACTAATTTTACAAGGCTTTAGCATTGGCATAAAACATTGTATATGAATGATGGAACATTTCTAGTGCGCTATGCCGCGACGAGTTATCATCTCCGAGATTGGAAAATTGCTCAAAAAGTCTTAAACCTATCAAACTATTGCCAATTTAGTCATAAACTTTTTAATTCTGCCAATTTAGTTTTAAACATTTCCATATTTTGTCAATTGAGTCAATCCGGCTAATTTTGACTGGATATCGATAACGTAGACACTAGTCATGTCAAGCCATCTTACGTGGTATGACATGACCAGCGCTAACGTATATATTTTTTAAAAATTTTATTTTTTATTTCCTTTTTCCTTTATTTTCTTTTGTTTGTTTGTTTTTTTTTTTTTTTTTGTTTTTTTCACACCTTTGGCCGGCGATGGTGCAGAGTAAACCCTTAAGAAGAAATTTCAGCTTTGATAACATTAAACTTGAGAAAACCCAGAAGAAGAAGAAGGGTTGCGCTAGCATGACGGTGTGACCGTCTGACAGTCAAAGGATAGCCACACAATTTTCCTTTATCCAACACAAGCGTGTGAAAATTGCCAAGCACAACACAGATCTTTCTCTCTTTATTGGAAAATGTGCGGGTAAGGGTTTACCGTCGGTTTTCCAAGCTAATGGTACGGTTAGTCAATCATTGCCCTAAGAAGAAATGGTTGCCAGTGACATAAGATTCAGTCAGTTTCATCAGGTGCTTGTCCCAAATATGGCATTGCACTATAAAAGGAAGGCTTGGGAAGATAAGCTTATGGGGGAATGCACGAGCTCAAGTGCTCGCGCGCGCACAAAGAACCACACGCTCATGTTGCGCGTATCTCTCGATATATTTTCCAAAGACGAAAGCTGTGGACCCGCACTAAGCAGATAGCAAAGTCTCAACTTTGAAACGACGTCTTAAGATTGCTTTGGGAGTAAATAATGGAGGATAGAGACTAATGGAAGATGTCTGTTAATGGCGTCCAACTCGGCAAAAGAAGACTGTTGCGCGATGGACCACGTTGAACAAGATTTGAAGCTTTCAGGTGGTGTTCAGGTGGCATTCAGGTGGGACTGTCTCCTGAGAAGTTGCTTGGTCCTATCGAGAGTCCAAGCTCCTATCTCCCATCCGCACATGCCAACTTTTCCTCAACCTCAGGCTTTTCCCCTGTTCACCTTATCTGCAGTACGAGCGTCCTTTGTCTTCTTGTCGGGTTTTGGTATCTGTTTGTTCATTTCTGTTTTTCATTTCTGTTTGCGTCTCGTGTCCCAGCGTGTCATTTCGAGAAGAAAATAGTAGGAATGCACGAGAGAAAACAAAATAAATCAACAGCACGTTGTCAGCGGAATGAGAATGAGCAGCAGCCTACAACGCTGGGGGAGAGTACTGTAAGATAGCTAAGATTAGGAGCACTTGGGGAATATATAAGTTAATTAGAACGTGCGGAGAATAGAAATGTGTAATTTTCGTATATTTCAGTAGTAAGAAATACAGGAGTATTATTAGTCTCCGTTGAGAGACTATCTAACCAAATTAGTAATTTAGACTATCACACCGATACACAAAAAACAACGATGGTTGTACCTTGATATTTAAAATAACTATCAATCAAGACAAGATACCTAACACGATGTCACAATATCTCTAATGAAGTTGTTTGGTAACCTAATCGATACACGAAACAAATCAAGACGAAGAGTTTTATGAAGTACATGATGTTGCACGAGTTGATTTGAATGTGACTAGGGCGCTTATGGAAAGTATCGTCACATGCCTTTTGGATTATCCTCCGATTGTCGGCAAGGGATGTCAGTTGCACCGGAATGAGGAACACCTGTGCATGTGATGCAGTAACCATCGCGACCATAATAATAAGGAAAGCCGTATTAGAAGAGCATTTTACTTTCCTTTGGTACATGATAGATAAAAAGAATCATTGTGAAAGAAGCAATAATCTATATTTGAGCGACGATCCTAAGGATCAGCTGCCCAGTATCAATCAGAGTATACCTGTAGTTGTAGAGCAGATTGTAGAAAAGAAAACCCTAAAATGAGGTACCTTGTTGTAGCAAGAACACTGAGAACTGTACAAAATGCGTCGCATGTGGTGTGCTTATGAACTGGCCGACAAAGTGTAAAAAATGCAATCTTAGGATCAATAACAATGAGATACATATGACTAACTATCCACGGCATTGAATTTGACATTGGCCTCAATGGGGGTAATAGAAACATTGCTATCAGTGAGTCTCGCTAGGGAAAGATATTTTTTTCGAACTAGATGAATCATAAATAATAGTCAAACCCCATATATAAATAAGTCTGCTCATGATCCTTCATTTCAAACTATTTACTAAGATAGTGATTAAGCTAGAATAATTGTCTAAAAAGTCATAAACCTATTATACAGCAGTCAATTTAAACGTAAATCTTTCAATTGTACTAATTTAATTTGAAACCTTTAAATGATTTATCAATATAGTCTTAAACCTTTTTACAATTTGCCAATTTAGTCCTTCAAGCCAATTTGATTGAAAATTGTTGACGTGGAGGTGTAATCAGTGCCGATCATCCTACGTGGCATGGTCGACGCTAATGTGAATAATTTTTACAATTTTCTCCAATTTTTGGAAATTATTATTATTATTCTTTTTTCTTTCTATTTTTTTCAACTCTAGGCCGTGCGAGGTTGTTGGCCGACCATAGCTGACCAGAGGCGAGGGTTGCAGCCTTCGCTGGCCAACAGGCAACCTTGTCAGCCAACAGGCAAGGGTCGATTGGCAACCTTGCCAACCCGTAGTTGGAAAAAAAAAAAAAGTAAAGAAAATTTAAAAAAAAAAATCAAAATTATTCACGTCAGTGCCGACCATGCCACATAAGACGGTTGACATTGACTAGACTACCATATCAGTAATTTCTAGCATTAACCAGATGACAAATCGTTAAAAAATTTATAATTAAATTGACATAATTAAAAGGTTCAGGACTGAATTGGCCGTCGTATAATAAGTTTAGAACTTTTTACTCTTCATATCTAATATATTTGTAAGCAAGATCTCATATTTTAATGAGTAAATTAAAACTATTAGGGGACATGACAAAATCAAAGGAACTATGAAAAGATGGCATCAAGCACCAACTACGATAAAGATGGGAGGGCAGTCCATGATCTCTTCCTGTTCCATTTAAAAAAAGAAGAATTCGATGGAGCAAAATCAGATAAGAAAGAAGTGGAAAGCATGCGCTTACCCTTGTGCATAAAACTATGTGATTGAGAATTGCATAGGGAAAGGAGAAGGAGAGAGGGAGATGAAAAGTTAAAAGCAGGGTTGGAATTTCGTAATTTTATGCACTGTTTTAGATTGATGAAGGATCTGCTCCAGAAGCACTTTTAGACTTCTTTGGACTGTCCAAACATACAACGATGTTGTCAATTACTTTGGACCGTACTCGAGTTAATGAACTCATTAGGAGAAGTCTTTTGGACTTCTGTTCATGCAAGCGAGACTCCCCAAAGTCGAGAACAACCATGACCCAAACCAGAAGTATCCAGCGAAGGCACATATTATCAGTTTCGCCATCTACAACATCGGACGGCAAAAATGAGAGAGTTATCACAAATGGTCAGGAAAGTCACGAAAAGAACTGCACCAGTCACTGCGTATCGAAAGACTCTCTGTTATCGATGAAAGAAGAGAAGAATATAGGATTGAAAGTAAGTAGTCGCCACGAATTAATCAAGTTAACACTTCTGAGATCCCATTGCGCCTCATCACCCGATACAAATTTCAGGTGCTAAGCGCAATCGATCACTTTCACAAAACACGTCTGCATATTCAACTAATGTGCTAAGCGCAATCGATCACTTTAACAAAACAGGTCTCTATATTCAACTAATGTCAGGCAAAAGTTTTCCCACTTCTGCTTCTAGGTCCAGCTTCTCTGAAGTTCGCATCTTTCCTCCCGCTCATATACGCCCTCCCTATGCTTTCGCTGCCATGACAAAAGAGCCGGACCAGGCAAGTTGTGACATATTGCCGATTTAAGACTGCAAGTTGCTCTGCTCGAACTGACTTTCTCACTTACAACCCCAATCTAGTAGTTTAAGCCTCTTAACAGCAAACTTGATACCATTCCAGTCATATAGGGGGAAAACGGAAAAGCATGGCAAGTAAATTGTTTGACACTGCAAAAACTTTTTTGGCAACACGTCCTGGCATTCCTTTTGTCTGACATTCCATGACTGCCATTTTGCATCACAATCCGAGGTTCTCCCTTTTTGCTGCCACAAGAATGTTCTAAGAGGTGGAAGCATGGACAGTAGACAAGAGTCACAAAATCGACCCAGAATTGTCTGTCTGACGCTCGATAGCTTAACGCAGCAACTTGTTTGGGATTCAACACTCAGCTTGTGCATTGTCTGTTTTGATACGGATCATCACTATGCTGAAAGAAGTGTTGTTGGATCTGTCCAAGCAGCAGCTGCGTTTCCAGCAGGCAAACCTTATCATAAAACCTTCACCCCCACCAGAGAACAAACTTAGATACCAATACTTCAGGCAGCATGATATATGCTAGTGAGAAATTTGTCCGCCATATGCTCCAGTATCAGATTTCTGAAACAATGACACAAAAGTAAATTACGTTATAAAAAGAGCAGGAAGTTCCACGTGAACTGCTAAACTACAGATGGATGGTGAAAAAGAGAAACCTGACACAATAGTCAGTAAAAACAAAAACACCAGTTTCGCAAGTTCCAAACAGATTGTAATGCATTACTGGTCAGTACTCCAGAAATGTTATTCTTAGATGACATGTAATCACAATGAACGGAATTTTTTGCAAAGGAGTTGGCAATAACCAATCATTATAATCAACTAATTAATTTATGGAAACTTAAAAATCGTAATCATGGGAACCTCAAGAGGATGCTATGCCTACAAATCAAAGAGATATTTTAAATAAATAAAAACGCATTGCTAATGGTAATATCAGATCTTACTCATGCATGAGAGAGGAAAAATGCCAACAGATTGAATTGCAAGCCAAAGTCCCTCAGTTTGGCTTCACCAAGTAGGAAGCCCACACTTCATCTGCTGGAGGTGGCGGTTGAACCCAGTGCCCAGGTATGTGGCTACAGTATATACAATATTTCTGTGAGGAAATGACAGAATTTCCGAAACCACTACCAGCGCACTTAACTTCTCTTGAGCTCAGTGATTGAGAAGAAAAATCTATATATGGTGCTTGAACTTTGAAGCTGATCGAGAAATAACAATTGAGGTAGAGACTCTAGCAGTAATAAATGCATGCCACCAATGTACATTCCTACGGAAGCATCATGATGGAAGTAGCAAAGACGATGAACAAAATAGAGAGATCAGCAGGACACAGAAATTATTGACTAAACAAACAGGCAAACATCTCACTATCACACCATTGAAACCAGAGATTCTTGCCCCAGGCTCTCTAATCTCTTCACATACTAGTCGTGGATTTAGTTTACTGTTCTCATTTCCTTTTCTTCATAGAGGGGGAAGATAGAAATCAACCCCAAGGCCTCTTGGATTTTCCCAAGGTGGCCCATCATTAGGCCAAACCTCCTGGATCTTGCTCTCACTTACCCTGATTATTCCTCTTATTTTAGTTGGTTGGTCTCACATGTACATTGATATCAATATATAAAAAATGCACCTAGTCAATTAACAGGCAGGATACATAACCTCGTAAAATAAAGGTAGCAAAAAAGAATGTGTGTCCTCACCTTCCTCCCGTTCTTAGATATGCATCCCATGTTCTTCTGACCTGCGTGGTATATAAGAAAACATCAACTTTCCCTTGCTGATTCGCATAAAGCAGATAATTATCACTTAATTATGCTGCTAACAAGGATGGCCTTAACAAAATATGATACATGATGCATAGGGGCTATTAAGGAAACTCAGAACACCAACAGTGATTTGTTGTTTAGATCTGCGGTGATGTAAGGCCAACCAGACTCTCATTGTTAGGTCAGAAAACTCAGCCCTGATACTGATCTAATTTAGGAGCAAGGAATAAACCAAAACCACACGCAATCTAACCTCTATAAGAGTCCCCATATCAGTGCTACTGCCATGATAGTAATGATAGAACTCAATCGGAAGATTTGCCAAGGCATCATAAGATCCACTATGAGCTTTCCCTTCTGGTGCTTCTTTCTTGGATTCATTATGACCGCCCGTTAAATAGCTAATGTTGCCTTCCTCATCAGTAATTTCATCTTTGTTTTCAAGCTTTTGATGAGTGACATCATTTTGATCTTTCAGGTCAGACCCAGCAGTATCAGCTGTTTTGCGAGATTCTTCGGCAGTCACAATGGCATCTCTTGCAGCGTCTGCATCAGCTGCGATGCGAGCCTGGATCTCCTCTTCCTCAACAGCAACTCGAACTCTCTCAAGAAACTCATTATCCTCCTCCGGGAGAAAATGTCCTGGCAAAACAGACCAACCATTCGTACTTCCAGGTGAGCTAGTACTGAGAAAATTTGCCATGAATGTAACAAACGGTTGCCCTTTTCAGCAACTGAACAACATAAAAATTGCAATCTTTGATGAAACACGCAAATTAAAGGAAATGAGTTTCTAGTACATAGTTACAACACTCACACAATCGGTTCACCTATTCACAAGTAGACACACCAATTACAATCAAGGACATAAATGCCCAATACACAGGTGGGAAAATTCAAAAAGTTCACATAAAATGACAGCTCAATCTGACTGACAAATGAAAGAGTAGATGCCTCCGTAGTTGATAACATGTGTAATTCATTTCCTCCGAGATAGCAAAAAGCCAGTGGAAAGTTGCACATTACAGAAACACAACACGGAATGTCATAAAAGTCATAAAGCTGGTAGAAACTGCAACAGGTATCACAGACAACACATGGGTAAGCACTAAGCATGAAAGTTTACCCTGCTTCTTCAGTTTTCTAACCCTCATTGACCGTAGCTCCTGCAATTTCTCCACAATCAAGACAAGCTCTAGCTGGAAAGCAAAAGAACGAATAAGTTCATTAAACAAGTGCAACAAGAGCCAAAGAAAACACATCATAGGTAGCGGCAATACAATACAAAGAATCAATCTCCAAAAATGTCTTTAGAAGGAAATGTCTTTAAACATAAAAATCGGGTTCTCTGCTCTAAAATATTTGTGATATTCAAGGAAATCGAGTCAATATAAGTAAAATCAATCAATACTGTCAGGCAATTGGATAAAGAGAGCATTCATTGGGAAAGTGGCATATTTACTTCATCCCACAAAGCAATTAACAAGAACACGGACGAAAATTTCGAACTGACAACAATTCTGAATTCTTCATGCTAGTTATTAGCACCATTTTCAAAACTTCTTTGAATTACCAGCAGTAAAACTAACAAATATGTACAACAAGAATTGAGCATATTGGTGATCAGTGAGACCTTGGTCATCCACAACATAAAGTAATAAGTGTAGCCCATTGAGCGACTTAGTTTAGAGTCAATGATGTAAAGACAGAGTAAGACAATGCTAAGACGTGTTACATATCCAAAACATCACCATGAAGAATCTAAAGTAGCACATTCAATAAAAGCAAATGAAAGAGCGAATTCAAGACATGACAGAGAACCTCTTCCTCCAAAAATAAAGTGCAAGGATCCAAACAAGTGGAGTGAACAGACTAGCAGCGCTCACCTCGGATTCCAACCTCCTCCTTTCCTCCTTTGCTTTAAGCTTTGCTATTTCCTTCATCTTTTCTATCTGAACATCACCAGATGACATTTGTTTCAATTAGAAACTCGGAACTACAACTCCAAAATGTGGACAGTAAAGTAACAATCATCATGAACATATTAGTCCAAGTTACATTCCCATTTGCAAGGTTAGTGAATCCAAGGAACTCCATTGAGACTTCACATCAATGTTTTAAAGAGCATCTATTTAAGCTTCTTCAACCTACGAGCATACTCAAAATACTTCATCTCATTCCTCCAATTGTGCCACGCTGTACATACATATCTATGACTTTTAAGCAGTCAAAGCTTTTCCCCTATCGGGAACCGATATTTCTGCTAGGGACACAAATGAAGTTAATCAGGCCAATGCTCCCCTTCAAAGATCACGCGACAAGTGACGAGAAGACTCAGGACACGATCGATGCTGAGCAAACAAATGACAAATCCACGACCTTCGCATCTCATAACACATACGCCACAATACCTTGCGTCTCGCAATATCCTTGGCGATCTCCCTTGCTCTCCACTCGTCGGCATCCTGATCAGCTTGGTCAAACCGTTCGCGCTCCTAAAATATTCACAGAACGGCAAGTATCAGACAAAACGAGCACTCCGGCCCAACACTAACCAATTACCGAAAGACAACTCAAGGGGCCAAACGACCATTTAAACAAACAGCTTGCCTTCGTCTGCTGTTCCGCCACGCGCCGCCTCCTCCTCTTCCTCCAGAGCTTATTCCGCCTCGACTTGGACAGCCTGCTCGACAGTCTGAAGACCGCAGATTTCTCCTTCCAGGGACTCGCCTCATCCGCGACGACTCTGAACGGCTCGAGCTGGGCTCTCAATTTCGAAATCACAGAGCTCGCAGCTTCCAGCGAGCGCATCTCCTGCAACTCCAGACCAATGCCCTCGTCCTCGACGTGCTTCAAGAACTCGCGCGCCGGACCACCGCAAGCCCCGCTTCTCGCGCCTTCACCGCAAGCTTCGGATTCTCTGATCGTCCCCAGCAACTCGAGCTCCCTCCGCCTGTCGATGCGCTCATGTGCTTAACAACACGGTGCTAAGAAACAACAATTCAAAATCGAAGCGAGACCGAAAGGGGGGGGAGGATCAAGTGGCGGCGACCATACATTGCTTTCGCTTGCGCGAGCGTCTCCTGCAACTCTCGAACTCGATCGCGGACGTTCGCGCCGCTCCAGAACGCGCTCGACGGCGGCGGATGAGGCGGTAACATCGGGTACCAGGTCGGCGGCATCGCCGGCGGCGGCGGCGGCGGCGGCGCAAGATTCATGGTCGGCGAGAGTTAGCGAAACCAATCAAACCTGCGACGGTGCTGAACACGCGGCTTCGGGTTTTACGGCGGTCGGACGTTCATAAGAAATGAAAAAGCTCTCTGGATGATTAAAATAAAAATCATAAATTAGGGATCGAAATGAAATTCTCCAAAAAACTTGGGCTAAATATAAATTCTTCCCACTTTTTATACATGGGAAAAAAAACACAAATGGCACATGAACTTTGACTCAATGTATAAAGTCATCTCTAAATTTTTAATTTGTTTAATGTAATTCTTTGATTTTAGCTCAATGTATAATGTGGTCCTTAAACTTTTAATTTATTTAAATATGGTCCCTAAATTATTTATACATGTCCAATATTATCCTTCGATTATTCAAGTTAACCGAATTTACTGATTTGGCTTTTAACCTGATAAGTTTGAATGGTGAAAAAAAAAATGATGCGTGCAGCCACGTATGATGTTCAATCCAAATTAGAATCTAATAAATAATTCATTTAATTTGTCTGCTTGTTTAATTTGGAAAATCAGCAAATTCCATGAACTTGAATGAATAAAATGATATTTTCATATAGTAGAAGATCTATATTAAACTTCTACTAAAAGTTCAATGACAACATTAAACAAATTAAAATTTCAATGACGACATTATACATCGGGCCAAAATTCAGACACCATATTGAACAATATCAAAGTTCAAAAAATGATATTGTATATCGAGCCAAAGTTTAAAAAAAAACGATATAAATAATTATCCCTTTTTACATATTAGTCAGTGATCTTAATTAACTCGGCTAAATTGAATTTGTTATGTCGGGTGACCTATGTTTGCGAACATCACCATAGCGATGGCCATGTAGGATGAGAAAATTGATTTTATAAAACAAAAAAGTGAACTTTCTATCCAAAGAAAACTAACATAACTAGCATATGCCTAATTTGCAATTTTTGTGCAAATTTTGGGAATCAAACGAAAAACATGAAAGTTTCATGACTCAAATGCAATATCGACATGAATTTTAGAACTTCTAAAAAAATGTGTTACTATTTCCGGCAATATATGTAAAGTGCAATGACTACTATTGCCCGGCTAAATGTATAGGTGATAACTCCCAAAATACAAGAGGTGATGACATAAGCATAGTTGCCTTGACGAATTCTATTTAGATGTGAACATTAAGGATGCGAATGGTAACCATTCTGTTCTAGAAAATCAAATTCTTGTCAGAAATTGATTTTTGAAATTCTTGCTAGAAATTGATTTTTTGAGGAGAAATTTATTTGGTAAAACATAACTAATTCTGCTCTAAAAATTGATTTTTGGAACAGAAATTTATTTTATTTTATTTTATTTTTTTGGGTACCTCAAAAAAAATAAATTTCACTTAAAGTAGGTGCCCAAAGGTATTCTAAGCCATTTTGTAAAGTTTTGAAATTTTTGATTTTTTTAATTTTTTTGGGCATCTTAAAAAATTAAATTTCATTCAAAGTGGGTGGCCAAAGATTTTTAAGCCATTTTGTGAAGTTTTGAAATTTTTGATTTTTTTTTATTTTTTAGGCACTTCAAAAAATTTAAATTTCACTCAAAGTGAGCGGCCAAAGGTATTCTAAACCATTTTGTGAAGTTTTAAAAATTTTAATTTTTTTAATTTTTTTTTGCACCTTAAAAAAATTAAATTTCACTCGAAGTGGGTGGCCAAATGTATTCTAAGCCATTTTATGAAGTTTTGAAATTTTTGATTTTTTTTTTGTTTTTTTGGACACCTCAAAAAAATTAAATTTCACTCAAAGTAGGTACGCAAAGGTATTATAAGCTATTCTGTGAAATTTTGAAATTTTTGATTTTTTTTATTTTTTTTGGACACCTCAAAAAAATTAAATTTCACTCAAGGTAGGTATCCAAAGGTATTCTAAGCCATTTTGTGAAATTTTGAAATTTTTTATCTTTTATATATTTCTTTAAAAAAATTCACCAAATTTCCTATTTTCTCGAAATCTTGACTTTTTTTTATTTTCTGGAAATTTTTATGAATTTTTCTGGAATTTTTCAATTTTTATGCATTTTCTGAAAAAAAAAATTAGTGAGAAAAAGAGAGAAAATAGAAAAAATGCATTCTGGAAGAGAGAAGTCATAAAAAGTAGCTTCTCTTTTTCTTGCCAAAAATTCATTCTGAAATAAAAAAATGCATTCTGAAATCAAGAATGCATTCTAGAATTAAGTATTTTTAATAAATGCATTTTTATTTCAAAATGTGAAAATTACTCCAAAATGCATTCCGAAAATTTTTTAACAAACTCATTTTTATTTCAGAATCCATTCTAGAATATAATTTCTATTCCATAATAGATTTGATGCGTGCCTTAAGTTGTCCTCTCTACATGAACCTTGGCTCCACTTCCTTATGGACGAAATAGGCAGCCGTACAAATGCATGATTATCCCTTCCGATTTTCACATTTTGTTCGTCCCCCTAGTCTTTCCCCCCTTTTTTATTGCTAAATTGGATGGTTTATTTGGAAGCATCAATGACCCGATACGCTAATTCATATTTAAAAAAAAAAACGTTGAATCATCAAAACACTTTCCCGTTCAACTAAATTCATGTCCAATGGCATGGGATTGAGTTCAAGTGACAAGCATACTCATCCTTCTCGTTCAGTGTCACAATTTGAGTTATCATATTTTCTGAAGTCACTTCTAAAAAACGCAGATCTCTGTATCTACGATAATTTTCCAATATATATGAGACATGAAGATTGCTATATGGTTAGGGATTAGTTAGATACTTCAAGAGTTCAGGACACTCCATTGATACGAAAATAAGTTCAGGTCCATGAGAATAAGAAATTATTATATTTTTTATGACGGGAGGAATACCATCTCACCTATCTTATGGATTAGGTCAAACGCAAATAAAATAAGACGTTATATCCCTTGCATCACCTTCTAAACAAGAATACAAGTTTAAAATTTCCCAAAAGACAAAATACATCTCACTTATAGTTATGGCAGCGTCTTTAGCACATGAATGGAACAATCCAACAATGCAAGACAACTTCCGCATGCAGACAGATAGCAAGACATCAACGAGACAACAACATAAAGAAGAGGAAAACTAAACCAGAAAGGAGATAAGATGGTGAGCGTAAGATGTTCATCTTTCTTTTCTTTCTTTTTATTAACCAAAGCATCAACGTGAGTCCACAGCCATCGCAGCGAAATAGATTATGGGACTCCATTGCATGACAAGGTACGTAGCCTCATGCTAAAGCACAGAACATTGGTCATATTGGGATCTGTTCTTGATATTAAAACCCAAATGTCCTCAATCCCTCGAACAAACAAACTGGAAACAGCTCCATCCAGTGAAGCAACTCCACATTTGGCATCTGGGTTTGTAGCAAGATGAAGCAGGAATCTGCAGTAGATTTAGAAATCCTTTGCTCGTGCATTATTACATTGATTGTTGGCAGCAATGCCGGAGGAATTGCGGTGTACTGGGGCCAGAATGGAAATGAAGGTACCTTGCAAGAGACTTGCGCCACGGGCAACTATGACTTGGTCAACATAGCTTTTCTCCCGACCTTCGGCAGTGGCCAGCAGCCCATGATCAATCTTGCCGGTCACTGCGATCCGACCGTCAATGGTTGCATGGGTTTGAGCTCCGATATCCGGTCCTGCCAGGCCAGAGGCATAAAGGTGATGCTTTCTCTCCGAGGAGACAAAGGCAGTCCCCCGATGACCTCCAAACAGGACGCTGCGGAAGTCGCGGCTTATCTCTGGAACAGCTTCTTGGGTGGCCATTCGTCGTCCCGCCCTCTTGGCAACGCGGTCGTTGATGGCATTGACTTTGACATCGAAGGAGGGTCCAATGCGCACTTCGATGATCTAGCGACCTACTTATCCGAATACGGTAAAAGAGGTAACAAGGTCTATCTAACTGCAGCTCCTCAGTGCCCTTACCCTGATGCTTGGCTCGGAGGCGCGCTCAAGACCGGCCTGTTCGATTACGTCTGGGTCCAGTTTTACAACAACCCTCCCTGCCAATTCAATTCCTCCGCCATTGACAATCTTGAAGATGCTTGGAAGCAGTGGATCACCATTCCTGCAAAGCAAATCTTCCTGGGGTTGCCTGCGTCCCCCAATGCTGCCGGCAGCGGCTTCATCACCCTCAGCGATCTTTTGTCAGAAGTTCTTCCGAGCATTGAACGATATCCTGAATACGGAGGCGTGATGCTGTGGTCGAGCTACTACGATGATCAATCTGGATACAGTCATGCTATCAGGAAATATGTTTGACTTTCAAACATCGCGCTCTTGACCTGTAATAAACATATTTGTCTATTTTATGATATATGTTGGTATAAGAAATTATTATCTAGTCGCCTACTTCTTTTATCATTAGATTGTATTTCCTTCTTTGGTAACTCGAAGATTACAAATCATACGACCGCGATATCATATGTTCATATAATATCCGTCTTGTAATTTGTGCAAGGTCAAAATTAGTACCGATGGCTCCTCTTTATGGGAGCACTTAAGTGTCGAGTAAAACTTCACCTGATTGCACTCAAGTTTTGGAAATGTCTTCACCTCATGCGATCTCACGAACGAGGATTCAGGCCGTTGCGAGGCTAGATTTGGCTACCGGCAAGCGACTCTAGTACCGGCCAGCCACGCCTGAGATCGCAGGAACCCAAGTGATGCCGCCTCAGTTTGCGCGACCTCAAGCGAGGCTAGCCGGCGGCTGAGTTTCACCGGCAAATAATTTGAGCTTTTTTTTTTTAAATAAAAGTAGCAAAAGTCTTTACAAAGTGTAAGTTTTTCCAAATAGCATTTAAGTCAAAATTGCTTCTCAATGAGTTTTTCAAATACACTTTACCAAAAAATATTTGCATTTCGAAAAAATCCTTTTATCCCAAAGGGTTTTGCATTTTCTCAAAAACTTTTCCCCAAAATTGAACCAAACGTACTCACGGTGAATATTAATTGCTTTTAGTAGTTAGGATTTGAGTCTGGATAAGATAACAAGCTGTCCTGTCCAATGTTTGGGAACGTCCTCCGGACCAGACAAATCCGGACATGTGCAGATAAAACATCGGATGAAAAATCCGGAGTGGGATAAATCTGAACTGGATAAGAAATCTTTCAATAAAAAAAAAAAAAAACTTCACAAAAGAAGAAGAGATTGTAGGCATGATGCAACTGGTCTTTCAAGTTGCGCACAGGCGTTTGCATCATCGGGTCTTTGAGATGCCCTCTGGTTGTTCCAAAGAAAGTTCTCTTGCTCCTGTTCTCCTGTCGAACTCATTGAATTAGTCGAATTTTTTTCATTTTGAATTTTAAAATTTGATAAAATATTACATATTTTTTAATCTTATCTTGAAATATACCAAGCACTTGATACAATTCTGAGTATTTAATATCTCAAATTATCCTATTATATTCTAACCATCATCTCAACCATCAAACACGACTGTCGGATTTCAGATTAGTTTCCTTCTCAACCTCGCCCGCCACCCCCCCCCCACCCCCCATCGAAAGCACAAAAACAAAGCATCTTATCGCCGACGTGACGTGACGTGACGGATCAATCGCGTCGGCCCGGGGTGCGGCTCACGTGCGATTCAACTTGGCCGTCGCTGAACGATGGGAAAAGGCGGTCTTATTGATGGGTTTTGATTGCACCGAAAAAGCTTCTTCGTCCGTGCGTCCCGCGACCTGACGTGTCGGGCGAGAGCAACGTCGGTTCCGATTTGTGGGGATCCACGTCGTACCAAAGCCGACACGACTGTGTACCTCGTTGTCTGTCGCGAAAGCAGTCACCTTTTTCAAAAATTTTCAAACCCGAAAAATATCGATGAACTAGTAAATGCCGTAACGCCGTGATCGATCGATCGATCGGTCGGTCGTCGTCGTCGCTGAAACGCCATACAAAAATCTTGCCGTCCCTCCACGCGCACAGCGACAATCTCTCTCCGTCTCTCTCTCCCTGTGTCGTCGTGCCGGCCTCGATCTCTCTGCGACCGGTTCAAATCGTTGAAGAGTGCTTCGGCAGCACTGTCGCGCACTAACCCAGTCTTCGCCTCCGTCTCCGTCGTCGGCATTTCGCATTCCGCGAGATGAGCGTGTGCTGAAGGGAAGGCGTCCCGGCGATCACGAGAGCCATGGCCACGAGCTTCGGTTCGAGGGCGCCCCACAATCAGAGGGCGAGCAACGGCGCTCATGGCTCTTCTTCTTCGTCGGCGTCGTCGTCGTCGGCGTCGTCGTCGTCGGCGGCTCCGGCGGCGAGAAGTAACGGCAATGCAAGCCAGGGACAGAGCAATCGCCCCAAGGCTCCGGGCTCCAGGCGCTCCGTCACCCCTAACTCCCGAGCGCACGCCAATGCCGGCGCCGACGAAGGTTAGTTTTCCTACCTCTGAGATTTGAGCAAAATGAATTTTTGGCTTCTGGGTTGACTTGGGTGGGACGGGTCGGTTCTCTGACCTCGGTGGGAACTGAGTTTAGCTTGAGCTCGACTTGATCAAGTGTTTCGTGACTCGAGCTCGGCTTCGGGTCAACTCCGAAGATATTTTTGATTTGAAGCTGGAGCTCGAAGTTGAAGTTGAAATGCCGTTTCCGCAGTAGAAAGAAAAAATGAAGCTGGTCCTATGCTACCACGTAACTGTAGTTGAGATATGGAAAAGAATAAAGCTGACTACTTGACTGATTTCATGGCTATTTAGTACTGCTCTTTAAACTCAGCTTCAAAAAGAGTGCATACACATCGAGTCATGTTGTCTATTGACTCTGCTTCTTTAGGTTGGCATCACATTCTTTTATAAGCCGCGAAGTTGTTTCCAGTGGTTTTCAAATCTAAATTTGAAAGTAGGAATTGCGACCGCAAAATGATTTTGCTGATTAAAGCTCGCTTTTTTATCGTAATTTCCATGATTAAGTGATTATTCAGGTGCTCATGGCAATAGTCCATTAATTAAATAACTTTGTGCAACAAATAGTCTGTGATGCTCGGAACATCAGTTTTTATGATTTGGGGTACCGATTCAAGCTGGAGATCCCTTAGCCACCACGTATTCTCTCCCGCTACATTTTTTGCCTTACTTGGACCATGAAGCTGCTGAAAATAATATCAAAGTCATCAAACGTGTGCATTTCAATTAGTCCATGCACAAATTATCAATGAGTTTGATTTCGTTTCATTTGATTATGAAGTTTGATGAACAATATAATCTCCTGCAGTTGAGAGATTGATGCATTTTGTCTGTTGCCTTTATCTTCTCAAATTCTCAAGTTAAAGCTTGTTGGAATTTGCAGATTCAGGCAGGGTTAGAGTCGCTGTCAGACTTAGACCAAGAAACTCAGAGGATCTACTCTTGGATGCTGACTATGCTGATTGTGTCGAATTGCAGCCTGAGGTTTGGTTATCTCTATTGAAAACCCAGATATACGGCTTTTCTGAGTTGGCACTGAATATCTGTACTGCAGTCTTACCATGTGAACATAATGTTTTGCAAGGAACATCAGTAGAGCCTTTGAGCTAAGTTAAATTTTTGTGCTTTCATGTAGATGAAGCGGTTAAAGTTGAGAAAAAACAATTGGAGTTCTGAATCATATAGATTTGATGAAGTCTTCATGGATACTGCCTCCCAAAGACGTGTTTATGAAGTGGTAGCAAAACCTGTTGTTGAGGTAAGTAACTTAAGTGTATGAGCATCTTCACTGTTATGTATATGCAAATTGAAAGTGTGTACGTGGCACTAGCCTTCTGTCACAGGAACTCTATTATGGGATAACTTTATTTGTTGTTTCATTTTATAACGTCAGTCTAGAGCAATTTTGGTGGAGGGGTTTATCTCAGAATTTGTCAGTGACCAAGTTAATATGGCCCACCTTTTGAGTCTCCAATAAATATTTCATCATATGCATATCCAACTTATACATATAAACTATGTAATCTATAGGTGAGGGGTTGATAATCTCTGTTTGCATAGGAAAAAGAGTGATGGACGTATTAACTCATAATTAACTTGCCAATAACATGATCCCCCAATCCTTTGGAATCATCTTCAAGAAAGACCCCCAGAAAACTCTAAATACACTTGGACCCTATGCTTCATGAAAAGCATAGATTTATCGCTAGAGCAGAGCAGAGCCAGCACAAGTATAAAACCGGGTGTCATTTACTAAGTTTGAATTAAATCTAAGATGTTCTTACACTTTCCATGCTGGATTACTATGCCATTCAAAAAATTGAGTATCAGATTTTGAAATTCTGGATGACAAGAGTGCGCTTAGAAGTTATAACTTTTTGGGACTATATAGTGGTCTAAGTGTGCTATCAGAATTTTTCTCTCTTCTTTCTTTTCTTTTTTTTTTTTTTTTGGGGGGGGAACGGATAATGGAAGGCTTAGATCTCAGTGATTTTTGCTTTTCTAGCAGAGTGTTATGAGTGGCTACAACGGGACTATCATGGCTTATGGTCAAACTGGCACTGGCAAGACGTACACAGTTGGGCGACTAGGCAAAGATGATGCATCAGAGCGTGGTATAATGGTTAGAGCTTTAGAGGACATCATTTCTAATATTTCTCATGCTTCTGGTAGCGTGGAAGTATCCTATCTGCAGGTAATTACGTTGACATGTGATGCAGTAACTGTCATGTTTTTTTGGGCTAGAACAGAGCTTACTGCCTAGCAAGAAAAACTGATTTATCAGCAATGTGCCATCTTATTTAAGTTTATAAGCTAGATGGATTTTGGAAGTTTTTAGTCTACTTAATCAAATAACTATTCTACTCTTGGTTGACCAAGGTCAGCCTTATGAGGCTTAATGGCTTATGTCTTGGAACTCTATTTCTTGTGATTATTTAAAGCCCAAACTTGTGATATGAACTGCTTTAAATGCCAGCCACATTAATGTGCTTTGTACTGAAACTAAGGTCCTGTCACCCAGTATATCATACACGAATAGCTTCTGTCTGTTTCTTGTCTTTCTGCATGCGTCTCTGGTTGATTACGCAATACTTGGTCAGGGCTTATTCTTGATCAAATAGACACAGAGGTTTTAATTGTAAATTACCTCCACTAATTTCTTTTTTTTTTACTATTGCTTCTCAGTTATATATGGAATCCATACAAGATTTGCTCTCCCCAGAAAAGATTAACATTCCCATTACTGAGGACCCCAAAACCGGGGAATTGGCACTGCCTGGAGCCACAGTAGTTAATGTTCATGGTGTCGATCATTTTCAAGAGTTGTTGCAAGTTGGCGAGGCAAATCGTCATGCAGCTAATACAAAGCTAAATACTGAATCTTCACGCAGTCATGCGATTCTCATGGTGGGCATTTTCTATCAGTTTTATAGAATCATTGTACCTTAATTTCTAGAGGACCTTTTTGGTTCTTTTAATTGACATGATGTTAACACTGAAGGAATGATTTTTAATCCTAGGTCAATGTTCGAAGATATGTTGATGGTCAAGATAAAGATGAGACCAATCTCCAGGACAGGGATCAGACTAATTTACCTCGTAGCATGCCCATTCCTATAGTTCGCAAAAGCAAATTGCTAATCGTGGATCTTGCTGGATCAGAAAGACTAGATAAATCTGGTTTGTGACTATCCTATAATATGTTCTTGGAAGCCACTATTTCCTGATCCTTTGGCGACACTCACATTTGATACTGAACATATCTTTTATTCATTGTTATAGAGTTGTTTCCTGAAGTTTCCATGGCAAATCCACTGTGTTGCAAGTTCTACACTTTTCCTACTTTTTATGCTTGTCCTTAGGAATTTGGGCGTCCTGTAAAAGTACTTTATGTATTTTATTGTTATTGATGCAGGCAGTGAGGGCCATTTGCTTGAAGAGGCTAAGTTTATTAATCTTTCTCTCACTTCTCTCGGCAAATGCATAAATGCCTTGGCTGAGAACAGTGCACATATACCTTTCAGGGACTCTAAGCTGACAAGATTGCTTCGTGATTCATTTGGAGGTGCATGAATACAACTTTCAGCTACCATTCTTAACTTAATACTAGCTTCCTAGAGATTAAAAAGAACTTTGAAAACTTTGTTTGTGACACTGACCTTCTAGTGACTAAATTAATATTCAAATCATTTAATTTAGTGCATTGTCTTACTTCAGTCTTCAAATATTAAATATGCATTTACTGCCAGACTTAGTTGCGAGACATACCATATCCTTCAATCTTCAAATATGTACATACATATTTTTTACATTTTTCTCTATACATCACTGGTTGTGAATGTAACAGCAGCTTCTCGGTGCTTTTCCATGTGCAAAATAATAGCTTCATCCGATTACATGCTATCATTCTTTCATTAGTGTTTTTTTTTTTATTTTTTTAAGATTTGAGTGTGCTATGAACATCCTAGATGAATGATTCAGTTAAGAATTGGTTATTCAAGAATATCTCTGCAAACCTTCTTTCTCAGCTTGTCGATAGTTTTTATGTGATAGGTTCAGCAAGGACCTCGCTTATCATAACGATTGGGCCATCTGCACGACATTATGCTGAGACCACTAGCACGATTATGTTTGGGCAGCGGGTGAGATAGATAAGAGTTCATTATGCAAAAATACTACAAATCATTGTGCACACATTGGTAGTAGACAATCAATAGCTTCTGAAGTTGAATTCTGATATTTATTATGATAATGAGTTCATCATCACACCTGTATCGCAATGAGTTCCTCTATTGGACGGAGAACAATCAGAACTGCATTACTTAAAGTTTAAGGTTTTCTTTTCCTATCTGTGAATCCTGGTTTCATTTCAGATGAGAAGATGTTCATTGTGTCAATTTTAAGTTTGGTTGAATAAATTAGAAGATACAAATATCAATCTGTATATGTCTAAAAAGATGATGATTATGGTCTATCTACTCTTATCCGCCATACAGAGCTGATTTCTGAGAATATTTCTTTTGGTTTTTACCTTTGTTGAGAAGATCATGACAGCAGCTGTAAAACAACATAACTACAAGTGACTCATATAAAATGATAAGAATGGTCCACTGATGGTTGTCGAAGATGTGCTGAAGGAATGCTGCTCTAGAAAGTCAAGCTGAAACTGGAAAGTGCTGAAGAAAAGAGGGAAAGAAAAGAATCTACTAGAGAATAATATAAACACATGGATATCCTTTGTGTGTGTGTGTGTGTGTGTGAGTGCAGGTGGGCATATTCATGCACATGGTGTTGAGTATATGCATGCCGACTGCACGTATGTCTCTGTATTATTGCAAGTGGATTTGTATATGTGTGTATACATACATCATCTGCCAATCTTTTTTATTATAATGCCATGGAAGCTTGATTATGAGTTGCTTTTGCAGGCAATGAAAATTGTTAATATGATGAAACTCAAAGAAGAATTTGATTATGAAAGTTTATGCCGTAAGTTGGAGAGTCAGGTAGACCACCTTACTGCAGAAGTGGAGAGGCTGGAAAAGTTGAGAGAGAATGATAAGGGCAAACTGGAGAGACAGCTTAAGGAGTGTGAAGACTCTTTTTCCAGGGCAGAAAAAAGTCTAATGAAAAGGTCCGAGGTAGTTGACTCTACTGCTAGTGTTACAGCTTCATTTAATATAATGACACCTTTTTATCACTGGTTCAGATTGGTTTCCTATCTCCTTGTCCGGTTTGTCTGGTGGAATAAATACAGTTTTCTTATACTTTCTTGAAATGTCTTTTCGGTGATGCTTCTTCATTTTCTTCCAGTTCTTAGAAAAGGAAAATGATCGTCTGGAGTCAGAGATGAAAGACATTTTATTTGAATTAAACCGCCAAAAAGATCAGAACGGTCTGATGCATAACAAGATTTCAGAGCACCAAGCAAATATAAATTACGTCCAGGTACCTCCTTCATTCAAATGCTTTACTTCTCTGAAGACATTTCCTCTTTCCTTACTATGTTGTTGGTGCCTTCTTACTGAACATTCCATATCATGGTAGTTCTCTTTAATAAAATACAGGACAATGTGGCAGCATGATAGGGACTTGCTATCAGTTTTTCTAAATTGACTGGCGTTATGCTCTGAGAAGTTAGTATAATTTTCCTGCAAAATTAGTGTTAATGCAATTAACTTTTGTTCTACCTGCAGTAAAACTCATAGGTTGAAAATGCTCAACTAACTTGTCTATGAAAGGCACAATTTCTTAATTTTTTATCATATTGAAACCAATTCAAGTTCTTATGTAACCTGCAGACCTACTTTCCTAAAGCAAACTTGCATGCAGCCAGAGCAGGTGCGCCTGGTCACTGTTGGGAAAACTACTTGATTGGATGCTAAGGAGTTGGCTTTTGAATCACCATCTCAAGTGTTAATTTAAACGTCACATGACTAAGACCTAGTGACCTATGCCTCCATATGTTCAAGAGAGGACCAACACAACCTGAACTTCTTTCCCCAGTAGGCATAGGCAATCTCTTTACCGGTGTAGTTACAACTAGTCTCCTTATGAGATTTTAAAGCTTAAAACTCACCATTATTCTCTTCTTGAAAGCTTGCACATTTCATCTATTCTTACTTGACAATATCAGCTCAGCGGGTTACGTTTGACCCCAGAGCATAGGCTTGATGTCAGGCCGGGCTCTTCCACATCTATACCCATACACTTTTGCCATTTAAAGCCCACCCAATCAACTGAAAAGTGACGCTTGGTGCAAAAGATAACAAAAAGGAAAAAAATGGATCTGGGCAGGCTAGGTAAGCTGAATTTTTGAAGGCCCAGGCCAGGCTTGTCCATCGCAAACTCTGTATCCTGGATTTGGCTATGCTCAATACTAAAGGCAAAAGCACTAGACCAAGCTTAATAAGGTGATTGGCAGGTGTGTCAAACCTCGAGGTAGCCAACCCTATGGTGGAAGTGGATAGATTGGGCGAGCCCCATTTAACCTGATTTGACTGTTCAATCCAGCTCCAGTAGCCAGCTTGTGTGTTTTCCCATTAACTTTATGTCTTTTTACGGTTTGCCGTGGGCATGGTGCTGAAAATATTGTCAATGATATGTGATAGAGGCTGGGTCTTGAAAATAACCCTTGTAATCCTGCTAATTTTCGTAGTGAAGTCTGTATATTGAGAATCAGCGACCTATGTTTTTCTCCTCATGGAATGCCTTGTAGGTTGTAATACTTCTATAGGTAATGGTTTTGGTTGCTGAGATAAAAAATGAATAATGTGGTCACAATGTTAATTCCTCATCCGGAAACCCATTCTTTCAAGGGTTAGTGTCCTAATGTTTAAGTAAGTGTGGAAGTAGGAAAAGATATAACACGAAAAGAGCAAACCCCGACGTGAAATTTTAGAATGTTTGCTTTCCTTGATTTTATAGAATTATACAAAGGCATATGCAAACCATTAACTCTTCTGTAAAAAAGTGAGACTAACCAATGAAGTCACTTGTGTTGTTACCTTTGTTTGGGTTATCTTGGTAGACCATCGTATGGCTTGGCCAGCACAGCAGTAAGTTAAACCATATGGATGTCCAGAAGGAAGCTTGACAGCTGTCTTTCCCATTTTACATGCATGTGCTTCATGATATTTTGTTCTGTTACATTTATTAGACATCCTTGGACTTGGTATCAAACATAAATGGTTACATGCAACTTACTTACTGTAATTCAGCCCGTTACTATAAACAAATTCTTTGTGGCTCTTAGGAGCAGCAGCGTCTAGAAGCATCTACTTATCAGAGCGTACTAGCAGATACCACACAGATGTATGAGAAGAAAATAGCAGAGTTGATTAGGCAATCAGAAGAAGACCATTCCTGTGCCATGAATGCCGAGGAACAATTAGACCGTATGAAGGAGCTTTTGAGTGATCATCAGACAACTATTCAGGTTGGTGAAGAAAAAAAACGTGCTATTGGCTGTATCTTTAATTAGGCATGCCCTGTCATGATTTTTAGAATGCATAGAAGCAACGCGATGAATTGAGATATTGGGATCTCCTGTATGATACTATAACGAATACTATAATTTCACATCCAGTTATCTCAGAAACTAATATTGCGAAATTTGCTATGCTTATTTTGGATAGTCTTTTTTTATTTTTAATTATTTGTAACTTTTGCAACATTCTGAAGGCAGTTTTTTTCCCCAATATTAGCAACGTGAGATGGAACATTGGTCTTATCAGAAGACACTTGATGAAACTACTCAGATGTATGAGAAGAAAATTGCTGACCTAATGAAGCAATTAGAGGACAAACATAGCCGTTTTGAAGCCATTGAAGAGCAACTCAATTTGGCGAAGAAGCTTTTAAGTGATTCTCAGAGCTCCATGCAGGTTTATTTCTTGACTAGCGTTTTCCTTTATAGCGGCACTTAAATGAGTCGAGTGGAAATAGAGGAGCACTACTTCAATAATTTGCACTTCATGTAACAATTTTGAGTAATGTCCCTTTAGTTAGTAATTTGCCTTGGGATGTCCAAAATACAAAGTTCTGGAGATTACACTCTCCAATAAATAAAAATTCTAAAGATTTAATATTCTCAGTTTTTGTTAAATAGTATATGGTGTTTCATTTTAAGGTACTCTCTCTCTATAAGATTTACATTTTCAAGTTATTGAAAAATATTTAAAAGAGTACAGGATAGTAATTTGGCACCCGACAAGGCTTTAAAGCATGCACAATAGACCTTGTTGTTATTTTGAAGGCATCTTATATGTAGCTGAACAAGTTCCTGAAGAGAACTCATAAGCATATCTTCAGTCATAAATATTCTGTTGGTTCTCCATATTGGCATCTTCAAGTTTTCTGTCATGCCTGAACTAGGAGGGACAGTATTGAGAGAGGATTTTCTACTTGAGTCTTGACAAGTACCTGGAAAAATATATATTTTTCAACTTTATTCAATAGATTAGTTTATATTCGAACTAGGATATCTCTGTGAAGTTTCGTAGTTGCATTTTCCTTTACAGTCTACTGTTACTTCATCATCAGATATGCATAATGATTCTATCTTAGCTTGATATTGTATATCAAATTGATTCTCTTGGAAATGATGTTGCTGATATTTAAGTCTTGTTAATTAAGGGGGAAATTTTTAATCTTTCATGGACCATTTTCATTATAGCTCTGTTGTTAATTTCATGTTTAGGGGCAAAAAGAGATCAACGAACTCAACATGAAGTCAGAAGAGATGCACAAGCTTCATGAGGAAGGTGCGGATGAACTTCAATTCAGAAAAGCGGGAGAAGCTCTTTTACATGAGAAGGTGTGGTGGACCAATTTCCTAACAAATTTTCCCTATTCAAGTATTACTTTAGTGCAATTTGAGCCAACCCATGACGGCTCAAATAATCACCTGCAAGATAATTCCCGGTGGAGTTAAAGGTTTAAACTGATTTGTTACGTGCTTATTGCAATGAAAGGTAAAGTTAATGGAAGACCTTCATACGATGAGGGAAAGACTTCTACAAGAAGAAAAGCAGAGGAAGAATATTGAAGATGAGCTAATTAAGGTAAAGAAGCTTGTAGCTGATAACAAGAAAGATGAAAAGGTAAGTTGAGTTGGAATTCATAGAGAAAGGACATTCTTTTGGTTCTGGACTAATATGGGCAACGATTATGCAGGAGAAGCAACTAGACATGAAAGAAAATGTTGGTAAAGGGTCTTCACCAAATGGTTCTATGGGGGTTCTCCATAAGTCAAACCCATTTAAGGAGACACAATCGAGTCAGAGGACCACGATTGCGAAAATATGCGAAGAAGGCAAGATAGATCCCAATATATCTCACAGCTTAGACCTGTAATTTTCTGTTATTTTCAAGGATGACCGCAACTTACAATTTGTTTCTTTGATGAAGTTGGTATGGAAAAAATATTAGCATTATTAGCATCTGAAGATATCGATGTCCAAATTCATGCTGTGAAAGTGGTGGCTAATCTTGCTGCTGAAGGTATGTAAAGTATTGCCAATAGTTTCTAACTTTCGGTGATTGCATGTGTCAGTCCTACCTGTCTAGCACTAGTGGCACCCTCACTTGGGATTGCTCAAGTTCTTTTTGAAGATTGGGCAACATTTGATTTTCTCAATAGGGCTTGTAATGATAATTGCTGAGGAAAAAAGGCATTATAATGACTGAAACATTCTTCTTTTGTTGATTTTCCTAAGTGAATACGAAGATTGTGCTGTGGTTGAGTGGTAACTGGTAAGTCAAGGATGAGAGTAAAGGAGAGGAAGTGGTCCAACAATCACTTAATGATGTTTGGGACTTGTCTATCTTAATGACTTGCTAAGTTAAATGTGGTTAAAAGAATGTGAAAATATGGAGGCTGTCCATCCTATTGTAAGTAGAAACAGAATACTTGGGAGATTTGCTACATGAAGATATTTGTATTTGCTAGGAACATGAAGATTTATGTTGGTCAGTTATTAACGTTGGAATTTCATTTTCCTTTTTTATTGTTGAATGGGATTACATATCCTATAAATATATTGTTACGTCATTAGGGAACCATTTCATGCAAAGCTTTTCTTAATATGATAAGGAAAAAATATTAAGGAGTAGCAATGGGACACTTGATAAATGTTTTAGTAAATGTTCTTTGGAAACTTAAATTTGACTGTGTGAAGTGACTTTATTAAATTGCGTAAGTCTTCCATTTTGGAAGTGTCTTGGATAGTGTTATTTTCATTTTACTCAACTAGTGCCCTAGGGTATTTGTTAACAAGATCCATATGATAAATCTAAATAGTTTGCAAAGTTTAAATCTTTCAAAAAAGTTATGCAGGATAACAACATTTAGGAGGTAACCTGACTAATAAATTTTATCAACATGGAGATATGTACATGGGGATTGTCAGTGGCTCAACTAATCATAATACTATCAATATGACGGAACAGTTATGACCAGATTTCTTTCCTCGTCAAAATTCTTGATCACTGCACGAGTTGTTTCATGGTTTCTGCATGATTTTGTAGTTAAAGTAATGCTCAATATTAAGAAACTCCTCTTATTTCTAGATCTATAAGTAAATTTTGCGGGGTTCCTTTGTCAGTTGGTTTTGTTTTTTCTCGTTTGTATTTCTTGAGAATTTTCCATTTCTTATGTGATTTTCAACAGCATGGCCAAGTCTGTCCTTCCAGTAAGTCTTCATGTCCACTAAACTGACATGGTGGTGGATCTAAAATTCCAGAGCATATGAATTTGGTTAGGAGGGAAAGGAGTCTAACCTATATTCTTAGAAATTCCCAAGAATTGCATCCATCGCTATTGTTTTCCAAATTGGGAGTACACAAATTTTTACTATCTAATCTGCCAGACCATCTAGCATGCTAGGTGATGTACCTGATTTGATGCTCTGACCTCAATGTTATTTGCACTTCCAGACATTCATCAAGAAAAAATTGTGGAAGAAGGAGGCTTGGATGCACTGCTTATGTTGTTGCAGTCATCACGAAATGCAACTGTGCTTAGAGTGGCCTCTGGTGCCATCGCCAATTTGGCAATGAACGGTAGTTCAAGTCCTTCACATATTTTTATTTTAACATTGTGGCTTCGACTTAATATGTTGCTAATTGAGTCTTTTTTTTTTAACAAGTATCAAGTTTTATGCAGTTTCTTTGATTGAAATGGTGCTTTATTATTGCTGGTAAAAGCTTGCAGTAGACAATGTAGTGATCTACTGTTATTGACTCTATGCAGTAAAAGTTTTACGCGAAAAGTTTGATTGAAATGGTGCTTTATCATTTTCCTGAACTTGCTACTGATTTTCTGTGAGATAACTGGTTAAAAAAATTCAGAACACCTTACTCAGTGAAGTAGAACTAGCTTATACACAATGAAGATTTTAAGAGCAAAGAACTAATGATAGCTGATATTAACATTCACTTTGAATTTCGGTAGAGCTAAAAGTTTGTACTTTGCTTCCCGAAGCAGTATTGAAAGGGTAACAGACAGAAATGTCTTTGACTTATGACATCAAAGTCCCACGTACATTCCATTCTATGCTGTATCAGGGTTCTCACTTATCACGTTCTCACTGGGTATAGCCACTTACTAGTCAAAAGATAGGAAAATACTTTTTAGAAGCTTGAAAGCCATCGTGTAGACTTTCTGACACATCATGCTTTGACCTGTGTATTATGCATTTTGAGAGTAACAATGATAATCATGACCATCTTAGTCGAGAAAATTGGGGAATAATCTTTACATTGTACTATGTATTTTTTCTAATTTCTTTCTGATTTTTTTTGAATTTTTTTTATCACTTCTGAGATAAAGTTGAATTTGGAATCAGATAGTGTTAGCTGTTTTAACTGAAGCCATCGAACCGGTTTGTTCAACCTTTCCAGATTTGAAAGCTTGGTGCAAATTTTTCATCCCACTGGAGTAGTGTTCCAATGGCATTTCATTATTCAACTCATTATCTCACTAACTCCAACTCATGTGCTTGTCCATGTTAGAGTTGAACCAAGGCTTGATAATGAGCAAAGGAGGCGCTCGGTTACTTGCAAATGTAGCATCTACAACAGACGATCCTCAGACTCAAAGAATGGTGGCTGGTGCAATTGCTAACTTATGTGGAAATGGTGAGCTGAAGTTATCTTTGACACAAGCCCAATGCTTTAGTCTATCATGTGCTCTCCACTACACCACATCGATAGAGAGCGTCGTGCCAAAACATATTTCTTTTTTCGTAGTCACTCTCTGGTGCTATTTCTTGCCCCTTTCTTTCAAATAAAACAACAAACTTTTTGGATCAAGTAATTTTTAACATATATGCCAGAAACTAGAAAAGAGTTTTTAATTTGGTTTTCTGAAAGCTCCAACATAGTCTTTGTAATTCAATTATGTTGGCTTCTTCATCCTCTCCAGTTTATCTTCTTGTGGTGAGAAACCCAGTTATCTGGTCTAACCTGTACAAACTCGTTTGAGGGACATGAATTGAGTAGAACCGAGTTTTTAATCACACGTATATATGATTTTTATATATGATATAGGAACTACATGTTGCTTCTGCTTTCTCTGTGCTGATGTTTATTTAGTGGACTGATGCCCTGAAGTTTGCATGTGACAGAAAAATTGCATGTGATGTTGAAGGAAGATGGAGGCCTGGAAGCACTTCTGGGAATGGTTAGATCAGGGACTAACGATGTCACGGCACAGATTGCTAGAGGAATCGCTAATTTTGCCAAATGTGAATCCCGAGCGGTTATTCAAGGTTAGTCATTTCTTCTCTTCAGGATGTCACTTGATAACACTTGGTAAACCAATGGCCTTTTATTCTTTCAAAATCTGAGTTGACTTCCTGTAGGACATCGGAAAGGCCGTTCACTTCTCATGGAAGATGGTGCCCTTAAGTGGTTGCTTGCAAACTCCGACTGCGCTTCTACTTCAATCAAGCGCCATATCGAGCTAGCTCTGTGCCACTTGGCGCAAAACAGTAATATACTCATCTATCACGTGGACATTCAATGTCGCTTGAATGAATGATACGACAGACATTACTTTACTGGCACGAGTGTTTGGCCAGCATCATACTATTCTTGCTTTTTATATGTTTTTAATGGAGTCACGTTGCTTTTTTCAGAGGATAATTGGAGGGATTTCATGTCCAGTGGGGCAGTGAAACGAATACAAAGAATTTCAGTTGAATCCAGTAGAGAAGACATCCGGAACCTAGCGAAGAAAACTTTGAAGCTCTTTCCTACGCATCAAACCGACCTGTACCCTACCCATCAAACCGACTTGTACGGAGAGTAGCCACTTCCTGAATATATTACAGTGCGTATACTGTAAATTGAGATGTACCTCCTGTTTATGTTCTTAGTAGAATTGTATTAAACTAGAAACCTCTTTCTCATTATATTGACAATGCATTTTCATAAGCTAAGGTTACACGAGCCATGTTGTAGACTTCCAGTGGGTTTTCCTTACATGCTTGAGCTGTAAAGGACTTCAGATTTGAGAGGAAAGATCAAATTGGTGATTGTCGTCACTCTCGGTACGTACACATTTTTTATAAACGCATCTACTAATAATAATCCCCTCAGGCTGCCAATTGTACTTTATTTGAGTAAAAATAGTTATTTCTCTCCTGGAGAAAAATCAATTCGTCTGAAGTTTCTTGTCTTCCTTTTGAATTTAGACCATTTAGCCTATATATCTGTTTTTGCAAAACAGCCTGCATATGACGAACTCGGTTCACTGATTGATGCTTTTAACTTAATGGGATCCAATCCTGTAGAAATTGCAGAAACTTATTTGCACAGATCTTTAATGCCGAAGAAATCTCCCAATTTTCATTGGTCGTAAGTTTCAAGTGTTATTTCAAGCATATGTGGACTTGTGCGTAGCATGAGTGAGCTGCTAGTACTCACAATTATGCTTTGTAGGAAGTGTATGGTTATGGTGCATGCAGCCAACCACCTGCTAGAGTGGTCACCTGCCTCATTAGAGCCGGTGTCCACCTCTAGCCGCCACCAAGCCAGCCTCGGCTCCTTGTCTCTGGCCAACACCACAAGCTGCATAGATGCTCTCTACCCCTAGTCATCTCTCTCTCTCTCTCTCTCTCTCTCTCTCTCTCTCAGTACTTCTTCTATTTGGTGATATTGGAGGTCCATGACTTCATAACCGAGGTCGGTGATGGTGATCCAAATAGCGACTCCCATGATTCTTGTGAAGAGGGTGGTAGGTGATCGCAGTGGTGGATGTGGCCGGGGTCGGCAACAGTGACAATGATGGTATAGTGAAAGACGGGCAAGTACATTTCAGGACAATGAATTTGAGTTGCCTACTGTCATCTTCTTCGCAAGATGAATCAAGAATGACCACTTTGCGCAGCAATAGGATTACATCTTCCACGACAACACTTCATCACGATATATAAGTCTGACAAAGCTTATAAAGTTTTCAAACATGGTTTTAAGCATCTCTAGGAGGACTAGCTTTGCATATCGGTCTCTCTGTGAACAGCATACCATACGACACCGTGAAGAAATATATCATCAGAGCCACTCCGACTGCTCCCACCAGCACGGTCACCGTGCGGACTGTGTAATCGCTCCCGCACGAGAGCTTCCCGAGCTTGATCTGAGCGACATTGACCATCGCCAGGAGCAAGAACAGGCACCCAATCACCGTCCCGTAGATCGCCAGATAGAACGCCACAAGGCTGGGCAACTTCCTGTGAGGGTCCGTGCACTTCTTCCTCTCGTAGATGTAGAGGACAATCTTCGCGGTCTTCCCGAGGAAGCCCGAGAAGATGAAGAAGCTGAAGGACGCAATCTCGTAGAAGATGAGCTGCTTGCGGATCTTCGTGTCAGGGTCGCACTCGCGGCGGTCCTCCTCGAGGCTGCGGACCTGGCCAGGGTTCGCCAGCGAGAGGCCCACGAACATGGCTACCGTGAACCACGAGTTGAGCCCCACGATGCCGTCCAGCACTTTCTGGAAGTACTTTCTTTCGTCCACCGTGTCCCCTTCTTCTACTTCCTTGCCATTCCTAGAGAATGAAGAGGAGAAGGTCAGAAACAAAAGCATAACGATTCACGTATGCAGCGAAAAAAACAAGATATGCATCGAAAAATCATAGTAAAAGTTCGAGATAGAAAGAGATGTGCCCGTTTCTGGGAGTCGCCATGGGAGAGATATCCTTTCTTTTTGCTCTTCTGTATCTTGTCTTGTTAAGCCTTTTAGACTTGAGGATGCAACCATGCGCCGAGGCTTAGTACGGGAGAGAATTCCCCGTTTTTCTTCCTTTAAATTGAACCTCGGCGCAATTCTGACCACACACGAATAATGTAAACGTGCCACACGACCAATTGGTCTAACAAACCGATTCGTGTTCGCCCGAACTCGTTCTATTACACCGAGCCAATCGAATCATGAGAATCTGTCGGACTCAAAGATTTATTATATCGATGTGATTGAGCGTCTATCCATCACATCTTTACAAAACGGGTCTACCTAATGAATGCTCCAGGACTCTGCTAGACGTTAGATGGAGTCCATAATGAGCTAGAATTACCAAAAGCCAACCTCGGTCCATGATTGCAGAATGTCATGAAGATGGAGATAGCGACCCGCAGATGCACCGAAGCCACCATTTTTTTACACAGTAAGCTTGGACAGCAAGTGAAGTTGATGTGCATCTTCCGTTCAATATCCTCGGACCTGAAGTTTGTTAGTTGTTGCTACGCTCACCTGCCACTACATTGGCAGGTTATATGTCACTACAAAAAATCACCGGATTAGCGACGAAATTTGCGACGGAAAATTTGGAAAAATCCGTTGCAAATTGCATTTGCGACGAATTTTGCGACGGAAAAAATTCCGTCGCTACTAGCTCGTCGCAAAATTTTGTGACGGAAAATTTAAAACTTCGTCGCAAATTTGCGACGAAAACAAATTCGTCGCAACATATTCGTCCCAAATTAGCCACGAATACAATCCGTCGCAAAATTCGTCGCAAATATTCCGTCGCAAATTTGCGACGAACTATGTCCGTCACAAAATTCATCGCAAATTCCGTCGCGAATTTGCGACGAAATGTGTCCGTCGCAAAATTCGTCGCAAAATCCATCGCAAATTCCGTCGCAAATTTGCGACGAACTATGTCCGTCGCAAATTCCGTCTCGAATTTGCGACGAACTCTGTCCGTTGCAAAATCCGTCGCAATTTTCGTCGGAAATGTTGTCGCAAATTTCGTCGTAAAATTAGTTGCAAATTCACCACGAATACTATCCGTCGCAAATTTCATCGAAAAATTCGTTACAATTTTCGTCGCAAAATGGACCGCAAAATTTAAACGTCGCAAATTAGCGACGAACTGCAAGGATCGCAAAATTCAGCGTAAAATATTCGTCGCTATTTTTACATCATTTCGGCCATAAATTGTTGTCCACATAAAACAAAAGATACAATGACATATAATTTAAACAGAAAAACGAACAAACCATAGATTCTGACAAACCAGCCACAATGACATATAATTGAAATAAATAACCGAAGGAAAGTTACAGAGTCTGACATGATGTGCTGTGATATCCAATCTTACAATACATTCAAAACATGAACTAAGAGACGGGACAACCATAAAAGATGCAAAAAAACCATATACAAGAAGACGTGGCTTTGATACCTTGGCAAGATATCAAAAGTGGTCACTTTTCGAAACCTGAGGAAATGTTTATACATAAATCAATTCAGATTATAAAAGAAACGTTTATACATGGATGCGGAACTAGGTGTAAAATAACAAAAGAGTTAACAAAAATACGTTTCAGGACGAACATAAATGTTCTTACATATGAATATGAGTGAAATTATGAAAAACCAAGATTACGAAGCAAACTTACCCCCACTTTTGAGAATTTTAACTAGAAAATATGGAGAAAATCATTATCAGCATCATCACCATCATTAGCATTCTCGGCATTAATGTGTTGGTCATCGTTGTGCCCATGATCTATTGGATTGGCTGGAGGTACAGGAGGATCGTCATATCGGTTGAGGTTAAGGTGTTGCATAACGAGTCTCATTTGTTGCTCCAAGTTATTTATTTGTTCGTCCTTCTGAACAAGTAAATTATTCAGACGATGCACTTCTTGGGTCAATTGCTCGTCTTGTTATGACCTCCTTTGACCAGTCGCAGTGGATGATGAACTTCCAGGACTATTCGACATATACATCCTTGACAACGATCCCATCCCAAATATTTTCCCTTTTTTCACCCCACCCGTTGCCTCCATCCATAATGCCATATTGTCAACTGATGGCCCGGACTCAGAACAATTATCACTACCACTAGCACTGCTCATTACAAGTTCATCATATTTTTCCTACATTAACAATGTAGATGAAAATAAAATCACTACCATAAATATTGAAAGCATTTACGGTTTTTATTATAGTTTACATATAAGCCAAATGATAACCTTACATACCTTAACAGCTTTTGCTCGATTGCCAGTCCATGTCTTATCTTTCTTTTGAAATGTGGGTTCAAATGTAGCTGCAAATGTCGATTCCGACCCCAATTCTTATGCCTACAAATTGTAAACATGAGTAATAGCTTTAAATTAACTAAAAACTCATTTAACAGACTTACCAGTCGTTTGCGATGCTCCGCAATGTTAATAGAGCCCCCAACATATGTGGCTGACCCGTCACTAGAATAAGAAGAATCAGAATTAGAAGATCGATTCTTCTTATTCTGCTCACAGAGTTGCCGACTCTGTTCAGATGCCCAAAATTTGTTAATTGCCGCCCAATTGTCAGCTGTAAAGAAAGACGGCTTCACTTGCTTGATCTTCGCTCTATTCATGACATTTCGCATAAAATCGCCGATTTTCTTATCGAAAATTCTTCTCACTTCATTGTCTTCCGCTTCCTCCCATTTGTACCTCCGCTGCAATGATTAAAAACACAAATTGAAAGTTATTATGAAGATCACCTATCCATAACCATGCACCAGACAAATATAGACAGATTTTGTAAAGTTCATGTAGGCGAAAATATTTGTCCTTTAGGTATCGAAAACTATAGAGTTGTTCTGGTCCCTTTATATCATTCTTGACCATCAATATACTACACCAAACTTAATTGGTGAGAAAATAAAATATGTAAAACTTACATTGAATTCATTCCACCACATTTGTTTCACTTCTTGTAGAACATTTTTGTAAGTAGTATACTCTCCCATCTAAAAGTTTCTTACTATTTTGTTCAATTCCCTCACAACAGACGTAGCATCCGTGAATCTGCAATTATAAGGATATTGTGCAACATCGACAATTCAGTTGACATCAATATCTAAAGCCGTAAAGATTACATATACTAAAATAAAAATGAAGTACTTACGAATCTCCAAATGGACGTATGAAGAATCGGTTATCTTCTTGACCTCTGTTTACGTCAATATTCGATTGTTCTGCTGAATAATGGCGTGAAACGGAAGGAGAGGGAGCTAAAGGAGATTGAACTAGAGGACATTTAGTTCGCATGTGGCCAAGTCCTGTAACATGTTGTTCAATGTTGGACGAAGGGCTAACATGTCCATATTGTGACGGACCATATTGTGGTTGAGGGTTAGATGACAGGATAGGGGAAGAGGAAAGGGACGGGGACGAGGACGAGGACGAGGAAGAGGCTTGTCTTCTAAGCATGTGACCTCCACGTTTATACTGACAAGTAGGAAGGTTATGCGAATATGTAAAGAACTATTGACACGTATTACTGACACATAGTGATGTAAATGACGAAATTTACCATTTTGATGGAAAGACTGAGAAAATGTTTCATTGAAATGCCCCACTGTCGAGTGTTTATAATGTGCAATTTCCTACGAATAAATATACAATAAATCGCATTCATTTTGATATGAAATATCAATATATTTGCACGATATGGGTGGCCACAAGTATCAAACATCACTATATGAATCGCATTCATGTTGATTGAAAATTTTTTGACCACGTACAAAAAATTTAAATTTCACTGGAAGTGGGTGGCCACAGGTATTCCAAGTTTGTCTGTAAAGTTTTGTAAGAGAAAAATTGTTATTATTGTTAAATTTTACTTGGGAGATAAAAAAAAATTCCACTAAAAGTTGGTGGCCACCGATATTCTAACACATTCTGTAAAGTTCTGAAATTTAAAAATTTTAAGAATTTTTAAGTTATTATTTTTTAATATAAAGTTTTTTCAGTGGAATAAAAAAATTGGTACAAACTAAAATTGGGTGGCTACAGGTAGTCTAAGCTATTAGGAAAAATTTCCAAAATTTTTCAGAATTATTTATTTTAATAATTTTAGGGGCACGTTAAAAAAATTAAATATAACTACAAGTGAGTGGCCACAAATATTATAAGTCATTCCGTGAAGTTTTGAAATTTTTTAAATTCTAATTTTTTTCGACCTTCTAAAAAAATTTAAATTTCAATGCGAGCTGATGGCCACATGTTTTTTAGGCAATTCTGAACAATTTAGATATTTTATATTTTTTAAATTTTTTTTCACCCAAATAAAAAAAATTTCCATCCCAATGGGTGAACACAATTATTTTAAACAATATTATAAAGTTATAAAAATTTTTAATTTTTAAATAATTTTTTTCCCGGAACGTTAAGAAATCTAAATTTTACTCAAAATTGGTGGTCATTATTAATTTTTGGCTTTTTCCGATATTATGAAATTTGAATTTGTTACGGTCAAATTTCATATTTGTTACCAACATATACCGTTGTTATAATATTTTAAAAAATTTTAATGATTTTTTATAGAATTGTTCAATTTTGAAGCATTTTCCGTGAAAACGCTTAATCAATCACTCTATCGTCATTCAACGTTTAATCATCCACATAATAGACAAATTAATTAGTCGACCATCAATCAAATCCACATGCAATCCTAAAATCGACCCGTAACCTAGCCAACGAAAAGTGATTATAAATAATCCCTAAACAAATCCGATTAATTACCTAATTACATTAACTAGGGTTTAGGGAGTTGCTTACTTGGTTCAAGGACAATAAAAACCGGCCAATCGAACAGTAGCGGTCCCGGCGCGGGCGTGCACCCAAATGGTGACAAGTCGGTAAGCTGCTCGGCTACAACCGGGCAAACGATAGGCGAGCTCGGCCGCGATGGTGTCAATCAGTGGCGACGGCGTCGGGCGGCAGCGACGGCGCCGGGTGAGGGTGACGGCGTCGGCCCCCAAGTGGGAGGCAGGCGGCTGACAGACAAGTGGGAGGCCGGCTGCTGGCCAGCAGCCGGCGGCGGGACGGCAGTGCAGCGGCAGGACGGCCAGCCGTCTGCTGGGGTCGGCAGCGGCGGCTGCTGGTCGGCGGCGGCGAGGGCGACGACGCTCACCGGCGAAGGCGAGGGCGAGGGCGGCGAGGCGGGGGCGACGGCAGTGAGGCGAACAGGGGGGGCGGGCGACCGGCGGGGGGGCGGGCGACGGGCGGAGGGGGCTGCCGGGCGACTGGCGTCGGGCAGGGGAGGGAAGGAGGCGGCGACTGGGTCGGCGAGGGGGCGACCGGCGGGGGGGGCGGGCGACGGGCCGGGGCAGCCAGGGGCCGGGGGGGCTGCGGGGCCGGTGACGGGCTGCGGGGCGAACGACAACGGGCGGGCCAAGCTGTGGGAAAGACCGGCGACGAACGGCAGGCGTGCTGGGCGGCGACAGTGCGACGGCTACGATGGCAACGGCGGCGAGTGGCGGTGTGAGAGATTGGAGCTGTCGGTATGGTGAAATAATTCGCAAATTTGCGACGGACGCCGACGGCCGGAACTCGTTTGTTGCAAATTTGCGACGGACGCCGACAGCCTGCACTTGTCCGTCGCAAATTTGCGACGACCGAGTTCAGTTTCCGTCGCAAATTTCGTACGGTCAAATTTGCGACGCAAAATTTGCGACGAACTAAACTTGTCCGTCGCAAAATTTGGATCGACAAAATATTTTCGAGGGGAAAAAATTTCGATGTCAAATTTGCGACGGACGGGGTGTGTCCATCGCAAATTTGCGACGAACGCACAATTTCCGCTGCAAATTTGCGACGGACGGTACTTGTCCGTCGCAAATTTGCGACAGACAGTGAAAGTTCATCGCAAATTTCGAACGGTAAAATTTCGCACGCAAAATTTGCGACAGACTCAACTTGTCCGTCGCAAAATTTGGACCGAGAAAAAAAATTTCCACAAAAAAATTTGCGACGGAACCTACCTATCCGTCGCGAATTTGCGACGCACTTTCTAAGTCCGTCGCAATTTGCAACGGATGGAACTCGGTCGTCGCAAAATTGCGACGGACGGCACTCGTCCGTCAAAAATTTGCGACGACCGAGTTCGGTTTCCGTCGCAAATTGCGACAGCGCGACGGCTGCTATGGCAACGGCGGCGGTGTGAGAGATCGGAGCTGTCGGTGTGGTGAAATAATTTGCAAATTTGCGACGGACGCCGATGGCCGGAACTCGTTCGTTGCAAATTTGCGACGGACGCCGACGGCCTGCACTTGTTCGTCGCAAATTTGCGACGACCGAGTTCAGTTTCTGTCGCAAATTTTGTACGGTCAAATTTGCGACGAACTAAACTTGTCCGTCGCAAAATTTGGATCGACAAAAAATTTTCGAGGGGAAAAAATTTCGACGTCAAATTTGCGACGGACGGGGTGTGTCCATCGCAAATTTGCGACGAACGCACAATTTCCGTTGCAAATTTGCGACGGACGGTACTTGTCCGTCGCAAATTTGCGACAGACAGTGAAAGTTCATCGCAAATTTCGAACGGTAAAATTTCGCGCACAAAATTTGCGACGGACTCAACTTGTCCGTCGCAAAATTTGGACCGAGAAAAAAAATTTCCACAAAAAAATTTGCAACGGAACCTACCTATCCGTCGCGAATTTGCGACGGACTTTCTAAGTCCATCGCAATTTGCAACGGATGGAACTTGGTCGTCGCAAAATTTCGACGAACGGCACTCGTCCGTCAAAAATTTGCGACGACCGAGCTTGGTTTCCGTCGCAAATTGCGACAGCGCGACGGCTGCGATGGCAACGGCTGCGATGGCAACGGCGGCGGTGTGAGAGATCAAAGCTATCGGTGTGGTGAAATAATTCGCAAATTTGCAACGAACGCCGACGGCCGGAACTCGTTCGTTGCAAATTTGCGACGGACGCCGACGGCCTGCACTTGTCCGTCGCAAATTTGCAACGACCGAGTTTAGTTTCCGTCGCAAATTTCGTACAGTCAAATTTGCGACGCAAAATTTGCGACGAACTAAACTTGTCCGTCGCAAAATTTGGATCGACAAAATATTTTCGAGGGAGAAAAATTTCGACGTCAAATTTACGACGGACGGGGTGTGTCCATTGCAAATTTGCGATGAACGCACAATTTCCGTTGCAAATTTGCGACGGACGGTACTTGTCCGTCGCAAATTTGCGACAGACAGTGAAAGTTCATCGCAAATTTCGAACGGTAAAATTTCGCACACCAAATTTGCGACGGACTCAACTTGTCCGTCGCAAAATTTGGACCAAGAAAAAAATTTCCACAAAAGAATTTGCGACGGAACCTACCTTTCCGTCGTGAATTTGCGATGGACTTTCTAAGTCCGTCGCAATTTGCAATGGATGGAACTCGGTCGTCGCAAAATTGCGACAGACGGCACTCGTCCGTCAAAAATTTGCGACGACCGAGTTCGGTTTCCGTCGCAAATTGCGAAAGAAGTTGTGCATTCGTCACAAATTTCGAACGGCAAAATGTCCGTCGCAAAATTTGCGACGAACTCAACTTGTCTGTTGCAAAATTTGGACCAACAAAAAATTTTCGACGGAAAACAATTTCGACATTAAATTTGTGACGAACGGTGTGTTTCCATCGAAAATTTGCAACGGAAATTGTTTGTCCGTCGCAAATTTGCGACGAGCACGTTCTTTTTCCGTCGCAAATTTGCAACGGAAATTGTGCGTTCGTTGTAAATTTCAAACGATAAAATTTCACTCGCAAAATTTACGACGGACTCAATTTGTACGTCGCAAAATTTAGACCGACAAATAATTTCCGACGGAAAAAAATTTGGATAAAAAACTTGCGAAAGATCCTAACTATCCATCAATATTTGCGACGGACATTATAATTTCCGTCGCAAATTTCCGACGGAAATTATATTGTTCGACCATATTGCGACGGACATATATATTCTGTCGCAAATTTTACCGTTCGAAATTTTGCATCTCAAATTTTGCAATGGAAATTAGAATATCGGAAATGTTATGACACGTTAATAATATTTGACTTGTCGGCATTTGGGGACAAAATTTCGGAGTATCAATTAAAATAAACAGAATAATCGACAAGAACAATAATAACAAGAATAATTATGATAACAATCAAAATAGCACTTGTAGCATATACAATTACACATCAGTAGTGTTTTGTGACAAAAATTTTAATCTTCTTCCTCGTCTTCGTCTTCGTCTTCGTCCTCGTCTTCGTCATCTGTTTGAAAATCAGATTCTGAACATTCTTGTACATTTAATTCGCAAATTTCAATTGGATCAACATCTATCATTACTCCACACGGATCTCGTAAAGTTGGTATGTTATATTCCTCAATTTCAATCGTGTTACACACTTCCTCTTGTTGGTAGGCTATATCCTTCCAGTGTTCCTCGATTTTCCTCCGTGCTTTGATTTTACATACAGCCCACTAATCAGCTTTGTCACGTTTCAAGCTAGGATATAATGCATAACATACTTGAATTGCTTATTGTGCCAAGACAAATGGTTCATACTTCATATACCTTTTCTTGTGATTGATTTCAACCAAATTGAACTTCGTGTGCACCTTCATTCCTTTGACGGGATCGAACCACGTGCACTTAAATAACACAACCCGCATCATTAATGGTTTAGGGTACTCAATCTCTATGATTTCATCCAACAAGCCATAGAAATCATCTTCTGAATTGTCACTATTGGATGACCGAACAGACATACCGCTATTCATTGTGGATTTGCCTATTCCATATTCTTGAGTATGAAAATTATATCCATTTATGAAATATGCTGGCCAACTTCGAACTTTTAACTATGGACCCCATAACAGATGAAATAACAATCCTTGCCCTCCAATTTCATCATAATTATTGTGAACCTAAGGTTGCACATGTAAAGCCTGCCATAAATATTTTACTAAATGATGTATATAATTTTAATAACTTGATTTTGATCCATAGGCAACTTACATATGTCTTGAACCATGCTGCAAATTGTTCATCACACAAACGGTCAAACTCATTTGGTTGTAGTTCAAACATTTCATTTTTGAAAATCCTAATATTAAAAACCATACAAATATTAGCAAATATTTCGACGTCAAAACATATATTTGCAAATTTACACTTACTTGAAGTATGGCTCGACTTCTGGGTAGTTTAGTAAAATATAAGTATGGGCTGCATGAAATTCTTCGCCTAATAAGTAACGAAACTGACATGTGCCGCTTGGTCGACCCAGATAATTAAAAATAGAGAATGCTGTACAATTGGGATCAATAGGACCCTCATCATTTCTGCCTGCTCTCCGCCTCTTGCACTGAACGTACGGCTCAAAATAGTATGATGCAAATATTATCATTTCTTCCACAATATATGCATTACAAATTGAAGCTTCAATACGTGCCTTATTCTTCACTTTTTTCTTCAAATGATATAAGAATCTAGTTGCAATAGAAAGAAACTTATCGGAATATATTATATGATAAACTAATTTGAACTGTATTTTAAAGAAAACATTACCTCTCAAATGGATACATCCATCGGAATTGGATAGGACCTGCAACTTTGGCCTCATAAGGTAAGTGAACTAAGAGATGCTCCATCGAATCAAAAAACGCTTGAGGAAATATCCTTTCTAAGTTGCAAAGAATAATTGGAATATATCTCTCTAGTTTTTCCATGTGCGATGCTTTTAACACTGTCGAGCAAATATCGTTGAGGAAATTGCTTAACTCTATAATGGCGCCCCATACAAAGTTCGGTAGAACTTCCTTCAAAGCTATTGGAATTAGTCTTTCCATCCAGATGTGACAATCATGACTCTTCAAACCTGTGAACTTGTATTCATTCAAATCAACACATCTCCCAAGGTTTGAAGCATATCCATCAGGAAACCGTATAGATTTCAACCATTGACAAACAACTCGCCTCTGCTCCTTATCCAATGTATAAACTGCTTTCGGTTTTAGTCCCCTGCTGCTTGCATCCACAACCAGTATTGGCCGATCGCAAATATCTTTCATATCTTTTCTTGCGTTCAAGTTGTCTTTTGTTTTTCCGGCGACATCCATCACAGTATTTATGACATTGTCGAAAACATTCTTTTCTATGTGCATGACGTCAAGATTATGATGAATAAGATAGGCCTTCCAATATAGTAGATCCCAAAATATACTGCGTTTTGTCCACTTATGTGTACTTCCGTACCCAAAAGTCGTGCCGTGTGGGTTCTTAACAACAGTTGGAAAGTTCTGCACGCACTCCCAAATTTGATCGCCGGTCAACCTCAATGGTGGGCGCGTTCTTTCAGTCATATTCTTGATGAACTCTTTCTTATTCCTTCTGAAAGGATGACTTGCCGATAAAAATTGTCTATGATAGTCAAAATAGGTGGGCTTCTTTCTATGTTTTAATCTAAATGACTTTGACCTCTCCAAACATATCGGATATCCTAAGATCCTAGCTGTACTCAATCCAGATAACATTCTGTAAGCTGGGAAGTCATTTATCGTCTAAAGAAGGGCAGCCTTCATTACAAATGTTTGATCGATAGAAATGTCATATGTAGGGACACCTTCAACCCATAGCCGTTGTAACTCATCAATCAATGGTTGCATATAAACATCTATAAACTTTTTCGGATTTTGCGGCCCTGTCACGATCAATGTCAGAAACATATAAAGTGTCTTCATGCACATACCAGGTGAAAGATTGTACGGTGTTAAGATAACTGGCCATCATGAATAACTTCTTCCTGTTTTCCCAAATGGAGCAAATCCATCGGCACAGAGACCTAACATGATGTTCCGAGGTTCCATCGCAAACTCAGGGTATGTTCTATCAAAATGTTGCCATGCCTCCGCATCTGAAGGATGACACATTAAACCCTCTTCTATTTTATGATTTGCATGTCAAGTCATGTGTTCAACTGTGACTTTAGATGCATAAAGCCTTTGTAATTTGGGGATTAAGGGCAGATAAAACATTTGCTTGCATGGTCTACGCTTCTAATTACGACCCGACCTCCTGTTAATCTTGTACCTAGGTTGGCTATAGAATTTGCAAGATTCTGCATTTTCATCATCTCTCCAATATACCATACAACCCCTACTACATACATCAATCCTTATAACCGGAAGAGTTAAGTTATCCACTAGCTTTTTCATATCATAAAAATCACTTAGCATGATGTTATCACGAGGTAATGATTCCCGCATTACTTCAACAAAAGAGTTGAAACAATCCGTGGACACATTATGTTCTGCCTTGATATTTAATAGTCGGGCTGTCACCGATAACTTAGTGTGGTTCTCACAACTTGCTCATAAAGGTTCATCTGCTGCTTTCAACGCATCCCAGAACTGATTAGATTGAAAAGTTTCATTATAGACATTCTCAGCAAAACCCCGTTACTCCTATATCTTCCAATTGTGAAGCATGACTAGTACCCACTTGTTCACGTGTTGGAGTAAAACTAGTACTTGCATGATTTGATTTCATGACAAAATTATTACTAGCTGCATCAATGACCATCCTCTCGTATGAGTTCAATTGCTCATAATAACTACATTCTTCCCTAACTGAAAATTGGTCACTTCTTTCATATCCTTCATCAGATATAAATGGTTCACCATGGGAAGTCCAATTATAATAATTTGGACAAAATCCAAATCTAGTAAGGTGTTCTCTAACTCAATCACACACAAGAAATTTACTATTACCACACTTTTTACACGGACACCTTAACTTATTTCCATCCATGAACTCATATTTACTACTAATAAAGTCTAAAAATTGTTCCAACCCAGTACGAAACTCATCTGTCAATCCTTGACGTCCAAGTAAGTTCTTATTATACATCCAAGCTCTTTCACTTTACATTGTATCTGTATTAGAATAAAAATTTCAGGAAAAATATTTAAAATATCATATCTGATGTTTTTAATTAAAACGTCGCAAAAATTTTGGAAATAATAATTTTTGTTATTCACACAACAATAAATACAAAAATGCAAAAAAAGACAAAATTACTATGTAAAGAACATTTACCCAAATATGTGACTGAAATATTGGTAGGACAAAGTGGTTAATTTGATGAGAATTGCAGTGTCAACTTGGATTGCGAGACCTTCAATTAGACACATACAAAAAAAAAATTATCAATCATGAATTATTTTTAAAAAATTTTTAATTTGCAATGGAAACTGAGTTTAACTGTCGCAAATTTGCGACGGAACCTACTTTCCGTCACAAATTTGCGACGGCTAATTATTCTGTCGCAAATTTGCAACGGAACCTTTGTGACGGAACGGAGGAGGTTCCGTCGCAAATTTGCGACGGAACCTCCAATCTGTCGCAAATTTGCGACGGATCAAGTGATCCGTCGCAAATTTCCGACGGATTTTTCATATATTCGTCGCAAAACAGTGTAGCCGTTCAGACACATACAAAGGCTGGCGAGGTGTCGCCGGTCGTTAAACCGGTGATGTAAATACGAAAAAAACAAACATAAATATATATAAAAAAAGAAATTACAATCCAACGATTAATAGTCACGAAGTTAGCTATGATACTTACCGATACAAAAACTTCATCGAGATTAATACATGCATGCGCGGATTTAGCCGATGTCAGAACTATGAAGGAGGATGAAAAGCGAGAGAGAGTTCGAAGACATATAGGGTTGGAATATCACGGGCTAATAAACTACAAATTTGCGACGGACGTTCGATTTCGTCGCAAATTGGCGACGGATTTACTTTCCGTCGTTCGATTTCGTCGCAAATTTGCGATGAAATTTTTTCGGTGGCAAATTTGCGACGGATTTTGCGATGGTTATTTATTTCCGTCGCAAAATTTGCGACGGAATTTGCGACGTAAAATATTTCCATCGCAAATTTGCGACGAAATCGCACGTCCGTCGCAACTTTGCGACGAAATTTTTTCCGTCGCAAATTTCCCACGGATTTTGCGACGGTTATTTATTTCCGTCGCAAAATTAGCGACGGAATTTGCGACGTTAAATAATTTCATCGCAAATTTGCGACGGACTTTCAATTCGTCGCAAATTCCGTCGCAAAATTTGCGACGGTTTTTTTCCGTCGCTAATGTGCGACGGAATTAGAAATTCGTCGCAAATTTGCAACAGAAAAAGTTCGTTGCAAATTACGTGTTTTTTTGTAGTGTGTGGAGTGTGTACAAAATATCGCGCGGACCATAGGGATGACAATTTTATCCGTCCAAGTGACTCTAGCGCCATCCTGCCGGGGCGAGGCTGGTCGGAAAGGGGAAACTTTCATGCCCTGCCATGGTCCGCCCCGCAATCTTCACTTTATAAACTTTGTAGTCCTAATTTCTTCAGATGATTGGTATACATTTTGGATTTCTCTTATCATATGTCATGCAGCCCGAGCTGGATTTCTTGGCGGTGAACATTTGCGCGATTGCATTTGTGTTATCTTTTAAAGACTCCGACCTCTCCGATGTGAAATCAATAAATTAATTGATGTAACATACTGCTAGTGGACATTTGTATAAGTAAAGAATTTTTCAAATGTCAAGAACGGTGGGCTACATTATCTACTTTACCTCCTTCGATCATAAGAAAACTTCTTGGTCATTTTGCTTCTCTTTGGAATGAGGTTGCGGGGATAGAGGAGGGGGTCGTACTATTTGTTAGATGCTAAAGAACTACACTATAAATAGTGTCGAAAGTGTTAAGATCAGTTCATAAATGCTGTTACATTTGAGATGCTTGAATATGAGATACTAACAATATGTGCATTCTTAAAGTCGAAATATTTTGAAAAATCTGTTTAATATTTTTTACATTACTTCACAGCGTAAACCAGATATATCTTCTTCCTCTTTTCCCAATGTCAAGGATGATCATAGAGAAGGCGTTTTATATGACGAAAACATTACGTGGCGATGAAATGAGGAGTAACCAATCAATCAATAGTGAGATATATAAACACATGGTGCCAAGTAGAGATTCATAGTAAGTGGGCAATCGTGATTTATCAATCACACCATGTTTCACTGCCACGAAGTTTAAAATACATTTTCACTATCATGACATGTATATATTGTCACAGTAAGTAACTACACGCCAACATTCGAAATCCATTTGTTGAAAGTTTTTACTTTTTTGTGTTGGTAGGTTTCTTTTGAAAACTCGACATTGAAAAACAGTCGAGAAAAGTGCCAAAAAAGTCATAAATCTTTTGCATTAGTACCAATTTAGTCATAAATCTTTTTTTGGTGCCAATTCAATCATAAACCTTTTGCATTTTTACCAATTTAGTCATAAACCTCTTTTTAGTGCCAATTAAGTCCTAAACCTTTTAAATTGATGTCAATTCAATCCCAAACCTTTTGTTTTTATGTCAATTTAGTCATTTCGGCCAATTTTGATCGGAATTTGCTGATGTGAATGCCTGCCAGCTGGCGACCGGTCACCAGCGCTGACATAGATAAGTTAAATAATATTTTAATATTTTTTTGAATTTTTATTTTTTTTCCTTTTTTTTCAACTTTTTTTTTTTTTGGTTTATTGGCTACCGGCTAGAGGCCAGAGGCCGGCTAGCTCGAGCTCGCCGGTGGCTAGGCAAGGCTCGACCTCGCTGGATCCAGTGAGGTCGGGCGAAGGCGAGACTCAACCTCGCCCAGCCGCCGGCGAGGCTAGAGGCCACTCTCACTAGTGGCTAGCAAGCTCGAGCTCGCCGGCCTCTGGCCTCTAGCTAGTCGCCGAACAAATGACCGGCTAGAGTAAACAAAAAAAAAAAATAAAAAAAATAAAAATTCAATAAAATATTAAAATATTGTTTAAGTTGTCCACGTTAACGCCACATTGGTGCCAGTGACCGGTCGCCGGCCGGCAGGCGTCCACATCAGCAAATTCTGGTCAAAATTGGCCAGAAGGACAAAATTGACACAAAAATAAAAGATTTAGGATTGAATTGACGCTAATTTAAAAGGTTTAGGACTTAATTAGCACCAAAAAACGGTTTATGACTAAATTGGTACAAATGCAAAAGATTTAGGACTGAAATGACACCAAAAAAAGGTTTAAGACTAAATTGGCACCAATGCAAAATATTTATGACTTTTTTGGCACTTTTCCCCAATCAATTTCGTCCGGTTCTTGCTTGTTTGATAACACATTTAGTTCTTTCTTATTAAGAAGTCAAATATGATAATCTACTCGTGTAATTAATTTTGCTCTTGTTAATCTAGCCACTAATAACTAGTCAGACACTTAAATTTATTTTGGGAAAATGGCATAAATGGTTTCTAAACTTTAGCCTAATGTGTAATGTGATTCTTGAATTTTTAATTTGCTCAATGTGGTGCTTAAAATTTTAGCCCAATGTTCAATATGGTTTTTGAACTTTTAATTTGTTCAATATAATACATAAACTTTTAGCCCAATGTGCAACGTGATCCCGAAAATGAAAATGTTCAATATTGTCTCTTTATTGTATATTGGGCAAAAAAATTCATGAACTGTATTGTCTATTAAGCAAAAATTTAAGGATTATTTTGTGTCATTGTCCCATTTATGTTTTATTGACTGCCAAAGTGTTGCCGATCCGTAAAAGAATGAAAGAGACGTAAGTGCCCAGCTCACGGACGAAAAGCAGTGGCTGCAACATGTCTGACCCATCCGGTCTTTCGTGGAGATAAGCATTGGCCCCGCAGCATACGTGGTTTCTTTCTTTTTTCTGTTTTTGGCGAGCTCCTCTTACATGATCAGAAGCAAGAAAGACGGAGTTTTAAGCAATTTTGTGCCTTCTCAAATGGAATAACAGTACCAGTAACTAGTGAAAACTCTGCTAGTAGAGAAAAACTTACACAAACGATCTCATATATCATTGATTTGCTAAAAGCAAGAGTTATAATCCTAGAATCAAGAATTGTTTGGAACTTTATATTTTTTGGAATGAATATTTAGGAAATCCCCTTGTATATGATCAAATCTTATTTCACAGTACTTACATAAGATTCATCTTTCTTATTATTAAGCAAACCCCTTAAAGGCCCTAGTTGATCCGTGATTTATGTTTTGTCTTTCGTTTCTTTCCTGTTTGTTTGGAGGAATATGTCGATCAATTCCGGTTGTATATAATTTTCGTCACAATGCTCAAATCAAAGTGGATCAGGCCGTTTGCATAAAATTTTTGGCAATGTGAGTACTCTATTTTTTCAATGAACATTTCAAGAAGTAATCAATTCAGCACTTAGTGAGAGTTGTCACGTTCAGTTAATATATGATCTCTGCAAATCAATGTCGACTATTAGATGAAAACTCATTCGAGGGACGCGCAATAATCATGGAATGCACGAGAAGATAGCACCTGCACTTAAGACATATCATACATACATGGACCTACAATATATCGTCTTACTGGATATATGTTACATGATAAGTCCATCATATTTTAGATTGCAATACTAATTAACTTCTTGCCTCTCATCGTCACACCTTCCCAACCGCGGTCTCCGCCACCTTGCCTTGGGGCGGCACGTTCTTGGCGGTGAGCACCAGGCCGTAGGTCACTGTAGTGAAGTAGATCAGCAGGCTGAGGCCGATGGTGCCAACCATGACGGAGACAGTGCTGACAGCAAACTCGCTCTCGCACGAGAGCCGGCCAAGCTTGATCTGGACGACGTTGACCATGGCCAGGAGCAGCAGAAGGCACCCGACCATGGTCCCGTAAATCGACAAATAGAACCCGACGAGGCTCTTCCACTGGCGGTGCGGGTTCTTCACAACGCTGCCGGGCAAGCCATCCCGATTCTTGGAGATGTAGAGGAAGATCTTGACGGTCTTGGCGAGGAAGCCGGAGAAGACAAAGCAGCTGAAGGAGGCAATCTCAAAGGCTACAAGCCGCTTGCGTATCTTGGTGTCCGGGTGGCAAGTGTCGTCGTCCTCGAGGCTATGGACTTGGCCCGGCTGGGCAAGGGAGAGGCCGACGAAGACGGCAACGGTGAAGAGGGAGTTGAGGCTCACGACGTCGTCAAGCACCTTCTGGAAGTACTTCCTCTCGTCCACTCGCTCCTCTTCATTTTCTTCTGCGGTGGGTATGCTGTTCTTGCTGTAGACAAGCAATAGAAGAAAGAATGAGTGGAGAGAACGAGCTCCCAAAGATAGAGAGAGAGAGAGAGAGAGAGAGAGAGAGAGAGAGAGAGAGAGGTAGGTTTTTACCTATCAGCCATGAATGAGAGCTAGCTTGAGGTTGGCGAGGAATTTCTCGTTGCTTTGTGATCTTGCTGGAGGATTCCATGACATTGTCAGTTGCTTTTAAGGGAAAGTGATGATGATAGGGAAATGTTGACTTACATGTTGACCATTTAAATTCATCACTAAAATCAGCTGTGCAAATATGTTGATACGAGTATAGAAATTTGAGAATTGGAAGGTGAACTCAGCTTGTCCAATTCAGTCGTTCCAACGACCAACTCAGCCTTTCGGTGAAGCAATTTTATGTTTTTGGCTATGATAAAAGAGTGTTCAAATCTGGCAAATTATAAATCACTCTTAGGAGAAAGTTCAATTTAAAAACATTGAACATTTTTCATACAGTTCAAAAACTAAATTGAACAGGCACAAAAAGTTCAAGAATCACATTTAAAAAATGTAAAGTTCATGGACTACATTGCACATTTAGCTAAAGTTCAAAGACCATTTGTGTTATTTACCCATAATCTTCATAGTTCTCCAACATTATCAATTTTTTTTCTCAAATGGCAACAACTAATTGTATTTCTAGTGAGCAAATGTTTATCAACAATTGTAGTTCTCCAATAATTTCGACTACATCTCCAATTAGTACCTTCTTTTTTTGGGAAAAGTTATTTGGCCGGAAAGTTTGCACCTCGATGATTTAAGCACTCAATAATAATCCAATGGTATAGTAAAATTTTCTCAAGTTATTAGGGGTGGTAGAACCTAAACTTATTATCCAAAACGATGGCAATTTCCCTAAACGTCTCCCAACGTTAGCTAAATTGACACTTTGTAAACTTTCCTTTGAAGATAGTAAATGCCTACTTGTTTAGTAGAAAATCAACTATCATAAATCATTTTCTTGTTTTTTAATATTTGGATCATTTAGAAAAATGAGTCAGCAAAAACTTCATATTTAAATTCAAAAAAGTAATTTCCTCTTTGATATATTAGAACACAACTTTGAAAAGAAAATTGACCCTCAGTGCTTGGAATCCAAGCTTCGGGGCTCCGGTGCTTGGGCCTAGTTCCCCCAAGGTCGAACCAAGGACCCTAAGAGCCGTGCGTGAGTCCTCGCCACTTGTACCAAGGGCCCTGGTGGCTAGCTTGGGTACACCACGGCCCAAGCCTAGGTTCCCCTGAGGTCAACTAGGCTTGGGCCCTTAAGGCCAGGCCTTGGACCCCCATGACGGCACGTCAAGGTCGGGTGTGAAATCCTTGAGGTGGGGCTTAGGTGCCTTGAGGTCGGGCCCAAGACCCTGGTGCTTGGCTGGGGACCTTAACAGCTGAGCCTAGGACAATGGCACTTGGGCCCAGCTCCCTTGAGGCCTATCTCGAGATTGCCGTGATCGGCTCGTTTCCATTGAGGCTTAATACGTGTCCACATGCACGGTATATCCAAACTTTTCTAACTCGACATTGTGCATTTGTAAGGATCCACTCACAAAGCAACAGTTGTAGCCTTCGAAAGTATCTTGAGCAGAACATGTTGTGGTTTGATCACTAAATATGCCCATACAAACTAATTGCCTTACTATTCATATCACTCTTTGAGAGTTTTCAAAAACATTTTATAGCAAAATTCATTTAGTAATATCTTAATTAAATGTGGTTGACATGGTTCACAAGATAAATGGTGCTCGTATGAAAAAGTTACTCATATTTATTGGATTTCATTAGACTGGTAGAGTAGTTAAATGCTTAGGTCGAACGAAACAAATAATATGTATAATATGTTCAAGCCTATGCATTCCACTTAGATTAACCTGGGAAACCGTACATGTTACTCTATGGTTTACACGTAGTCATGGAGATTCACAAATTCAAGGGAAAAAACAAAAAAAGGTAGACCAAGACCACAGAAGTATTGGTCATATCGAACGTGAATAACGTGGATAGGAACTCTCAACGCTCTTTGGGCCCCCTGTAGCAAATTAGATAATGACAGTTCGTCTCTTTTCTACAGATGAAAGACAGCGATGCCATTTTTGTCGCTCATACAAAGTCGTTCTCAAGAAAGCGAAATCACTTACATCCGTGTTGCAATTATTGAATAAACAGTTGCTAGGGACTAGGGCTTCCACCCACACAACATATCCTTAGTCTTTTTTTCTTTTTGTTCTTTATTTGTGGGGGAAATGAAATCATAGATCACTATAATTTAACCTTGAAGTGACCGTTTGAGAAAGACGATGCCAAAAATATTACAACTTTTGCTTATTTAAGAAATTAGAGAAAATGACACAAATAATCCATAAATATTGATATAATATGTAATATGATTTATAAATTTTTACTTTATTCAATATAGTCCCTAAACTTTTGATACATATTTAATCTAATCTCTAGACTATATGAAAATTATTAAAATATATCTCGAATTTAAGTTCGAAATAAAAATCTGAATATTTTGAAGTGATATTTTATGTACGTTCAAAATCGAACAAAAGAAAATATTAGAAATTTACTTTTCTAATGTGCAAGAGTTGGCAGCCAACAAAAAGAAGAAGAAAAAAATAAACGCAAAAGAGGGAAAGGTAAGTTTGACTTGCTGACCGAATCCTTCTTTGGATGCTGAACGTGGATTACTTTTTACTTTACTTGGATGACTCCGTTGACAATGTAGGTCAGGGGATGCATTGACCAGAGAAGTCCTCTTGAAGCGCCGTTACCTCTCTCTACCTCTGAGTGCCGTGGGTCATCTGTGGGTGCTTGGTACTCGGCAGTAGGCTCATAATTTTGTTTGTGAAATTACACCAAAAATTTAAATATTTGTAGTGATTAAATATGATAATATTTGTGTATAATTCTTTTGCAAGATTGAGAGATTTTTTTGTGAGGAATTATGGGGTTAAACACTATGCAAGCTATTGAACGTAATTGAAGCTTGGAAAATACTTAGAATATTTGAATGATTCGAGTATGATTGTAATCTCGTTGTATCGCTTGATCTATAGTGAAATTTTATGTTGCTTTCTCCGTAGACAAAAGTTATTATAATCAAACCACATAAATCTGGTGTTCGATTTATTTTATTATTCTATCAAATTTTATTATTTGATCGTTTGGCTTCAGCAACAATTAGTATTAGAGCTTGGCTTGGCTGAGTTGAAGCAAATCGATAGCGACATAAAAAGAAAAAGTGAGAATCGACAGATTTGATTGGAAGGACATTGGTTTATGAAAGATGCAGATTGAGGATCATCTATATTAGATGAAACTGCACTTGCCCCTATCCAGAGAGAAACTAGAGACGATGAAGCAAGCTGACTTGAAATTGCTAGATATATGAGCTTTGGGTGTTATTCGGCTGACGTTGGCTCGCAATGTAGCGTTTAACATTGTGAATAAGAAGACCACTGTGGGTTGGATGAAAGCCTTGTTGGACATGTACGATGAGCCCTCTGTAATCAACAAAGTCTATTTGATGCGACATTTGTTTAATTTGAAGATGAGTGAAGGTGCGTTAGTTGCTTATCATATTAATAAATTTAACGTGATCGTAAGTCAATTGAGTTCGCTTAACATTGACTTTGAAGATGAGGTACGTACTTTGATTCTATTATCCTCATTGCGTAATAGTTGGAATACTACTGTTACTGTTGTTAATAATTCCTCTTGGTCAACAAGTTTGACGTTAGATGGTATTTGAGATTTAATTCTGAGTGAAGATATCCATAGAAGAGAATATGATGAACATGTATCTACTGTTTTAGTAGGTGAAAATAGAGGAAGAACTGGTATACGTGTTAGCATGAGTTGTATAAACATAAATAGACAAAGTCAGCTTAGGATTGGTGGTATTGTCTATTGGAGCTGTGTCAAGAAATGGCATTTTAGAATAGATTGACTTAAGCTGCAGAATGAGAAAGATAAGAAAATTAGAGTTGAGTCTGCAGATGATATTGCGGCTATAGCAAACAATAATTCAAATGGTGCTGATTATAACTTGTCTGTCATTGATGATGGATTCTGGATGTTTCATGCTACATCAAACAGAAAATGGTTTACTACTTATCAGTGCACGAATAGTAGTAAAGTGCAGTTGGGAAACAATGTGAAGCGCGATGTTGTAGGTATTGGTGATGTTAGAATCAGAATGTATGATGGTATTGTGTGGACATTGATTGGAGTGAAGCATGTTCCGGAGTTAAAGAAAAACTTAATTTCCTTGAGCACCCTAAATTCAGCTGGATGTCGGTATTCTTCAAAATGTGGAATTTTGAAGGTTGTTCGAGGTGCCTTGGTGATGAAAGGAAGCAAGCATAGTGGCCTGTAACGGAAATTCGCTGTAGAGACGTCGAATGCATTAGTTCAAGAGTCTGAATTGTGGCATATGTGTTTGGGGCACATTAGCGAGAGAAGCCTGAATATTCTAAGTGAAAGGAATTTGCTACGTGGTTATGTTGCTAACGAACTGAATGTATGCAAGTGCCGTGACTTTGATCAACGGCAAAAAGTGCAGTTCAATGAGATTGTCAGAAAAATCACGGAAATTGCAGAATTAATTCACTTAGATGTTCTCAGATTGTCATGATTTCCTTTGAGGAAGAGTGTCAAATTTATGCTAACAGTTGTTGATGACTACTCGAGGAAAACTTGGGTATTTGTGCTTAGGCACAAGTTTGATACCGTTGTTAGGATCAGGCAGTTGAGAGTTTTGATGAAAAAGGAGACTAGTAAAACGATTAAGTAGGTGCGGGCTGATAATAGTATGGTGTTTTGCTTGAAGCTATTAAACAAATTTTATATGAAGGAAGGCATAGTGAGACATCGCAGTAATGCCATTGAACCATAACAAGTTGCAGAGTTAATAAGCAAAATATTATTAAAAACGGTCCATAAAATAATCTTTAGTGCTAGTATGGCTAGGAGAATCGTGGCAAATGCACTTAGTACGGCAAGCTACCTAATGAATAGATCCCCATCGATTGCGATTGGATGCTAGACTCCCGAAAATATGTGGTCAAGTAACGTTGTTGATCATTCTATTCTTAGAATATTTTGTTGCCCACCTTATGTTTGACTTAATGATGTTAAGCTCGATGGAACGGCAATGAAGTACATGTTCCTAGGTTATGCACAAGGTGAGCAAGGCTATAAGTTGTGGTGCCCGGAATTAAATTCACCTATTGTTAGTAGAGAAATTATATTTGACGAATCTTCAGTACTTCTGGCTATAAGTGTTAATAGCAGTGTTTATATGGATATGTACGGTGCTCAGCTTGAGGTGGAGTTGCAACTAGAAACTCCTGAGATAGCGAGTACTAGCGAAGTAATTAACACAGATGGTGCTTTTAGCGAGGTGTAGAACAGACGGTTGCTGTAACTACTGAAATTGACAAGGTGCATACTCGGTCTCTCCGTAGATATGGATACAATGATGGTTTTGCTTTATCTATGATTAAGGAGATTGTGTCGGAAAATCCTTATTGAGCAGTTAAAGGTACATGTGGAGTTGGTATTATAATGAGGTCCACGGTTATGATAAAGTTCAAGCAAAGCTTGAACTTTGAAAGACATCTGTAGTGATCAAGCCCATTGGAGTTACCCCTCTCTCTCTCTCTCTCCCTCTCTCTCAGTGCTGTGGGTCATCCGTAGGTGTTGGATGCTTGGTAGTGGGTTCATAATTTTGTTCATAAAATTATACTAAGAATTGAAGTATTTATAGTGATTAAATCTTATGATAAAATTTGTGTATAATTCATTCACGAGATTAGGAAATTATTTTGAGAAAAATTATAGGGCTAAATATTGCATGAGCTATTGAATATAATTGAGACTTGAGAAACACTTAGAATATTTGAATGACTCGAGTGTGATTGTAATCTCGTTGCATCGCTATAGTGAAATTTCGTGCTGTTCTCCCCGTGGATGTAGGTCATTATAATCGAACCACGTAAATCTAGTATCCAATTTATTTTTTTGTTCTGTCAAATTTTATTGTTCGATCGCTTGGCTTCAGCAACACAAATTGTTCAATGAGGATGACATTAAACATTTTTATATAATCCAATAACTAACTTGAACATATACCAAAAGTTTAAGGACCACATTGATTATATTAAAAGTTCATAAACAACTTACCTATTAGGCTAAAATTCAGAGTTCACGTTAAACAAATTTAAAGTCCAATGACCACATTGCATTTTGGATTAAAATTCAAGAATTATTTGTGTCATTATTTCAAAAAATTAAGTTGGTAGATGAAAGCACTTCTCTATACATAGATGATGTAATGCTCCCTCTAATCTCTTGGATGATATACCAATCGAAGTTTTTGGAATTGATTATTAGACCAATTAGAGACGTAGAAAGATTTAAATGTATAATTTGTCCCTGGAGAGTATGTTAAAATAGTATACCGTCTACTTGTCCATGAAAAAAGATCAATGTGTAATTTCATATTTAAAATTACGAGAACACCAAGAACCAGGTTAGAATCATGTCCTTTGCTAACAAAAATCAATTTTTTTTTTTGGAATTGCTTTTGTGATTAATAATAACCTCTCAAAATGACATCGTTCAACTTTTTTGGGCTCTAGCGACTATAAATTTGGGAAAATTGTCCAAAAAGTCCTATATATTGTATTTTTGTCACTTCAGTCCTAAACTTTTTAATTGTACCAATTAAGTCTTAAACATTATTCACATTTTATCAATTTAGTCAATCCAGCTAATTTTGACCATATATTATTGATATGGCCACCGGCCATCCAAGGAGGTACGGCTGGCGCTGATGCAGACAATTTCGATTGCCCCTCCAATTAGTACCTTCTTGTTTTATGAAGAGTAATTTGGCTAGAAACTTTGCATCTCGAGGATTTTAGCACTCAATATAATCCGATGGTTTCCTCAAGTTATCATAGGTGGTAGATTTAGTTATTATCCAGAAAAATGGCAATTTCCCTAAACTCCTTCTAATGTAAGCTAAACTAAGAGTTAGCAACTTTCTTTTGAATAGTAAATGCCCATTTGTTTTATGGAAAATTAGCGATTGCAAATTATTTTTCTTGTTTTTCAATATTTGGACCATTTAGAAAATTGAGTCTACGGAAAATTTATATTCAAATTTAGGAAAATAGCTTTCTCTTTTTATATATAAGAAGACAATTCCAAAAAGACAATTGAACCTTGGCACTCTCCAAAGCTGGGGCTTGGTTCCCCCGAGGCCGGACCAAGGACCCTGATAGCCATGTGTGAGTCCTTGGCACTGTACAAGTGCCAAGGGCCCTGGTGGCTCGGCCCAAGTACCTAGCAGCCTGAGCCTCGGTCCCCTTGTATACAAGCTTTGGACCCCTAGCAACTAGGCCCAAGTACCTTAAGGCCAAGCCTTGGACCCACCCCCATGCTCAAGACAAGGTCCCTCGAGGTCAGGCTCGAAATATCGGAGGCGGGGCTTGGGTGCCTCGAGGCTGGCCTCAAGACCCTAATGCCTGGCTTGGGACCTCGATGACTAAGGCTAGGATATTTGCACTTGAGCCCGGGTCCCTCGATGTCTATCTCGGAATTTCCAACGGTTGGGCTTGGTTCCACCGACGCTCGTTGCGTGTCCACGTGCATGGAATATCCAAACATTTCTAACTAGACAACGTACATTTGTAAGGCTCCACTCACAAAGCGACGGTTGTAGCCTTTGAAATTATCATGAGCGAAACATGTTGTGGTTTGATCACTGAATCTGCACATACAAACAAATTGCTTGACCATTCAATTCACCCCTTGAGAATTTTCAAAAACACTCTTATAGCATACTTTGTCTAGAAATACCTTAATCAAAGTTCATCGACATGGCTCACAAGATAAATGGTTTTCATTTGAAAAAGTCACTCGTAGTTATCAAATGTGATTACTCATAATAGACCAGCACTTAATCCACAAGTGATTGATCGTGGCATTAAACGTTCGATTTGGACACAACAAATAGCATCTCCAAAGCCCAAACATGTCCCGCATAGATTTAACTGTGTGAATCATACCCGTTATCCAATGGTTTTTATATATATTTATGGAGATCAACGGATTCAAGTAAAAAAGAGAAAAATAGTGGATGAAGACCATAAAAGTATTGGTCATATGAAACGTCAATAATGTGGATCGGAACTCCCAAAGCTCTTGGTCCATGTGCTGCAACTAGAAAATGACTGTTCGTCTCTATTCCACAGATAATAGACAAACGACGTTGTTTTTGTCGCTCGTGCAATGTCATTTTAAGGAAATCGAAATTTTGTGCATCTATGTTGCAATTATTGGATAATCGATTCCTAGGGGCTAGGGTTACTACCCACATAATGACAGTAGATAAAGGTCATTCCTAATGTACCTCCAATCCTAACTATGATATTCAATGGCGCTTAGCTCGTTCGTGACGATCGTTTTGTCGTTTGTTCGCTCTACAATTGTTTATGACAGATCTGAGGAATATAGAAAGACCCGCCAACTCTCGGACCAAGCTGATGCTGCCGTTGAATCTTCAGGAAATTTGTAATTGTAAGACGACAATGTTTGTCTTAATTAAAAGAGAGAGAGACAGCAAAGGGGGGTTGTTGTCACGTTCACCACCACCAACCACCACTTGTCTTTCCTTCTCTTGGGGGTTAGGTGAAGCGATGGACAACTTCATATCCAGCTTGTGCAGTTATCCAAACTGCTTTTTATTATGTGGACAAGCTCATAAAACATTTTTTGTTTGGTCAAATTTCATTATTACGTGACATGGAATTCTATAACCATCAATTTATATTCATATTCATAATATAGTATCTTCACTTATTTCTCACTCTGTTTGTTTTTTTTTTTTTGTCCTTTCTGATGACGTGGAACTCCACCTTGGATGATAGGGTTTCTTGAAGGCAAACAATCATATCCTACATTGCATCTGAATATGGTATGTGCTTCTGTTTTTGGTCGATGATGGCGAACCTTATATAAGTGCTACAACAATTTAAAATATTTAAAAGCAAATATACGTTTTCTCGGGCGCTAACTCAATATCGGACAATTATTATATTTTTAGTGATAGACAAGATAAGGGAGATAGTAACTTCACCGACTTTTCTTAGCTTACCAACTCATTTTAAGTTAGTCCGAGAACCTGCCACGAATTGGTCGATTTTCCATCGAGTCTCGGATCTCCGGCTTCGTTGTCTCCTCTCCCTTTCTCTTGATACTCTCTCTTTGGTAAGGTAAAAATGGCCAATATTAACCCTAAGACAAAGTGAAAGTAGCTACAATAACTAAGGCATGTTTCATGATTCCCTCCTCCTCTTGATCTTTTGGGTTCATGTCCAGAATGTTCCCTTTTTTTTCCTCCCAAATTTACCCCTTTTTTTTGCAATTTCCTAATTGCCCTCTTTTTTTTGGAATATTACAAAATAAGACATTAAGTCGAAAACGTAATTTTTTTTTCTTTGTTTTTCATAATCAACAATCTGTTTATCTTTAATCCCATGTTATAGATGGAAAGCTTCCTGCCAAATGGATGCGATTCTGTTTAAGACTATTGCTCGTCTTTAATAATTATAATTCTCTTATCTAACGAAAACAATTGTATCGTTACAGATTATTTTAAAAAACAAAAATAGCTTTCCTTTAAAATGTTATCATGAAATAAATTTGATTATAGCATTTTAATGGTGATAATTGGCGGTCGAATAAAATGATGATGAGTTTATCGAATTCATTTTCCAGATTTTAATATATTATATTGAACAAAATTGAACAATGCTGGATAGACTTACCAAAATACAAGATGAACAAAGTAGGCAGACCAACCCTTAATTTATTGGGTATTGAACATGACTCACCTATAATTATGTTTTAATGGATTACCAATTTGGGAAATTAGTATATACCTACTATTACTCATCAAAATTAAGTAAAAAATTACTTGCAGATTTCTCGCGCTCTTTTTTTGGTAAATACTAAGTGATTTATAGATCACTTTTGCTTTTTACATCCCTCTTGCGGAAGACCGTGCATCAGCCCTTTGAATCATTATTTATAAGTCTACAGCTACCATTATGTGTATTCAAATTCATGTGTATAAAACAGCCTTTTCATCAACAAGTATGTCTTAGTTCGTCAATGTTCTTTTCACATTCTTCTCAATTGCCAAGCTTCCAATTCTACATTGTTTTGATTTCAAAAGCTGGATTCATTTTCCATAAATTTGTGATCAAGGCTATGTGCTTCAGTTATGCATTATTCGGGGGATAATTACCAAAAAAAGTCATTAACTTGTTGCACGGATGCCAATTCAATGGGAAAATTGTCCAAAAAATCATAAACCTATTGCAATTTTGCCAATTTAGTCATAAACCTTTCAAATTTGCCAATTGAATCCTAAACATTTTCACTTCTTGCCAATTGAGTTCATTCGGCCAATTTTGGTCACCTAGAGCTGACGTGGACTCTAGTTGTCCAGCTAACGCTTACGTGGTAATTTTTTAATATTTTAAATTTTTTCCATTTTTAATTTGTTTAATTTTTTCCTTTTTTTCTGGTTGATCGTCGAACCAGCCAGAGGTGAGGGCTAATGAGGTTGACCTCACTGGCCTCTAGCAAAGCTCACCCCCACCCACCACTGGCAAGGGCGAGCCTCACCCAGCCAAGGCGAGGCCAACCTCGCCGTCGCCTGGGTCTCCTTCGCCCAACCTCACCATCACTGGGTGAGGCCACGGGCCAGCGAGGTCGACCTCATCGACCAAGGGGAAGAAGGCCAGAAAAAAAAAAAAGGAAAAAAATTCAATAAAATACTTTAAAAAAATTATCATGTCAACGTTGACCGAACGGCCGGCGCCAGTCAGCGTCCACGTCAACTTCGGGCAGCTATAATTGGCCGGATAGACTCAATTGACAAACTTGAAAGGTTTAGGATTAAATTGGCAAAAATGCAATAGGTGTAGGAATTTTTAGACAATTTTCCCCAAATTCAATCATAAACCTTTCAATTTAGCTAATTTAGTCTTAAACCTTTTGCAATTTATCAATGTAGTTCTTCTGGCTAACTTTGGCTGAAAATCACTAATATGGATCCCGTGCTGTCCTACATGACAGAGCCGCTTAAGTAAAATTTCCCCTGTACGGGCAGTGCATGCTCTATTTTTTCCTTGAACATTTAAAGAAGTGAACCAATTCAGCAACTCTCTGTGAGAATTGGGACGTTCATTTAATATACGAACTTTGAAAATCAATGTTGATGATCGAAACTCGCTCGAAGGACGCGCAAGAATCATGTAATGCACAATAGAAAAACAGCTTCACTTAAAACATAACATACATGGACTTACGATATATCAAGCCCTGGACAACCTACATCTAATAAAACACATATCACTAGATATACGTTACATGATGATTCCTGCATATTTTAGATTGTCCTACTATTTAACTTCTCGCCTCTCCTCATTACACTTTGTTGTCATCCTTCGGGACGGGACCACCCTTGCCTTTCTCCACCGCCTTGAAGGTGACCACCACGCCGTAGGTCACTGACATGAAGTAGATAACAAGGCTGAGGCCGATGGTGCCAACCATGACGGATACAGTGCCGACCGTGAACTTGCTGTGGCACGAGAGCCGGCCAAGCTTGATCTGGACAACGTCGACCATTGCCAGGAGCAGTAGTAGGCACCCGACCATCGACACATATATTGACAAATAGAACCCGACTAGGTACTTCAACTGGCGGTGCAGGTTCTTCGCGTCTCTGTCCTGATTCTTGTCGATGTAGAGGAAGACCATGACTGTCTTGGCGAGGAAGCCAGAGCAGATGAAGCAGCTGAAGGAGGCAATCTCAAAGGATACAAGCCGCTTGCGTATTTTTGCGTCTGGGTGGCAATTTGTTTCATCCTGGAGGCTCTGAACTTGGCCCGGCTGGGCGAGAGAGAGGCCGACGAAGACTGCGACCGTGAAGAGGGAGTTGAGGGCCACGACGTCTTTAAGCACCTTCTGGAAGTACTTCCTCTCGTCAACTTGCTCCTCCTCATCTTTTCCGTTGGTGGATTTGCTGTTCTTGCTGTGGGCAAGCAAGAGAACAAGGAATAAGAAAATGAGCTCAGAGAGAGAGAGAGAGAGGTTTTTACCTGTCAGCCATGAATGAATAAGAGCTAGCTTGAGGTTGGAGACGAATCTCTCGTTGCTTTGTTATCGGAAGATCCAAGGACATTGTTGGTGGCTTTAAAGGGAGATTGGTGATAATTGCGAAATGACTTACATGTTGACTTTCGGTGAAGGAAAATTTGTCTTTTGGCTCTATTGAAGGCCGCAGATTTTGTTTGCACAGCGCTGTCAACTGGGGGAATCCATCACTCCTGCTCCACCACGAAGCGAGTAGCAATGTTGGCTGCACAAGAAAAATTGTCGTCTCACAAAGCAAAATCACCTGCCTCCTACTAAGGAAAATTGCTATTTTTCAAAAAAAAATTACAGCCTCATCCGGTTACTACTTTTAATAACATTTTTTTTTCTAAAATACTTTTGATTACAGTTACCTCCTATGAACTTTTACTCCTTTCACTCACTTAGAAATTATTTCGGGAAAATTATTCAAAATGTCGTAAAACTATTATACAATGACCAATTCAATTCTGAAATTTTCAATCTGGCCAATGTAGTTATAAACATTTTGATAATTTTTTAAAGTACCACCAGCTACTAACCATATCTGAATTGGACTATTTTTGTAATTTATTTAAAGTTTCTTTATTTTTCCCATTTTTTCTTTGTTTTTTTTTTTATTTTTTTTGGTAAAGTAAGAATCCATTTTTTTTGTTTGTTTTTCTTTGTTCAACTCGACTAATTCTAGGGATTCCTGCTTATTGTTTTGTTGGGAAAATTACCAAAAAAGTTCTAAAAACTTATCACAATTGTATCAATTCAGTGATAAACCTTTTTTTTTCCTAATTGAATCATAAACCTTTTTGTATTTGTGCTAATTCAGTTCATCTAGCCAATTTTTACTAGCCGACGCTAACATGGACGTCATTCGTCTTACGTAGCATAGCGGGTTCTAACGTGGATAATTTTTAATAATATTTTAATATTTTTTTCTTTCTCTTTCTCTTTTTTTTCTTACCTTCTTCCTCAAGAAAAGAAAAAAAATAAAATAAAAAATTCAAAAAAAATTAAAATATTATTTAAAATTGTTCATGTCAGCACTAGCCGTATTCCGTAGGATTGTCGGTGTCCATATTAGCATTTTCAGGCCAAAATTGATTGGATGGGACAAAATATTCAGTGGTTTCAAAACGCCATGTCAATTGTTGACGTGGCACACATTTATAGTTGTGTTTGATGGTAAGATAACACGTGTCCACTGAGTTGGAATAAAAAAGTAAATGACCACATTCTCCCTTCTTCCTCCTCCATCCTTTGTTCTCCTCCATCCTAGCCTAACGACAGTGAGAACTCGGGCTCCGCCGGCATGAGATCTGCAACTCCAACGAAGCAAAGAAGCTTTCGTTGTCGACATCGTTCATCTTTGGACAAGATATGGAGCTCACCATCAGAACTCACAACCAAAGAAAATTTGCGGTCGCTAGATCTGTGGATGAGGCTCCTCGCGAACCATGGACAAGCAAAGCTTGCAACCATGATGATAGAGGACCCCTTCCGGCATGTCTCATGGTCGGCCCAAGCCTCCCCTCCGGCTTCGTCTTTTTCATAGCCATGGTTGTAGAAGGTCACCTTCCTGCTGCTGCTAATTATCTCACGAAGGATGGAGGAGGAAGAAGGGAGAATTTGGTCTTTTTTATTTTATTCCAACTTAGCAGACACTTGTCATTTTATTATAGGACATGACTAAAAAATGCGCTCCACATTAGTAATTGACGTGACGCTTTGAAACCACTGAATATTTTCTCATCGGATGGGCTGAATCGACACAAATACGAAAGGTTTATGACTTAATTGGCAAAAAAAAAGTTTAGGACTGAATTGTCACAATTTCAATAGGTTTAGGACTGTTTTGGTAATTTTTTCTTATTTTGTTAACGTGTATCTATAAGGCTCTACTCACAAGATGACATGTGTAGCCATTGAAAACACTTTGTGTTGCATATTATGTCTATAAATAACTCATCCAAAGTTGATTAACGTAGCTCACAAGATGAATCGTGCTCGTTTGAAAATGTCACTCTTAACTATTTGATGTGATCGTTCAATAATGGATCAATACTTCATCCGTGAGGGATTGAAGAAAAAAATAGAGAAGACCAAGACCGTTGAAGTATGGATCATATCAAACGTGAATCATGTTGGTAGAAACTTCCACTGCTCTTGGGCCACATGTAGCATTTACGGAATGACGTTGTTGTTGGTACCTTTTCCGCAGATGAAAGACGACAACGTTATTCTCTGGGGTCAAGGTTTTTGATCCTAAAAGAAAAAAGTTCAAGAAATGTAGGGATTACTCAGTTCCTGTAGTTTTACCTTCAATAATAAAAACAATAAATTCTTTTTAAAAGGTGAACTCATGGAGACTCCTCCATCAAAAGATAACTCTTACTCCTAAGCACTACACAAAATGAGAAAAAGTAGCGAGAGGTACGATACTTAAATTGAAAAGAGGGTTGATGTGCATGAGATAGATGCGCATTCACAAGTTTAAAAGGTCCTGAGAATTGTTAGCCATTATCAATTAAACCCAAGAACAGACTTTCATAGTTGTTGTCGTGGGATTCTTGGATTACACTGCATCTGTTAATGTTAGGGTTGTGATTTGCAATTATAAGGAGCCTCCAGGAGCGTGATCCTAGAGAATGTAGATCTCTTTGAACTTCAAACTGCTGTAATTTGCTTTAGTGGAAATAGGACTGATAGTTAATTCAAAGGCTTGGACTGTGTTTGGTTGAGAAGATTTCTTTAGTCTAAGAAGTGCTACAGATACATGATTGTCTGATGTACTTTTACTGTTGTGAAACAAACAAAACATGTTAAGAAGCGATTACGTGCATATATATATAGTCTTGATATAAAGGAAAAGTATATCTCCCACGAGCGATTGCCTTGGCACTTGAGTTGTGTGCAGAGATAAGACATTTATTTTTAAGCATTATAGTCTAATTCATATGGTTGATTACAGCTTTTCGCTAGGTTTTTTTTTTTTTATGTGGGGGTGGGGTTTGGTGGCCTGTCAACATAGAAAAGCACTCGACGGGCTTCTAATCGAGACTGTATGATTGGTATCATCTCTCTCCGCGATTAGCTGGGTCGCCCTTGGTTTTCACCTGTTGACACACCATTGTCTTTTACTCAGAGAGAATATAAACAGTTCAAAAGCGTGTGATGATTGCAGAGTGAAACAAAGAATTAAGACGGAGCATGACTTTTATGCTCTCCCGATGCACGCGAGCCCAATCACGTGCACTATTAGATGACGTGGGTTCTCACCTCATCCAGTGACGTAAGTTGATGAGCCGAACTCACGTATACCGGGAGCATTCGAGAATCTTTCAGAAGGCGGTCCCTCTTAATCAACTTTAATTCTAAAATAGAAAATAATATAAACACCCTCTGAACTTTGACATAATGTGTAATTTGATTCTTGAATTTTTAATTTATTCAATATAGTCCTCAAACTTTAGCATAATGTTCAATGTGATCTCTGAACTTTTAATTTATTCAATGTCATATCTGAACTTTTAGTATATATTCAATTTAGTCATTGAATTATATGAAAATGGTCAATATAGTCCTTTCTTTAATTCAAATTCAAGGACTACATTGAAAATTTTCATATATTTCATGAACTAAATTAAATATATATCAAAAGTCCAGAGACCATATTGAACAAATTAAAAGTTTAGAGATCATATTGAATATTATGCTAAAATTCAAGGACTATATTGAACAAATTAAAAGCTCATTGACTAAATTGTGCATTGAGCCAAAGTTCAATGACTGTTTGTGTTATTATCCCATTCTAAAAAATGACCCAAACGAGACCACGCTTAATCAACTTGTTTGTCATCTTACACCAAATAAGGAAATGTTTGCACTAGAAAAAACTTTGGCAACATAATTGATCAGATTTTGGCATCATATCACTGGAACCATGCCAGCAAAGTCGTCTGTCCAAAAGCTATATAGTAGAAGGTTTGTGGTTTTCCGAATCAGGATGAGACTAGGGGCCCAATGTTACGGATAACTTTGTTTTTATTTCTTTCAATCAAAGCATGTCTAGGGTTCCTAAGTTGGTCCTATTTTCTCATTTCTAATCAATGCTCTAAAGTAAATAATCCAATGGTGAATATATCTGTGTTATATGAACAAGACTAGTTAGGCTCCTAAGTTGGGAAAATGTTATGTGTTAGAATTAGGGTCTAGTTGTCGATAACGTTTTAAATGCTGTCTTTGCAAGTTTTCTAATTAGCTTCTTGTCGTGATTGGATATTAATCAAATATAGAGTTTCATTTCTTCTGTCTGTATACTTCTATCTATCCTTTGGAAATTTCTCCCCAACTCTCCCCTCTTTTCTCAGTTGCCAATCTTCCAATTCTACGTTGTTTTGATATCTGAAGCTGGATCCATTTTCCATAAATTTGTGATCAAAGCTATGTGCTTCCATTATGCATTATTTAGAGGATAACTAACAAAAAAATCCTAAATCTATTGTATGCATGCCAAGTTGTTGGAATAATAAAATTTGGAATTGATGTTATAATATTTCTTGAAGGATTACATAATATTTATAGACCCTTTAGATAACTAGAACAATTAAAAACTATCTTGAAAACAAGCAACAATAAGTAAACACAATTTCCTATATAATAATTTCCAAGACTCCAAGTCTCTAGATAATAATTGCAAGAATCCATTAAAGATGAGCTTGGATTACAAAAAATCTTTTTTATTTCCAATACAAGTTAATTCTAAAACACATGTTTTAGGGGTCGTAGATCCACTGAAATTGGAGCTGCTGTGGTCCTAAAAGGTCTCAAGAAGATGGTTATAAGGTCTGTAATGGTGAAGGGGATAGCTAAAGGATAGCTTGGGCTGTTGTCGAGGAAATGCTGGAGATTACTACAAGCCACTGTTTTATAGTGGATTCCGCACATATTGCATGGGAATTTAGCTATGAGTTTGGGAGGATGATGCGGTTGAAAAGGGATAAGAATACAAACAGCCCCTGAACTTTGACTTAATGTGCAATGTGATCCTTGAACTTTTAATTTGTTTAATGTAGTTTCTGAACTTTTTATACATAATCAATATAGTCCCCGAACTTTATGAAAATACTCAATATAGTTCTTGACCTTGAATTAATAGAAGGATTGCATTGAATATTTTTATATAGTTCAAGAACTAAATTGAACAGGGAAAATTACCAAAACAAGCTTAAACCTATTGCAATTATGCCAATTTAGTCCTAAACCTTTTTTTAGTGTCAATTCAGTCATAAACCTTTTGTATTTGTGCCAATTTAATCCATTCAGCCAATTTTGGCCGGTCAATGTTGACGTGAACGCCAACCAATACTAATATGGTAATTTTTAAATATATTTTTTATTTTTTTCAATTTTTTATATTTTTTCGAATTTTTCTTTTTCCATCTTCTCCCTGGCCGGTCGTCGCCGGACCGGCCAAAGGCTAATGCCGGTGAGTTCAACCTCGTCGGCCACGAACAAGGCTCGCCCTCACCCACCGACGGTAAGGGTGAGCCTTGCCATGGCCGAGCGAGCTCAACCTCGCCCTCGCCCAGCGACCACAAGGCCGCCCAGATCTGGTGATACCTTGCTATCATTGGGCGAGGTTGAGCTCACTTGGCCATGGCGAGGCTTGACCTCACCCTCGCCAGTGTTGACGAGGGCGAGCCTCACCCGTGGCCGACGAGGTTGAACTCGCCAGCGTCAGCCTCTGGCCAGTCCGGCAACAACCGGCCAGGAAGAAGATGAAAAAAAAATTCGAAAAAAAATTAAAAATTATTTTAAAATTGCCACGTCAGTCGGCACTAGCCGACATCCATGTCAGCACCGACCAGTCAAAATTGGCCAAATGGATTGACTTGACACAAATTCAAAAAGTTGAAGACTGAATTAATACTAAAAAAAGGTTTATGACTGAATTGATACAATTGCAATGGGTTTATAACTGTTTTAGTAATTTTTCGAATTGAACATATACCAAAAGTTTGTAGACATCCTTACCAAAAAAAAAAGTTTGTAGACACATTAAAAGTTTATGGACCACATTACACATTGAGTAAAAGTTCACATACTACATTGAATGCATTAAAAGTTTATGGATCACATTGCACGTTAAGTCAAAGGTCAGAGACTGTTTGTGTCATTTTTCCAAATGAGAAACAAAAGAATTCTTTTCATTTATCATGCAATTAGTGACCCGTCTTAAAATCTCATCCCGCTAGTCGGTACGTCTGTAATGCAACATGAGAGAGTTATTGTAGCTGACCAACGGTTATATAAAGCCACCAACCCACTACTCTCTGAAAGAGAGTTCTTGTCGCTGAATCGGGATGAGACTAGGGATCATGCCAGCAACAGCAAAGTCGTCGGTCCAAAAGCTATGGAGTTGGAGGTTCGTGGTTTTCCGAATCGGGATGGGACTAGGGAACCAATGATGCGGATAATCTCGTTTTGGTTTCTTTCGATCGAAACTTGTTTAAAGTTCCTAAGTTGGTTCTAATTTCTCATTTCTAATCAATGCTCTAAAGTAAATAACCGAGTGGTAGATGTTTCGGTACATGTTAACATGACTAGGTAAATTCCTCGCACCAAGTACCATACGTATTTCCTAATCACGCTGCAATATGCAGGTGATAAAAAAATGTTACTTCTGGTTCATTTAAGTAAATGTCATTTATGGGAATTAGTGTTTCGTTGCCCATACGAAAGTATTCTTCTGGATAAGTGATATCAGAACTAGATCCGTTATCCTTATGAAGATCAGAAGAACAGCGTGCCGTCAATTAATGTAAAAATTATTAGAAAACACCTGAGCTTTGCTTTCCCCTTCTCACGTTACATGACCTGCGAAATTTCCATATTGTTAGGGATACCGCTCATCACCGTCGTCACCAACCCGTAATCTATACGATTATACAACAAAGGAGAGATACTTGAGAAGTGTAAAAAGAGAGATAGATAAAAGCTCAGCCCGATGCTTGAGTCACAACAGCCGAAACCATGGAGTTCATTCCACACATGCCGTGCCCACGGCACAGCCGATAGTAACCGTGCTCTCCCCAGCGATTCCCCCACGAGTTTTTTATGATCCAATATGGCCTGTTGCCGAGCCTGATGATGGAGAACCCCTTCGCTCCGTAGCCGACGAGGAGCACCCCGTGATTGACCCATCTCTTGCCGCAAATGATCGGGCATGAGACTCCCCCGATGTAAGTTTGCATGAAGACCGCGTTTAGCCCCACTGCGATCGGAAACCAAGAGCTCATCAGTGAAGCTGTTTATACGCCGGTTCGATAAGGCACTAGGTGGATTAGTAGCGGGCTTTTCACATGGTCGTCGTAAGAGCATATTCAACAAGTCAGAAGCCTAGCTGAGTTTATTCGTTAGGTTAACAAGTGAAATAATTCAAAACAGACATAGCATATAGACAATTCCTAGCCCATACCAGAAAGATTATCCTAGGAAATTTGAAGGCCTTCCCATAAATTTTAATCATATTGTGATCGACATGAACCTTGTTAATCATGGAAAAACCTACCAATACCACCAAACAGCATGGCCCATGCGCGATGTTTGCCTTTGATTAAGCTATAAGATCGTAGGCCTTGCATCTTTCACCAGACAGGGCCAAATGTTTTGAGCGCAAACGTGAATGAATAATGAATAAAGGAAGGAAAAGGAGGATGGACGGATTCTTAAATCAGAATTCCAAACCTGCAAGGGGACCATGTTTGACCAAATGTGCTGCTATCTGGTCCTCGTTGACGGGGATGGTGGTAAAATTCACCACCCGAACGGCTATCTTATCCGATCTGAACTTGCACTGCCCGCGTTTCCCAGTGTAAGGATACGAGCTCTCCTCTTCCAACCCGCCCGCCTCAATCAAGTACCTGTACGCATTCGTCATAAGGCCTCCATGGCAGCCGCTGTCGCATGCTGTCTTCTCTGACAAATCGCACTTCGAAAAAAAAATCCCAACAAAAATACGAGTTGAAGTAAGGATTTCAGCGATAATTCCAAGTACAATTAGCAACACCAATCGATTGATTTCACGGAATTTTTCTTTAACATCATTTGGCTGTGTTAATTGGAGTTAGGAGCTAACCGTGCTATCACAATCGACAAGCTGCTGCTCGCTAAGATTGAGAAGCTTCCCAGTGGCGATGAAGTTGGCTCCTTCAACGGCTCCTGTAGTGCTGAAGGCCCAGCATGAACCACACAAGCCCTGCAATTGCCACATTACATATGTTTATGATCATTACGCAATATAAAATGGACAAATTAACATGGAAAGAGTGAACACCAAAAAGACAAGGCAAGAGAAATTTGTGCAAATTGATGTTGCTGCCCAGGATCGAACTGGGAACCTTTAGTGTGTAAGACTAACGTGATAACCAGTACACCACAGCAACTCTTGCTTACAAATTTTCATCTATCAAATAAATTTTTACTCCAAGATCACACCATATAAATGGTCAGCCTGAACAAAGTCACCATAATCATACAATCTGTATATAATATAGTTGGTGGGACTAAAAAGAATGGTTCAACTCCATATAACTCGGGATGATTGAAACGGAAAGTCGTACATGAAATTTAATAGATTTGACATATTCTTGCAAAAGATTGCAGCAGAATCAATTGACCACAATACCAATCAAGTTCTGTATCTACAATACCATGAATCTGAAATTACCTTTTAATCCCACACTCTGATGGGCCAGCGTCTTCATAGACAACCGAATTAAAGGGCAACATTTGACAATTATTTTCTATCTTAGAACTACATAGAAGACCTAATCACCACTTTTTTTTTTTTTGGTAAGACCTAATCACCACTTTTTAAAATCTACTTTAGCAAAGCTTTCTCCAACTCAGTCTGTTAATCGATTATAAATGAGGAGATATATAACAAGTGTATATATCCCAAAAGGAAACACACTCACTTGCGTCTTGACCTCAGTGACAGCTCCCTTCTCTCGCCAGTCGAAGCTCTCCGGCAACCCATTCACCTCCTCCTCCTCTGCCGGCGGGGCCACACCGTTCGAGGAGCCCAGGCCGCCTCCACCAACCCTGACGCCGGTGTAGAGGCTCTCGAACTCCTCAGGGGAGAGGTCGGAGAAGGGGGTGACGCCGTGGACGGCGGTCGGATCGAGGGCCTGGTGCTCCGCGGCCCGTGCCAGGTTGGTCGCGAAGATCCCAAGGCGGCGCGAGTACTCCTCCAGGGTGGAGTAGCTCCTGTCGTACTTGCGCATGAAGATTTGGAACCTGCCCTCGGCGGTGAGGAAAGGGTTGTGCTCCGTGACTTGGAGGATGGCCGGCGACGATGAGCAGAGGGTGAATGTGAGAGCCAGCGCGATGATGGCGATGGTGCGAGATGGAGGATGGTTGGGCTTGAGCAGTGACATGGTTGTCGATCGTTTTCCGGGATTTCTGTTTGCAGGGACGAGAGAGAAGAGGCCAAGAAGAAGGAAGGAGCGAGAGAGAGCGAGAGTCACCAGAAAGGTCGGGGTGAGGCCAAGTTCTTTGCTGGTTGCTCTCAGCCTTTGATCTTTGAGCAATATGAACGAAAATATGAGATCTTGCCGCAACACTATCACAAAGTAATATGTGATTTCATGTTGAGTTTCATCTATTTACACTCAACCTAAACACCTTTCATCACTTTGTAAGATCCTCAGCTGCGCTCTCCGGGATGGGAGGACACGTGGCATCCATGCACTAGGGGGAGTGACTTCAGCAAAATCTACGTGGTTGAGCTGCTGTTGCTCCACGAATCTAGCTGGAAGATGGGGCGTTCCAGGCTTTGACTTTTTCTTTAAGGAGAAGAGTGAGTCACAGTGGACGTAGCTAGTCCAGCGACGCACGATTTAATCTCAAATTCCGCTATCTTCCCTCGATCTTAGGTATCTAAGATAATACCAACTCTACTTCTTACGGATACCGTAACGAAGCGGCGATGACAGGATTATTCGAACCTAAGATAATTCCAATTCTATTGCTATCAACACCATAATGGAGCGGCGATGACAGAATTGTTTGAAGTGAAAAGTAATTACTATTCGAACAAATATTTCGTCGCAGATTGGGACAATTATAGTTTCACGTTTAGTTAGAAAGTATCTTGTGGTAATCACTAAACAAAACGGGGATTTCAAATTGAATTCCGCGTGCTCATTCATCTTAGTTGAAACTGTTCATATCATGTAAGTAGTAAGTACCTTTAAGGGCCATGAAATAAGCAAGTTCTTTAGTACTTCAAGCACTTGGTGCACCTATTTCGCCTCTTTTCTTGAAGATGGGCGGTTTATCTATCTTTGAGTAAACCTGTTGGCTCCCCTACAACCAAAATACAACGCCATTTTCTCTCTTTTCGTATGACCGCAAGTCCATCCGAGGCAGTGAACTTCCGGTACCCCACTGGTCACCGATGAACAACAGTGAGAGACTCTTGGTAACTTGTGAAGCGAAATTCCGAATGACTAACCTTACCAAAAAAATAATTGCGAATGACCATGTCCGCACTGTGTACTAAGACAAGAATCGGGTCACCCGAGACCTCCTGCTTCCGAGCCCAGCTCCTATGCAGCGCAACGCGAATCAGAGATAGACCCATCAGCAATGCCGCAGTCCACTCTTAACGAAAGCTAATGTGGATAAAAACGCCTGAGACGGACCTTGAAATGTCCTCTACATGAAAGTGGATCAGGATACCAAAAGAAATTCACTGACGCTGCTGTGGTCAAAAACATATATCAATGATATGCGAATGCTGGTATTCTGATGGAAATAGCCTTAGTTGGGGGTAAGCGCTTAGTCATGATCTGTCTCCTAGCTTCTCGTGATATACAGTGATTGCCTTGTTATATGACCTAGATGTGATTTGTATGCTAAAACTGAAAGCAATTTGCTGTACACTAATGCGATGAGAGACTAATAAACTGACTCTCATCAACATCTCAACCTACTCCCACCCCATCAATTTGTTTCTCACGCCTTCCACGATCTTCTTTCTGGGCACGCGCAAGCTATCAACTTCGTCGATCAAGATTCTGTACACTTCCCACTCCCTGCTGCATACCATGTGCCTCCCAATTTCTACCTAGAAAAGGAAATGGCGATGGGTAAGTGTACAGTTATATGGATTACACCTTGAGTCGTTCCTCAAGAGTGCTAGAAAGCGAATTGGAAAGTACCGAAAAGATCCGAGTGTTGAGAGTCTCTAGAGCGAGCGTAATGTCATGAAACACAAGCGGTCGACCTCTTCCAGAAAATTCGACGGGATTAGCGACTAGCAGCTCGGTGTCTGGACCCCGGTTTATGACGGCCACTCTAAGAGGGCGCCAGAGCTCCATTCTAAGACGAGAACACAATGCATTCTTTTTGTTTGGATCAACTATCTTATTGCCATCCACTTGCATGAACAACTCCACCTCGCAGTTCCCCTTCGCTTTCTCACAGAACCGTCCGTAAGAAACCTGCGGGAAAAGCATTGAATCGAGTTAATCAAAGCACAAGGACTAGTGTGGAGTTGCATCTACAAACTCTCGAGTAGTTTAAAAAATCGCTTTCAGAATGCTTAGTTCTATCTGGAAACATATAAATGTCTACCTGGATGTTATAATCCTTCAATGTTCTCATAATATCATAGAGTAGGCCTTTATGGTCCTGACAAAGGACCTGAACCAGTGTGTGCAACTGGCTAAGGGAGTTGTCCATGATAATAGATAGGGGGTTAGAGAAAAGAGAGCCGGTTGGGCTTTCGCTCGATAGTTCTAAGCTGAACATGTCTTCAATGACTGCAGATGGCAGAAACAACGATCCCCGTGAACAGGCAGCAACTTCAGGGCCAGCCATTTCAATCTCACAACTAAGAATGATGTCCCCTAGTACATCTCTGAGATGACGTATAGTTTCCTCCTGTCTCTGCTGAGTATGAAGAAGTGCTCTGCCCAAGTAGACAAGCAATTCATAAGTATAGAAAGGAAAAGGCAATTTGATCTTGCATCAGATTACTACTCTCAAATTAAGGTCATCCCATTTGAAGCCCACCCAGCACATTATAATAGGGAAAGCATTTCAAAGCTTAGTACATAATCTCGGACAAGAGAGAGACAAACTGAATCAACCAAGCTCAGTGGTTCGGCATCCTTGATTTAGAGATAAAAGTGTATTTAATTCTTAGTGTTCTATATCACAAGTGGTCTCGCCATTATTGATTATATCCAGATCATAGAGTACCCAAAAGAAGAACTCTACTAATGAATCTATATGCTTCCAAGTCGAATTGTGTACAGTACTGAGTATAAACCCAATAATAAGTGAACCCTTCGCTAAATGGGGTGTTATGACCGCACATAGTTGACAATGACTTCTTACCTTATAAGTGATGCGACAGCACACTTGGACAATGGTAATGGCCAGAACTTAGAAGTAGGAAGTTGCTTATATTTGGCAATGTATCTGATTGTATACATCAATTTGATAAAATTAAGAAGACCATTTTACTACATTAGGTTCCCAATATATGGCTCTTTAGTTAAACATTTGAACCTCCAATTCTACTGGTACGGTGGCTTATCCATCCACTCATCAAAGACAGCCAAACTTAATCAAGCGACCATTTAGGTTAAAATGCCTAAACTTAGGTCAGATATAGGATTCTTGAGTATTATCGCAAGTAGTTCAATTGGCTCAAGCTCTTATAGTATGGAAATTCTCCACTTCCCATTAATAGAATCAAATTGCATCAGATGTTCTTCAAATATTAATAGGCTTATCCATCCACTCATCAAAGACAGCCAAACTTAATCAACCAACCATTTAGGTTAAAACACCTAAACTTAGGTCAGATATGGGATTCTTGAGTATTTTCAGCATGTAGTTTGATTGGCTCAAGCTCTCATAGTATGGGAATTCTCCACTTCCCATTAATAGAATCAAATTTCTCCAGATGCTCTTCAAATATTAATAGGCTCATTCATCCACTCATCAAAGACAGCCAAACTTAATCAGCCAACCATTTAGGTTAAAACACCCAAACTCAGGTCAGATATAGGATTCCTAAGTATTTTCAGCAAGTAGTTCGATTGGCTCAAGCTCTTATAGTATGGAAATTCTCCACTTCCCATTAATAGAATCGAATTTCTTCAGATGTTCTTCAAATATTGATAGGCGATTGAGGTCTTTCAGAAAGCAAATACGCAAAAGCAAGCAACACTGGGAACGGAAGATAAAGGGCTTCTCCACAACAGGACAAGAAAAAGAAGAACAAAATATCAAAGATGGAAAAAATAAAAATAAAAAGAGGGGTCAAACCTGGAGTCTGTCACGAAGAAGAGGTCCATTACCCTCCCATCTGGAGCAGTGGACACCTTCACTCTCTTTATCGTTAGCTCCAACTCACAGAGGACCCTTGTTACATCTAATGTTGGAAACAGAAAATGCAGAAACAGAATCATTTGTCAGCGAATATGGGAAGAAAAGGGAAGTTGACATTTTTTTAGGAGACTAATTAATGATGCTATTAAGAGGAAACATCAGTTCGGAATGCTAATTTTGTCGTGTAAAAGTTGACATGGCAATTTCTCTAGGAGGTTGAAATGGAGCAGTAAATTACAAAATCTACGATTGTTTTTTTCTTTTTTGGTCAGAAAAATCTACGAATTTGAATCTATCATAAATTAGCATGTAAATATGTTAACCTGCTAGCAAAAGGAATGTGAAGATGGCAAGAACAAGAACCATTTGCTTCATTGTGGCATAGAAGCCAAATGCTGGACAGAAACAGTATTGAGACTCCATATGGTTGTGAAACAATTTCAACAGACTGAATGTTACACGACTGTGCATTTAGTTTCCCGTTCAGACTCGCATCTTAATAAACATTTCATGCCCAATTTATTGTCAGATATATACTAAGCTTCTTACTATGCACATCATACACAGACATAGATCATACTATAATCTGCTTTGTTGAACTAATGAAGAGAAACCCTCAATTTAAAATGCAAATTAAAAGTACCCATGTGGAAACAGGAGTGCACTTTAATACCTATCATACTTTCCAGTAGAAACAAAATCCGATAATTAATTAGAAATGTGTGTGACTGATTAGATCTGAAATATAATCTATATCAAGCAAAAAGGGACCTAGGGGACGAGGAATCTCACCATGTAATAGACCTTTACGGTCACAAGAGCACCAGAATTTCAAGAGGAAGACATTATGGGGCTTGGGCTGATCCATCTCTGATCTGTAATACTCAATTCCTGACATAGAAAAATATGAAGGGCACACCTCCAACAGTCTCTTCTTCAAAAAGCTCCAACTTCTTGTTGGTTTCCCCACCACCCAAAGCTTAATGTAGCACCACTTCCCATCCGTTGACATATCTGCAAAACAAGAATATGCAACGGAAAACGAAATTAGAAAACAACAGAATCGCTCTTGGTGCTGCAAAATCAGATCTTGTTCTCACAGGGACACATACTCCATTTGCCTATGCATCTCAGTCCTACAAATGGAAATCCGAAAAATCATACAAAAGTAAGAGATTTTATCCTTATCGTCCTTGGTTTACTGGAGGTCTCCAGAAAAGTTTGAAACAAAATCCACAATGGCACGCATTCATCCCACTCCAATCCTCAAATCCGATTTTTCCAGAAAAACCAAAACTTCGAGAGAGGATCGTGAAATCTTTGAATGACCCATTTCATCCTTTTCTAATGAATAACAAAACCCAGATAAATATACCAAATTAAACGGGAGAAACGCAAGTAACGAACAACCACTGACTCATGAGCACAGATCTGTTTCCCATCAAAACAGCATTGCAGAGAACACAGAAACCCCAAGAACCCAAAACAGAGAGCTCACCTCCTCTGGTAATGCTCAACCCAAAGAGTAAGATGACCCTGCACAAATCACACCCCAGTCCAGTCTTGTCGGGACAACTCACAGTGATCTCAGTCGTGTCCTTCGCCTTCTCCGACTCGCTGATCTGAACCGCATCCTCGTACGCATGCAAGATCCCCATCAACTCCCTCTCTGTTCAATTCTGTCAAATCTCTTTGCTCTGTTCCTTCCAATGTCCCCAGCTCAATGTCCCCAGCTCAAAGGGGTAAAAACCAAGAACATTATAAAAAGGAAGCAAGTAGGCAATGAAGGATTACCCTTCGTCTTATTTTAAGAAATTGTATATGGGAGATAGCGGATTCGATCGGGCAAAGCAAGAGAAGAAAGGAAGAGGGATGAAACGAAATACGTTGGAGATTCCGCAAGGGAAAGAGATCGGACACGAACGCAGGCCTCTGCTTTCCTTATCTCTCTGTCTCTCACACTTGCTATTTTCAAGTTCTCGGCGTTGATGTTTAGTGCTTGATTTAGTGCTTGATTTGGAGAGTTTAACGACATTATTATCTCGTGGAGCCGATATTTAATGTTAATTAATCGTCGATGCAATGACAAGTCTTGAGGCAGTCTAGAAAGTTTTTCTCGTTTTCTCCGTTTCTGCTTTTACCACAAGGTTGATTCTTGGGCTGTCATTTGTTGACATGAATATGCAGGGCTCTTTCGAAAATTGTGTTCGGAATATTTGATTTATGTACAGCATCCTATAAGCAAAAGGGATCGTTCCATTTTGGTACTCATCGGCACTTGAAGCCTTCATCTTTTGAGTTGTTCAATTGAGTCCTATGATTTGTGCAGTTGAGTTTGTTCATTATTGACATATTTAATCAAATTAACTACGGCAGCTGAGATGGCAAGTTTAATCATTTAAAAAAAGAGATAATAAACAGAGAAATTTAAAACTAACGATAAAATTTAGAAAATTAGAGAAAATAAAAAACGTCAAAGGAAGTGAAGGAGGTGGCGGTGCCAAGCCCCACCGACGACGGTTCACACAGCCACTCTTGCTCAACCTTAGTAAGCTTTCACGAGGTCACACGATCCAAATGAATGAGGGTCTCGTACGGCCAAATCTCGCGAAACCTTGATTGAAGAAGAAATTGTCCTTTGAATTTGTGAGGTCTATGACTACAATGAAATTCAAAGAGTCACCAAATTTGCGTAGCTTGAGGTGGCCATTGTACAAATAGGAATGTAGTAAAAACAACATGCCAGAGAGATTTACAAATATGAGACTCAAAATCTTGACTTTTGTTAGGGGAATGAGTGATGGTCCTAAGTTTGATTGAAACTCGTGTAGCCCCTCTATTTGTACCACAATTCATCCGAGTGGAGATTTCGCCAACACAAGACGCTTGTTTGGGTCATGTGAACTTGGCGAGAGTTAAACCAATTACTTAACCCATATTTGGTTAGCTAAATTATTATATGGGTTATTTATATTCAATTCATAAATGAGTTTAGAATGATAAAATTTAAAATTATATGGATATTAAATGGGTTCACAACTTACTTAGATCTATCTCACCTCTATTATCTCTCTTCACTCCCTCTCGCTTTAACTCAATCTCACGCTTGCTTACTCCGCAACCTTATCACAGTTTTGGTATGATTTTTCCTAGATTAAGTTTAGTATGACAATATTTTAGCGATATAAATCGGGTCAGGTATGAGTCAATAAATTTATATTACATGAAAATGGATTAAAGCCGGATCAGTGGTTCATACCACTACCAATGGTGGTCGGCCACCTCTTCCCTCCCTCAAACTTTTTATCTCTTTCTCTTTCCTTTTCCTTAACTTGTTAGAATTGTATTTTGATTGTAAAACAACTGTGTTCATTTTCTCCTTTTTAATGTTTAAACATGCAATGTTAACTTGTGCGTTGGTACCATAAGCATGTTAATAATTTTTTTTTGGTAGAAAAAAAAAGTCAAATTAGACTACTATTAGTAATTAAAATTCATAAATGATGTGGGGGGCATTCCATCTTTGGCTTGTACCCACTAGTTTTCGGGTCAGAAGTGGCGAGGAATCTTTCCTTCTCTTTTTTCTCCTTTTTTTCCTCCTTTTTCCACTTTCTTACCAATGACAAACTGTACTCAGTTTGATCTTGATCGCTTGATGCTTTTGAATTTTTGCTGGCTGAAGAAAAGTTAAAGTTGGTCAATGGTTCGGAATTCCTCCTTAATCCTTGTCACTTGGCTACTTGTGGAGGAGAAAAGTTGCTTGTTCATTAAGAAATGTTAGTTTGAAGCCACCCCTTTTCTTTGTCTCTTTCTTTCCTGATAAGGAAATTATATCAAATTTACAGAATAATTATCTAAAAAGTCTTAAAACTATTATACAGTAGTCAATTCAGTCCTAAAGCTTTCGATTATGCTAATTTAGTTTTAAATCTTTTGACAATTGATCAATTTAGTTCTAAACATTTCTACGTGTCAATTTAGTCCTAAAACTTTTGAAATTTTATCAATTTAGTCATAAAACCTATTATTTAGATAATTGATCGAAAAGACTATATTGTAAATCGTAAAAATGTTTATGACTAAATTATCAAACTATCAAAAGATTTATGACTAAATTCGCAAATCATCAAAATATTTAGAACTAAATTGGCAAATCATCAAAAGATTTAGGATTAAATTAGTACGATGAAAAGGTTTAGGAGTGAATTGGCCTCCGGAAGATAGATTTAAGACTTTTTTGGGCAATTTTCCCTATAATTTTTTAAAATGCTTCAGCAAGAAAAAAATAAAGAAATTCAAAATCCACTTTATTACCTCTTGGCATTAGATACATCTTCATTTCTTGGCTGTCATAACAAATTTGACGATTCTTCACATGCTCTTCTAGATGCGCCAAGTGTCTCAATACCCTTCGAGGAATTAAATCCTGCCGAGGTTCCAAGAACAGCTTGATAAGGTTAGGCTAAGCCTATATATGGTAACGATATAAATCTACATCTAATTACCAAAAATAGGGTATTGCTGTTTTTTAACGTTATTGTCATCGAATTGACTGATCAATCATGCGCAAAACGTGGGATTATTGCCTTTATTATATCATTCATGTGGTTTTTTTTTTTTTGGTAAGGTCATTCATGTGGTTTTGCTTTGATAAATCGGATAAAGCGATAATTAATGATGATTATTAATGGATTAGCTTATATAATTGGATGGCAATCTTCACTTATTTTTCCTCGGTATTGGTATAATTAACTATGGTAATGTTTTGTACCATCTTACGTTCTCGAATCATTGTGTACCACAATTTGTTGCACGTCGCAACAACAATAGATAAAAGTAAGTTTAAGGAAAAAAAAGAAAAAACATTCGTGCATTTAGCTTACATAAAAGTTATATGTTAAAAATTGAAAATTGGTTCGAATTTAAGAAGTCGCCTTATTATTGCCCTTGACCATATACGAATCGCAGTTTCATCTTTCATTTAGTAATTTGCAGTCGGGATTTATTTTACCAATATATATTGATTTTCTTGGCGTTTACCAATATACGTAAGTTCTGAATTCACAATAGAAAAGAAATAAACCACAACCCACGTATACAAAATTTTCTGAGTGATTTTAATATTATATTAAATCTGGATAGACCTTTACTAATGTAATCTCTAAAAACTTAAAAGTGTCCTCGTTCATGCTTCTATTGTTGTTGCATTAATTAATTATTTCAAGTAATGCAAACGATTATTTTTATAAAATATATATTTTTAAAATTATTTATTTTTTGCGAGATAAGTCTATGCTAAAATATAATTTTCTCACTTATGGATTTCACGTGACATGCCGTCCGTGCATAAGCTTTGCTTCTCTCGTTGCAGTGTCCGTCCCCAACGTGCCCGTCCCTCTCCGCCCGCGACACCTTGGAAGGAAGAGATTTTGTTAATCTGTCGCGATAAATTGGGCGGTGCGACGCGTCCCCCCCTCGATAGCCCTCCTCCAATCAGGTGTCGCCACCTGTGATTTGTCGTGCGTCGTGTCGCTGCCCTTTTGAATTTTGTGGAGCTTCTCTGACTTTTGTTAAAAAGGTGGGAAAAAAAAATAAAAAGAAAGGAAAAAGAAAAAAATTGGAGTGGCTGGAAGCGCAGCCCGGCCAATGAAAGGCGCCGACTTTTTCCGGGACTCTCCGATGTTGGACTGGACCAGACGCTGAGCTGTGTTGGGATTTTCCTTAACTTCATGAAATTATTTCGTTGGAAATTGTCTGGCGGCGAAATATTTGTCCCCAGAGATCGTTTTGTAGTGATATTCCGGATAAGAAATATCACATATAGATAAGAAACGACGATAACTTTACTTTAGACGGAACTTTACAAATACAATCTGTGCAAGAATTTAATCGACCACGGGGTCTGACAAAGTACAGCCACTTTAACAAAATCAAATGTTAAAAAATTGTTGTGAAATTTAATCGACGATAAAATTTGAGAAAGTCGAGATATAGTGCCGGAATTTCATTACCGACACAATACCAGAGATAGAGATATGCTCCATAATTTAATTGACGCAACGGATCTGAAAACTACGGTTAAAAAACATGCCGGAGTTTAATCAATGACGCAAGTCTGGAAACTACGAGTGCAGTATAGGAAAGTAAAAAATGAGTGAAAAATAGTAGATTTATTTTTTTTGTGTAGAGGGGTCCACCGGCAAATGGACGATGGTATTTATAGTCATCGTGCCATAACCGTCTCTGAGCAATTCTCTTGCGGCTGTAACCATGTTCTCTTATCTCCGAAAGTTTTGTGCCCATACCCTCACGACATGATCTTGTCTTCAAACAGTTGTTCCTTTAGAATCGCGTGTCAGTTGCTCCACGACCTCCCTCGATCTAGTCCCCTAGTGATTTCAAGCCTATAAGTGTATTTTCGAGGCCCTCCATGTGTTTCAAGTCTCTCCCGATGCCTTAATCAATGATCTGTAGACCTTATTAATCGATATTGTTGTCGCCCATCGTTAACCATCCATTGTCATACATCACAACTAATCAGGAATAGTCGTCGATATGCGTTAATATCGATAATAATCCTTAGGAGTGAGCATCGGTTCATGGTAGAACTGGGAATAGAATCGAACTAACATGATTATCGGTCCGGTTTTCAATTCCCCAAAAAGTGGAATCGGTAATGTGCAGTTCGGTTTCCTGTTCCTAGATAAGAACCGAACCGGTAGTGTGGGTTTGCTGTCTGGCTTACCATCCTCCACTTCTGTCGATGGCACCTGTATTTTGAGCGGAGCACAGCCCACGAATCCAATAGGCATATCCGTTTCTGAATGTTCTTTCTCTAAGCAGACCTCGGAAAGTTCATCAAGTTTAGCTGGAATTCAAAGAGCCCGTGGAGATTGGGACTCTTGAGTTTGCTTGGATTTTTCCAAAGTTTTTGAAGACTAGCAAAGACCTTTCTTAACCTTTGCTCGAGTAGTCTCCTTTGTTTTTTTTCTGTGGGAAATTCTATTGTTCCATTCTAAAAACTACACATCATCCTGATAAATTTCTGGAAAAAAATTTAGCGAGTGTCAAACAATTATTGATAAAAAATAAATAAAGTTACACGCCCCCTGATTTTCCAACCGCTTGTTGATGGCTTACTGTCACTCGTAAGAAATGAATAATCTTTTTTCCGATTTACAAATTATTAACATTTCTTATCTTCTCTAATTTTTTTTTTTTATATTTTTCTCATCAACACCTTAAATTTACCTTGTCATATAATGATCTAGCAATCTCTATTTGGGTGACTCAATGACTCCTTCTGATTAAATGACCAACTAGTTTTTTTGTGTTTGAGTTTCGGAGGGGGAGATCTAGTTGATTGATTTCGCAAAACTATAAGGTGTTGTTGCTTTAAACTCGTTTAAATGAAAAAGCTATTATTAAAGTATCAACTATGTTTATTGTTTCTCTTAATTTCAGGTGATTAGAACTCAAAGTACTTTTTCCTCGATGATTGAGAACTGAAGTTTTAGCTTTTATGTTAAATGGGGATTTTTGTTGTTGATAAAAAAAATAAAGTACTTTATTGTTTCTCTTAATCAAAGTACTTTGTCGTGGCCGTCACGCTCGGCTGCGATTGACCTTTTGACTCTCAAAGAACTCGGGACGGCTACAAAAGAACAGTCTCCCTGTTTCTCTCTTCAGGTCACTCCTCGCAGCAAAGCAAACATGGCCGGTCATCAGCCGAACCCTGATCCAGTTCCGGCCGTCGATGCCCACGATTACGTCAAACTCGTCTTCAACCCGGACGGCACGGTCACGCGCACCCTCGACTTTGCAACTACCCCCGCCAAGCCCGATCCCGACCAGCCCTCCGCCGTCCGCACCAAGGACGTCCCGCTCGACCCGACCCACAACACTTGGGCCCGGATCTACGTGCCTCCCCCATCACCACCACCCGACCAAAAGCTACCGCTCATCGTGTACTACCACGGCGGCGGCTTCGTATTCGTGACCCCGTCCGCAACGGTAAACCACGATTTCTGCTCCCTCATGGCAGCGAAGCTCTCCACCGTCGTCGTCTCCCCCAGCTACCGCCTCGCTCCGGAGCACCGCCTCCCCGCGGCCTACGACGACGCCGTGGAGGCCCTCCGCTGGGTCAGGACCGCCGAGGACGAGTGGCTTCGCGAGCGCGTTGACTTCTCGCGGTGCTTCCTGATGGGCACGAGCGCGGGGGGGAACATCGCATATAACGTGGGCCTGCGCGCGTGCGCCGCGGCCGCGGCCGATCTGGAGCCTTTGGTGATCAGAGGCCTGATCTTGCACCACCCCTTCTTCGGAAGGTCCAAGAGGACCGAGTCGGAAGTGAGGTTTTTCAACAACCCAACCCTACCGGTGAACGGAGCTGATCTTCTGTGGGAGCTGGCGCTGCCGGCCGGCGCCGACCGGGATCACGAGTATTGCAATCCGATGTCTGTGGACAGATCGGAGGAGTGGGAGAGGATGAAAGCGAAGGGGTGGCGAGTGGTGGTGGCGGCCGGCGGCGGAGATCCGATGATAGATCAGCAGAGGGAGTTGGCGGCGGAGCTGGAGGCGAAGGGCGTGGACGTGGTGGGCATTTTCGGCGGTGAAGGCGATTATCATGGGGTGGAGGTGATGGAACCGGCTAAGGGAGAGTTGTTAGTTGAGAAACTGAAAGGTATTGTTTAAGCCGTCCTGCGGCGCGGCTATGCCGGCAGCCACGGGACGGGAAGATAAACGGCGGTCGAAGACGGATGCCATCCATCGAATAAAAACAACCCTATATCTCGTGAGAAAGTGAGGATGAGTGGCATAAATGTGTTCATACATCATCCTTATCTCAGCCGTATGAGAAAGGCATTATTTCCAACTGCAATGTACGTGATGTGTGATGCTTTTCTTTGTACTCTTTCTCTAGTCCGTTCCTTGATGGGGAGTCGAGCTTTCGCTGGCGAGACGGTCCCTTAAGTTTAGCATTAACAGATTTCTGAATCAATAATGAGTCGCGTGAACCATATTGTAGTTGAGTTATGGTGGATTGCTCGCGACATGCCCCTTCGATACTTTTGCATCGGTGTTCGTTTTAACCCACATGTATTGGAGTTTCGGTTCCCGTGATGGAAAGGTAAAGCTTTAGCGTATCGAAAAATGGAAAATACAACTATGTAGCGATTTCTTATCAAAATTGACTGAATGAACTCAATTGACAAAATATAAAAAAAATCTATAACTCAATTGACACAATTAAAATATTTAATATTAAATTAGCAAATATACAATAAATTTAAGACTTTTTAGTTAATTTTCCCGGCCCGGCTTCCAAGCAGTGCGCTGTTTTGAAGGCGAATGCAATTATCATGCGGTGGAGATGACGGAGCCGGCTAAGGCAGAGTTGTTTCTTGAGAAACGGAAAGGCATCATTCGAGCTGGCAGCTCAGCTAGGCCGGAGGCTGGGGACAGGAAGATAAACGGCGGTCGAAGACAGAGTGCATGGTACGAGTGATGGTTTGTCATTTGCCTTCGGTTTTTGTCACGTTGTCTTTATGTCTCGTGTCTTTATGAGATTGATATATATTCTCACCAAGTAACATCTTGTAAGAAAGTGAAGATGATAGCATAAACGTGTTCATCCATTATCTTTTTGTCCACCGTATGAAATGGCATAACTTTTGGAGCAATGCTAATTGCTAAGCACAACGGTGCGGTCATTGCTTCAAACAAATGGTGCATTTTGAGCCATTTGCACCACTTCAAAAACCACAGGCAACCGGACACAAAAGTAAAAAATAAAAAATTCAAAAAAATATTAAAATATTATTAAAAGTTGTCCACGTTAACGTCCGATGTGCCATGTAGGACGGTCGGTATCCACGTCAACAAAATCCGGCCAAAATTAGCCGGAATGACTGAATTAGCACAAAGATAAAAGGTTTAGGACTCAATTGACACAAAAAAAATGTTTATATCTCAATTGGCATCAATATAAAATGTTTAACACTTTTTTGACACATTTCCCTATTAAAATGAGAAAAATAAATAAATAAAAATTGGAGTGATCAGAAGCCCGGCCAATGAAGAATGCCAACTTTTATTGGTGTCACACGCACACCCGTGTTCGGATTACTCAATTTAAGTAATCAAAATGCTCTTATTAAATGGTTGGATTAATTCATAACGAGGCATTGCTTATGTGACAAAAAACGACACATGATGCTAATTCGGTGCCAAATGAATAGAAAATAAATGAGAAAAAAATGAGAGGAAAAGGAAATCGTAATTCGACTGTATCGATTGCAATAGGTGAACAGAGCACTTGATTAAACCAGTCGAGAAAGGATAGGGGATTCGATTACACAAAAGTAAAATCCAGAGGACTCAATTGCAGAAACACCGAAACCCAAAGGACCAAGTTTCAAATCGATGCACAACATGGTCCCTCTCGAATTCTCGTCAAAGTTAGCTTACGTTGCAGGTGATGCAATGTGGTGGGGGGCAAAGAGCAAACCGCGTGCGTTGCCAGAGTTTCAGGCCCCCCACGGATTAGCAACCGTGGGATGTCGCCATCCAACTTGTTTGATTTATTTTTAATCGTGTCGTTTAACATATGCTTGATCCTTTGTCCAAGCTTGTTCGTTTCAAGAGTTGAGCTAATTTCACGACGGCCCACACACAACGTCACTAGGCCAGGCCAATCATCCCCACCATGGCTGTCACGTTGGACTAAATTTCAACTTTTTGACTTTCGGAGAACTCGGACGGCTACAAAAGAACAGTCTCCCCGTCTCCTTCTTCAGTCCCACCTTGAGCATAGCAGCCATGGCCGGTCAACATCCCGATCTTGATCCAGCTCCGGCCGTCGATGCCTACGACTACCTCAAGATCGTCCTCAACCCGGACGGCACGGTCACGCGCGTCCTCGACGTTCCGACGACTCCCGCCGTGCCCGATCCCGACCAGCCCTCCGCCGTCCGCACCAAGGACATCCCCCTCGACCCGACCCGCAGCACTTGGGCCCGGATCTACGTGCCTCCCTCATCACCAGCGCCCGACCAAAAGCTACCGCTCATCGTGTACTACCACGGCGGCGGTTTAGTACTCTTGTCCCCGTCCTCCACGATAAATCACGATTTCTGCTCCCTCATGGCGGCGAAGCTGTCTGCCGTCGTCGTCTCCCCCAGCTACCGCCTCGCCCCGGAGCACCGCCTCCCCGCGGCCTACGACGACGCCGTGGAGGCCCTCCGCTGGGTCAGGACCTCCGAGGACGAGTGGCTTCGCGAGCGGGTTGACTTCTCGCGGTGCTTCCTGATGGGCACGAGCGCAGGGGGGAACATCGCATATCACGTGGGCCTGCGCGCGGGAGCGGCCGCCGCGGCCGATCTGGAGCCTTTGGTGATCAGGGGCCTCATCTTGCACCACCCCTTCTTCGGTAGGTCCCTGAGGACCGAGTCGGAAGCGAGGCTGTTCAACAACCCAACCCTGCCGGTGAACGTGGCGGACCTGCTGTGGGAGCTGGCGCTGCCGGCCGGCGCCGACCGGGACCACGAGTATTGCAATCCGACGTCCGTGGACAGATCGGAGGAGTGGGAGAGGATGAGAGCGAAGGGGTGGCGAGTGGTGGTGGTGGCCGGCGGCGGCGATCCGATGATAGATCAGCAGAGGGAGTTGGCGGCGGAGCTGGAGGCGAAGGGCGTGGACGTGGTGGGCATTTTCGGCGGCGAAGCTGATTATCATGGAGTGGAGGTGCTGGAACCGGCTAAGGGAGAGTTGTTAGTCGAGAAACTGAAAGGTATCGTTTGAGCCGGCGGCCCGGGACGGGAACGGTCGAAGACGGATGCCATCCATCGAATAAAATCCTTATATCTTGTAAGAAAGTGAAAATGAGTAGCATAAATGTGTTCATACATCGTCCTTATCTTCGCCATATGAAAAGGCGTAACTTCCAACCGCAATGGACATGATATGATGCGCATGTGCTTTTATTTGCACTCTTTCTCTCTTCCTTTCCAATCATTGATATGAGGGCCGATCCGGGTCCTAAACCAGGAGGCTTCAACCCGGATTTTGCATTGCTGATTAATTCTCCGAGCCGAGCTTTGGTTGGCATGATGGTACCTTAGGTTTAGCATTAACAGCTTCTACGTCTTGGGAGATTCCTGAATCGATATGTGTGGCACCAACTGTACTGTAGTCGAGTTGTGGTGGATTGCTCAGGACGTGCCACTTCGATTCGATTGCACTGTTGTGTTGAATGTGATGAAGGCTAAAGCTTCTGCGTATCAAGAGTACAAAATACAACCTTTCAATAGCCCGCCTTTTTCCGGTCTCGGTGTGTTCCATCGGCACCGGCAAAGCCCCCGTTCATGCACATGAGCGTCGTTTCCGTCAATGTCTTCGACTTGGTCGAGCCCTGATCGAAATGGCTGTCTCTCGGACTTCGGAAAACTTTTTTTCGAAGCGTGTGTGTACAAAGACACACTGTTAACGTGAACACTCCTCTTACCCCTCTTCTTCGGAACCAAGAAATAGAGAAGACATCGTCCTTATCAGCCGTGTCACAAACGGGTCAATTACTGACAAAATGGCTTCCCATTCCCGAGGTCCAATCTACGCAACTCCTGCAACGATCTTTCTTCAGTAATGGCCAGTAGAGCTTCCGTTTAGTGTTTCAAATTTCCATCTCAAGAACTCAATTCAGAAAAACCATGGAAAGTTATAATAAAGAATCAGCATATGATCGGGTCGGAGGCAAAGAGTTATTGGAGATGAAGCAAGCAAGATTTCATCCCCTGGTTCATCGTGTCCCTTTTTGTTTTGGCCATTTTTTCAATTTTAAAAAAAATCGACCTATTTTCTGATTTGGGGTAGTAGTTTTTCGTCATCAATTTAGACGAAGTTCATGGAGGAATTTGTCTACATCAACTTGATAAGTTTCAAGATTTGATTGTATTTTAGGACTCAATTGCATTTTCCCTTCAAGTTTTAGTATTTCTGTGCATTTATCCCTATTATTTAATAACGATTTCAAGAAATCTTTTATCTACAATTTTTGTATAGGGATAATGACACAAAAAATCTATGAACTTTGGAAATCACAAATCTTACAGCAAGATATAATTTCTTCAAAACACTTGCAATTTCTTCGTGATGTAATTTAGGAGCATGTGACGCAATTGGTTGATATAATCACAAGCTCATCGCCTCTCTAGTGTGCTAAAATCATTACCCACTTTATACACGCACAACATTTAAATCCAAAATAGGAACCCATTTTAGCTGACTCAATAGGTCTTATATCGATTTGCTTCACAGATTCAAATTCGAGACATATTTCCAACCCGTTTTATATACCCAACCAAATTTTGGTTAGAGAGAGAAAAAAGAGGTCGGAACCAGCTCTTGACCGAAGCGGAAATCGAGCAAGATGAGCAATGGAAATCAAGCAAGATGAGCAAAGTCATAGGGGACAAGCGAGAATCTGGTCACTAGGCGAAATCACGGTGCGTTCAACCTGGGCGAAAAAAGAAGGGAGAAAGATAGAAGTGGTAAATGAGTGGGTTGGGTTGGGTTGGGTTTGGGTGGGTTATAAATGGGTTTGACCCAAATCCACGCATTTAACTCACATTAACCCATTTACTTACTAAGTAATTTAAATGACTCATACCCAATCCACATTTAACCCAAGCCCACCCATATTACCCACGAGAAAAAACAAAAAGGGCTTCAAAATTCTTCAAAATTAAATAAAGAGAAAAAATATGCAAAATAAAATAAAAACCCTAGCCATTCAAGCTTGAGAAGGATAGGATTTCGGACCAGATAGACGGCTATATTGGCCCCGACGACGGTGGCCCCGACGACAACAACCCCGACGACGGCACCCCCGTAGCGGCCTCTAACGAGATCAAAACTTGGTAAATTGTGGGCCTCAAGCTTCCTCGACAGAGTAATCACAGGATCGATCGGCGGCAGGGAAAGTCGAGCCGAGGCTTCCGCTTCACTTTGATAGCATGATGAAATTGATGAATAGGCACGGTAACGTAACGAGGGATTTTTGCTGGAGAAGTAGAGCCAGAGCCAAGAGCAGGGAGGCATTTCCAAGACATCGCTGAAGCCCGAGACTCCACTGTCGTCGCAACCGCTGTTGCTTTGCTGTCCAAGATCTCCTCCCTGAAGGCTGCATTCGACCGCTCCTTCGACGGCCATTTCCCGCACTCCTCCACCCAGGTCCGGCCCTGCCCGCCGGACATATCTGAGCTTCTCCACCTCGCGGAGGAACTACAATAGTTGCGCCTCAATTTGAAAATAAGCTAAATTTAAAAATAAAAAAAAGGGTGCCCTCGCCGCCGCCGCTCCCTCACTCCCACTTCCCCCCTCTTTTAAATTTAGCTTATTTTAAAATTGAATCTAAATAGAATTTTATATTAAAAATTAGAGAATGTTAATGGACTATGTAAAGTTTTAGTTAGGTCATTCGATTAAAGAGTTGTCACTTTTACATTTTTAAAAAAATATGCCTAGCCTAAACTTGTCCATGTGAAGTTTGGGCCTTTTTCTATTCAAAAAATATGCCTGGCCTAAACTTGTCATGCAGGCACTACTCGAAGAAATAATTAAATCTAAGTGACAACAACTGCTCAACCGCTAATGAGTTGTCCTACGTTCGACCGCCGTAATCTCCACTCCAAGAGAATGTGCTTATGCAACAGTTATACCATATCACAGTGATGGGTGGTGTAACAATTTAATTAAAAGTGAGACATAAACACACCCGGTACCAAGTAAGATGGCAAGTGAATGTTAATGGACCTTTTCCTGGTGGGATTTGTTGTCAGGTAGGTAAGCATTCAGTGATGACTGCGGAAATCATGTGAATGTTAATGGGCCACTTTCACGATCAGTTTTAGATTGATATACAACATCATCTCTCTCGAATTCTCGTTAAGGTTAGCTTACACGGCAGGTCATGCAATCGGGTCGGGCAAAGATAAAACCATGTATATTGCCAAGGATCAGGCCTTCAACAGATGAGCAACCACGGAATACAAATGTGCTGATATGCTGGTTATTAGATGGTTAGGGCACGGGTATAGTTGTTGTTGAGAGAGTGGGAGAAATAGTGAAAAATGGTTTATGCGATTGTCGAATTGATTTCGTAATAATCCAACAATAAACGATGCCTTCGGCGGCTCCGTCAACTGCACCTTTGTCCCTCTCGCATGCGTTCGACTCTCCGAGAACTCGGCTATCAAATATAAAATGGTTTCAATTCTTTCTTAACCGTGTCGTTAACCCTCCGTTTAATCTTTTCATATAAGTCTGTTTAAGAGCTGAGATAGTTTCACGACTGCCCACAAAACATCATTCGACCTAGCCCGGCCTAGCCAAGCCTGTCCCGATCGAGCCAACGATGCCCGAAATACAGTTTGAGCCGGCCCGATAACTATCGTGGCCCAAAACGCCCACTCGGACCATCCTTGGTGCGGACGGCGGAGGGCTGGTCAGGATCAGGCACGGCGGGGGGGTGGCTGGATCGTCGAGGCGGTGCGTGACCGTGCCGAGGACAACTTTGAGGTTAGTCACAGGCAAAGGCATCATCATCGGTGGCAACAGGGTCCGGGTCTGGACCTTGACTGGGCCGTCTTTGCTTTGCTCGATCGAGGTGGGACCGAAGAAAGAAAAACGAAACGGACAGGTGACCGAGCCAATAATGCATGTAAAAAATCCTGGTCGTGGCCGTCGGGTTGGACTGCTTTTGACCTTTTGATTTTCAGAGAACTCGGATGGCAACAAAGAGCAGGGAGAGTTTCTCATTTCTTTCTTCAGTCCCTCCTCGAGCATAGCAGCCATGGCGGGTCAACATCCCGATCTTGATCCAGCACCGGCCGTCGATGCCTACGACTACCTCAAGATCGTCCTCAACCCGGATGGCACGGTCACGCGCGGCCGCGACGACCCGACTACCCCCGCCGTGCCCGATCCCGACCAGCCCTCCGCCGTCCGCACCAAGGACGTCCCCCTCAACCCGACCCACAACACTCGGTGCTCCATCGGCTCCGGCGGACCGCCTGTCCATGCACGAGAGTGTCGCTTTCCGTCGATGTCTTCGATGGTGACCTCGTCGGCCCGTCGGCCTGGATTGAATTGCCAAGTCTCTTGAACTTGGGAAGCTCTTTCGAAATCCTATCGCCCAAGTCACAAACAGATCAATTCTTGACGAATTCCCTAGATCTGGGATTTTCCTTGATTTTTTCCCCCTAATTTTACGCAGTGACATTGTTGCTCCTTTTTTTTAGGGGAAAGAAATTTAAAATTAAAATTCTTTTACATTTCTTAATGCATTGTTATTTACGGGTTTTGTAAAATTAGTATTTTTAAAAGTTATATTTTAGAATTACAGCTGACTTTTATCGTTTTTTTTTTTTGGGTGAATATTTCTTTGTTCTTTCTTCTCATGTCTTAGGTTTCTTGAACAGAGAGAAAATGGCTTTCTTCTTTTTTTTTTTCAGCCTTTTCTTTTAAATTCTTATCTATTTTTTTCCTTTTATCCTCTTTTCTTTTTTATGATTTTTTTTACCTTTTCAAATTTTTTTCTGACGTGGGGCTTGATAAGCGGCACATATGTTTAGCCATATTAGACATCGGCTAATTTAAAAAAAAAAAACACCAACTTTACCTTGAGTGACAATTTTGGCCATAACTTTTTTTATCTCAATAAAAATCACTAACATTTACTCAAGTGCCAAATCTAGACCCCGTTAACCAATGTTTAAGATCTTGTAGATTGTTACAAGCACTTTGGCAAGGCACAACTTTAGAATCTTCTTCACTATACTTCCCAACAAAATTCATTTATTAATGTCCATCACTAGAGCCCAATATATTAAACGAGATCAATTGATTAATCTTCTTCACTATGCCTGGGTTCATGATAATTTTAGCAATCATTCCACTTGAACTTTGTGACGAAGATCCTCTAATTCGTACGGTGCTCATCTCGATAGGCTCGACTGTAATATAAGAGCCACAATTCTCAAAATCCAACATAGGGTAGAATACTATACGAATCAGAGGATCCATGAACAGAGTTCAATCATTCCATTTCCGATTCTGATTGCTTGACCAATTTAAAGAGTTGTGTCACTTTTACATTTTAAAAAAATATATGCCTAATCTAAACCTGTCAAACAGACGCTGCTCAAAGAAATAATTAAATCTAAGTGACAATAATTGCTCGGCCCCTAATGAGTCGTTCTGTGTTTGATTGCCATAATCTCCATTCCTAGAGAATATACTTATGTGACGTTTATATCATATCACAGTGATGGGTGGAGTATCAAGTCAATTAAAAGTAAGAGATAAACATATTCGGCAGTCGGCACCGAGTTGGATGATATGCGAATGTTAATGAACCTCTTCTTGGAGTTACGTTTCCTATTAGTGGAATTTGTTATCAGGTAGGGAAGCATTCGGTGACGATTACAGAAACCATGCGAATGTTAACGGACTGCTTTCAAGATCAGTTTCATATCAACATTTAACATCGTCTCTCTCGAATTCTCATTAGGGTTCGCTTACACGGCAGGTCACGCCCATCGAGTCGGGCAAGGAGCAAACCATGTACAATGCCACGGATCAGTCTATCAAACAGATGAGCAGCCACGGAATACATATGTGCTGATATGCTGGCCATTAGGTGGTTAGGGCACAGGTATAATTGTTGAGAGGGGAGAAATTGTCGAATTGATTTCGTAATAAGCCAACAACAAATGATGCCTTCGGCGGCTCCATTCATCAGCCGCACCTTTGTCACTCTATATAATGGTTTCCTCATTTCTTTCTTCAGTAACACCTTAAGCAAAAGCAAACATGGCCGGCCAACATCCAGCTCAAGATCCAGATCTGGCCGTCAATGCCTACGACTACCCCAAAGTTGTCCTCAACCCGGACGGCACGTTCCCGCGCCTCCTCGACGATCCAAAGACCCCGGCCGTGCCCGATCCCGACCAGCCCTTTGCTGTCCGCACCAAGGATGTCCCGCTCAACCCGACCCACAACACTTGGGCCAGAATCTACTTGCCTCGCCCGCCATCACCGCTCGACCAAAAACTGCCGATCATCATGTATTACCATGGTGGCGGATTCGTATACTTATCCCCGTCCTCCTCGAGAATCCACGATTACTGCTGCCTCATGGCAGCGAAGCTCTCCGCCGTCGTCGTCTCCCCCAGCTACCGCCTCGCTCCGGAGCACCGCCTCCCTGCAGCCTATGATGATGCCGTGGAGGCCCTCCGCTGGGTTGGGACGGCCAAGGAGGAGTGGCTGCAAGAGCACGTCGACTTCTCGCGGTGCTTCCTGATGGGCACGAGCGCGGGCGGGAACATCGCATACCATGCGGCCATGCGCATGAGCATTGCCGCGGCTGATCTAGAGCCGTTGGTGATCAGAGGGCTGATCTTGCACCACCCCTTTTTCGGTGGGTCCAAGAGGACTGAGTCCGAAGTGAGGCTGTTCAACAACCCGGTCCTGCCGGTGAACGGGACGGACCTGATGTGGGAGCTGGCGTTGCCGGTCGGTGCGGACCGGGACCACGAGTATTGCAATCCAATGGCCGGGGATAGACCGGAGGAGTGGGAGAGAATAAGAACGATGGGGTGGCGAGTGGTGGTGGTGGGCGGCGGGGGAGACCCGTTGATAGATCGGCAGAGGGAGCTGACGGAGGAGCTGGAGGCGAAGGGCGTGCAAGTGGTGGGCCTTTTCGGCGGCGAAGGCGATTATCATACGGTGGAGATGATGGAGGCGGCTAAGGCAGAGTTGTTTCTCGAGAAACTGAAAGGCATCGTTTAAGCCGGCGGATCGGCTAGGCCGGTGGCCAGAGACGGCAATATTAACGGCGGTCAAGGACGTAGTGCATGGCACGCGCGATGGTTTGTCATTTGCTTTCGTTTTCTTTCACGTTGTCTTTATGTTTTTGTTTCTTTTGGAGACTTGTATTCTCGCCAATGTTAACCCTCTATTGCTAATCAGCGAAATACAGACTTAGCAAATTATAAATTATCGATCGAATGAAAACAAACCTTATATCTCGTAAGAAAGTGAAGATGAGTAGCATTAACGTGTTGATACGCCATCTTTATCTCCGCCGTATGAAAAAGCATAACTTTTAGAGTAATGCTAAGCACAACGATGCCGTTATTGCTTCGAAAGAACGATGCATTTTGAGCCATTAAAAGTTACGGGCTACCGGACATATGAGTAAAAGAATAAAGAAAATATTGCGATTTCCTGAGAAAAGGATTATTCATACAATCTTTCCTCTTTGAAGAATTTTTGCAGTATAATCTTCTTCTTTTTTTTATCTTTTATTCAATTTTGCATTTTGTTATGATGAAATATCATAATGTTCATAAAATAAAAATATTCATACTCTACGATGTTTTACTCTTAGTAAATGTCAAATTGTCTACATCTCACAAAATGAAAAAAATAAAGTTCTGGCATTGGACAAACCGTAGTAATGACCTAAGTAAAAGATTTATATATTATGAAGTTTTGCACTTACGACAAATAATGTGATAAATCCTTTGTATACTGTCATAATCGTAATATAAAAAATTCACATTTTCTCATATATTATTAGAAGTGTGCAACCGAACTGGGTTTACTTAGGAACCGTACCGGACCACTCGAAAAATAGGTTCGAGAACCAGTTCTTGTTTGAACTGGTCTGGAAACAGGTTCCATTTTTTGGGAACTGGTTAGAACTGGTCTAGTTCTCGGTTCCAAGTGAAGACTCACCCGGATCAGTTTTGGAACAGATGTTTAGCTTATGTTAAAAAAATAAAAAACTGTAGATCATACTATTACTATATTTTGGATTGTTACTTTGGTGGATAGTAATTTTTATTGCTCATCTTAGGAATTATTGCTTTTGGCAGATAGTGATTTTTTTTATTCATATTTTACTTTGAATCGTTTCATTGCTACTCATATTATTTTGCTGCCAAAAATGAAACCAGAAAAAGGTACAAAAGAAAAACAGATTCTCGAGTAGACCTTGAAATCGGATTGAAAAAATATGATTGGTTCCAAAACAGGTTCTAGGACAAACGGGGTAGGTTTCTTTTCTTTTTTTTTTTGTCAGATAAAACGGGGTAGATTTCAAGTTCCAAAAACTAAGGACTGGTTATAACATGGTCGGTTTTAGGTTTTAGGTCTGGAACCTACCTACTCTGGAACCGATCACTCAAATATATTATGATATGTTGCACTCGGTTACTATAAAACGTAGTTAATGGTGGTGCATTTTAGCATATCGAAAATTAAAGATACAACCTTTCAATGGCCTGCCCTTTTACGGCCTCTCTGTGCTCCATCAACTCGGGCGAACCCCCCGTCCGTGCATGTGAGCGTCACTTTCCATCAATCTCCTCAAATTCCGCAATGACCTTGTCGACGTTTGGCTCAGATCAAATTGCCTGTCTCTTGAACCAAACCGGGAGGATCGGTTCCCAAAATTGGGAACTAGACACCGGACTTGTTTGTCCTAGAACCAGGAACTGAATTGGACTATTGGTCCAGTCCAATGGAACCGATCATTTTTTTTTCCCATTACTTGATGCCATCTTTTCATGTTGAATTAAATGATATATATGCAATAATCCTGAATTTGAAAAGAAGAATAAAAAAACGTGCTTCACTATGAATTTAATTCACATTTTTCTAATTTTTTTTAAGAAATAAAAAAATAAAAAAGTATGTGTAATTGGTCCGGTCCGAATGATTCTCGATTTGGGCGATTTATTTTGCACACCTTTACCTAATAGGATCATGAGTTTCTTTTGCCGCAGCCCTTCGCACATTTCCCCAACAACGATATTAATTTCCCTTATTTTATCATAAAGTTTCGAGTCAAATCGTTAGGTGACCTTTCAAGTAACATAGCAAATTACCTTATTTATGGCAACTTGAAATTTTGTTTGATGAAGGCAAATCAAGTCATCAAAACCTTTAAATCTGGTTCAATTAAGTCCCGAACCGTGTTCGAAAAGTATGATCAAGTCATTTCGATGGTTGGTTCCAAAAAGAGTTTGGGTAACATCCATCAATTTTACATTTCAAACATAATTGCATTTTTTTTTCCGATGAAGGATGAGGACTTAATCGAACTGATTGAAATGTTCAGGAGTCGATTGTCCCCGGGGGTCTTCGGGTAAAAAAATATTTAGGACTCGATCGAATCTATGGAGCCTTTTATCCTATTATTGAGCAATTGCCCAGTCGACCGTAACTTACTTTGTATAAGTGTCATGGCTAGAAAATAAAATTACTTTACATGAAATGGAGTTAATAATTATCATGATTATTCGAATTGTATATAAGAGCAATAAAAAGAAAAGAAAAGAATTTCCGTTAATGAATATTTCTGGAGAACCTAATAACAGAAAATCAGGCATAAAGACCCCAACCACGCTACACATCAGTTCCCGTTTCTTTGCTTGAGAGGGAAAATTTCGAACTTGCCTGCTCTCTATTCTCCCTAAGCAATAAAGCGGCAATGCATGCTGCTTCGTACATTTGATTAGCTTTCGTACTGCGACATTTTAGGCAGTGATGCTGCTGGAAATTTATTATTTTATTTACCCGATATGGATTTTATTTGTGAAAATGACACAAACAATTCCTAAATTTTGGGTCAATGTGCAATTTGATCAACGAACATTTAATTTGTTCAATGTAATTCTCAAACTTTAGGCTAATGTTTAATGTGGTCTCTGAACTATTAATTTATTCAATATCATCCGTGAACTTTTGGTACGTATTCAATTCAGTTCTTGAACTATATGATAATGTTCAATGTTATCCTTGAACTTGAATTAATGGAAATGACTGCATTGAATATTTTCTATATCAGTTGAGGGACTGAATTGAACATGTACCAAAAGTCTAAGGATGACATTGAATAAATTAAAATTTCAGAGATTGAATTGCACATCTCTCATTGTGTTCGTATTTGTGACGAAAGAAAGAGAGTAAAGAAGAAGAAGAAAATTCTGTCTGGTAAATATCTATTTTTGAACTGGCCAGAGGGCTATACCCCTCCTCTGATACTGGTACTGATACTGATACTGATACTGAGTACCATTCTCTTCTCGATTTTCTCAGTTCGTGGTGATATTTCCGGTTAGCTAACACATGGGGAAAGGACCTTGTCGAGTAAGGGAAGACAATGAGAAGAGAGATGGGCGGGAAAAAAGAAGGAGGTGTGATAGCGACGTGAAGCAGGAGGAGAAGGAGGGAAAGGGAAGAGATGGCGAGAAAGAGGGAACAGATGGCAGAAAGGCTGATAGCTGGGGACCGGAACAACCGACTCCACGGGAAGGCACTTTGAGTACCGATTCTTGGAGCTTGGGCAGAAGCGGACGGCTGCACCTCCCACCTTTCAAGCTGGCCAGATTGATGAACGACGCATTACGGAAGAGTTTAAACGGTTTGGTCAACAAGGTTAATGCGACGAACCTCGAGCATATTATTCCTGAAATTTTTGCTGAGAATCTCATCCGAGGGAGGGGCCTTTTTTGCCGTTCCTGCGTGAAGTAGCAATTGGCTTCTCCAGGATTCACGGACGTCTTTGCTGCATTGGTCGCTGTCGTCAACACCGAGTTTTTTGAGGTGGGTCACCTTATGCTGAGGAGGATTGTTCTGCAACTCAAGAGAGCTTATAAGCGGAATGACAAGGTACGGCACCTCGCTTCTAGGTCCGCATTTCTTAGTACACGAGCATCGCTTTGGTTATTCATACTTCTGATGTTAATTTTGTTTGGTTTTATTCTGAACAGCCTCAGTTACTCGCCGCCGTTAAATTTCTGGCGCATCTAGTTAACCAGCAAGTAGCTCACGAGATTGTGGCTCTGGAGCTGCTCACTGTCCCGCTGGAAATTCCCACCGATGACGGCGTGGAGGTTGCTGTCGGTTTTGTGACGGAGTGCGGTTCCATACTGCAAGACCTGTGTCCTAAAGGTCTGCACCGTAGGTACATGTGGCGGACTTTATATGTTATCCAGCTTGTTGCTCTTCTTTTTTATTGCTTGTGTGCCCGCTTCGTCATTTAGGAGGGGTCTCGTCTGTTGCCTTTGTACTTGCAGTTTTTTATTGGGTTAGTGGATAGACCTTCACGGTGTTAGGCAGTCTATTGGAGAGTTCTCCTTAATGTTTGCATATGAATTTGTCGGATCAGACTTGGAGGTCATAAAGGAGATGGAAGTGTCAACTCTTGATTAAGCTTGCATCATCCATTAAATGAAGTGTCGCCATGCTGTATCCTAAGGCTTTGTATAGACATGTGGAATCTTCCAAAGTTACACTTGCATGTAGTTAAGAAGATAATTTTTACTATTTAGTGTGCATGACCAGGAAATGATGCTGGTAATCCTTGCTTTTATGTTTTCCTCAATAATATCTTGTGTCATGGCTTCTTAATTCTGGTAATTTCTTCAGGTATCTTTGAACGGTTTCGTGGAATCCTTCATGAAGGTGAAATAGATAAGCAAGTTCAGTTTTTGATCGAAGGCCTCTTTGCCATTAGAAAAGCTAAGTTTCAGGTAAGTAACTCCAATATCTCTCAATAGGGTGAGAAACAAAGATTTTTGGTACAGAGAGGCTACTCGAGCATGCATGTCCAAGCCTTCTTACTGTCATAACTTGAATTTCCTTGTGTACATGCAGTCCGCGGTTCATCCAGAATTGGACCTTGTGGAGCAAGAAGATCAACTAACACAAGAGATATCACTCTAGGAGGACATCGATCCAGAAATTAGTCTGGGTATCTGTTTGCCCGTCCGGTTACATGAAGCTACTTATAATCCCTAATCCGGATATCCCAGTGTCTGATTTTTTGTTTTATGTCATACTTGTTTCTGCAACAGACATATTCAAGCCTGATCCGCAGTTCGTGGAGAATGAGAAGCGCTATGAAGAATTGAAGAAAACCATTCTTGGTGATGAGTTTGAGGAGGAAAAAGATTCTGAAGAAGGCTCAGAAGACGGATCTGCTGAGGAATTTGATGAAGAAGAGGATGAACAGATGAAAATTGAAGATGAGACAGAGACGAATCTTGTAAATCTCTGGAGAACGATACATCTGACGATTATGTCCAGTGTCGATTTGGAGGAAGCAGGGCATAAGCTATTACAAGTTAAACTAGAAGCTGGACAAGAGGTGAGACAACGTTTCATTTGTTGCAACCAAATTTGAATACCTCTCTTCTTTCTTACCCTTGATTTCTAAGAAGGTTAATCACTCATGTCCAGTGATTTTGAGAATATAAGTAAATCTTGCTGATTTTTGTCCCAAACCAGAAATGAAGTTAGATGAGTATAATTTTTCTTTTGAACTTGCTTTTAGGTCTGAAGCGTTAGAGCTGATTCCTTTGCATGTTATGATTCATCTTTAAATGAGGATAGACCGGCATGGCTGTTGTGTATTGCACCGACTTTGAAACTTCGGCAATTGTAAATCTCTATATCCAATTTTTTTGCATGGATGCAAAAATGGTACTTTTGCTTTTCCTAATTTGTCTCTGTATTTCATATGCTCCCGGTATTAAAATAACCGATCAGCTTTGTACTTACATGTATGGTTATTGGAAGACTTTCTTGTGCGTTACTTGTGCCACGCTAGTTTTGAGTAGATATGGAGTAGATGAAAAGTTGAGATCTTGTTGACACTTCTGGTTTTTCATCTCCTTAGTATATTTTGCTTCATTTTTATTTGACTCAGCTGATAAGGCATATGGCCAGCTTAGACCAGATAGCTTGAAAGTAGAGTCCTTTTATTTGGAAGCATTTAATGCTCAATGTTTTTGCAATTAGTATGGTAGATGGCGTATAATGCTACATTAGTGAAGTTTTGCTTGGTCGTGTGACTGAGTGTCTAGGGTTGAGTTTCCGCAGAGTGTAGAGATCTCTAATAATGACTTGTTTATAAGCTAACAGGGGTGGGAGCTTTCGAAAGGGTTTGCTAAGCTTATCCTAAGCTAGATAGTGGATTCGGTTAAACTCTTTGATTGCAACTTTCATTGATGACCCTAATTGTAATGATTTGTGTGTTACTTGTAGTTTCTCATGCGAATTTGTTAGAGAAATTAATAATATTATGATTCTTTTCAACATTTTTCCATCTTCCTTTATGTGTTTTTGCCTGCTTTACATCATGGAATGCTTTTAGAATTCTTATTTTAGTGTATCAGCTGCTTCATTTGCTGTCCTTGGAACTAGTTGTCTTCTCTACTTACTGGCTTGTTTTTTTGGGCTGTGTAGATGGAGTTATGTATAATGATGTTGGAGTGTTGCGGTCAAGAGAGAACTTACCTCCGCTACTGTGGTTTGCTGGGGCAGCGGTTTTGCATGATCAACAAAGTCTCTCAGGAGAACTTTGAGAAATGCTTCGTCCACCAATACTCAATGATTCACCGACTAGAGACGAACAAACTGAGAAATGTGGCAAATTTTTTTGCGCATTTACTCGGCACGGATGCTCTACCATGGCACGTCTTGGCCTACATACGATTGACTGAGGAGGACACCACTTCATCATCACGAATATTCATCAAAATCCTCTTTCAGGCGAGTGAAAACCCAACTGATAAAATTTAAGACTTATTGGTGGTTTCTTTTACTAAATTACAATGGTAGAAACAACTTGTCAATCCTCTAAAGAAGACTATTTGTTGTTTACTTACTTTGGTGGGTAGAATTATCGATGGTCAGGTCTCTCCTCTTTTGATTTTGGCACAATATGCATATGGCTCATGAATTAAGTTTATGTGTCATGTTTCCTTTTAGTATCTAAGATTCATGTATGCTGGGTGGAACGTATGCAATCCTCATTGCTGGGCATCTTTTCCATCTAAGTTTTTGATAGATGCACCGCAAAGATGGTTTCATTTTCCAGTACTCCTTTTAGTATTTGCTCTATTCGTCAGCAAATGTCAGTTAGTTCTCCCTATAATCTCAAATTAAATACTTCTGAGTTCTAACATAATTATTGTTCACTGAGGCAGGCTTTCATTGACATCACTTTCCCTCTTCTAGGAACTGTCAGAGCATCTGGGGATCCATTTGCTCAATGAACGCCTGAATGATCCATTGATGTGGGACTCTTTTGTATCAATCTTCCGTAAGGACAATCCAAAGAACACAAGATTCTCCATCAACTTCTTCACATCCATTGGACTTGGCGGCATAACTGAGAACTTGCGTGAATATTTAAAGAACATGCCGCGTCTCATCATGCAGCAGCAACAGCAACAGCAGCAGCAAGCGTCGTCAAGCTCAGATGATGACTCAGGAAGTTCGAGCTCATCTTCTCCTGAATCATCTGGAAGTGATAGGGATAGAAAAAGCAATAGATAGAGGACATATTAGGGGATACATTTGTTTTGCTTGGGCTGGTGTAAATAGATTAATGTGTTTTTGTCGTACTTCAGTTTCCTTTGCCCCTGCTAACTACTCTAGGGGTACTCTGGTTGATCTTAATGAGCAAAGGTATGGCAATTTACTGAAAGAAACAGTTTCTTCCACTATGTCAACATGCAAAGAGGAAGTCTGCAAGTAATCTGATAACTAAACACATAGAGAATGATGATCAACAAGAATGTGCCTCTACTGAAGCTAGGTGCTGCAAACCCCCAGATAGAACTCAAATATCAGGACGGTAGAATATAAAGACACTTTGAATACCTGAGGTGCTTCTTCTGAGCGATTCCATTTCTCAGCGCAGCTGATCATCCTGGAATATAGCGCCAAATATGTAATAAAAAAGACACATAATTATCACAGGGGAGCAAAAGTACGGACAAACCAGTAAAATCCAGTATTATGAACTTAAATTGTCTAAAAATGGGTATAACTTGCCTGTGGGATGTGTTATTCATGCAGAAAATTGGAGGACATGTATCGAGGCACACTGCGGGGAGCTGATTACTGTCAGCACAGGTTAGTCCCGCAAAAGATGCAAAGTCATGATTTTGAATGGCTTCTTCCATCTTTACAATCCGCTTGGGCACCACCTCCTATTTCATTGAAGATAGAGGGGAAGGAGTTTGGCGGGTTTCTACTTCAGAAGCGTGCAGAAACTTCAATTGAAAGCTTTAAGAAGGAAATGACCATAGGATGCCCAGAAAAAAACACTAAATTCATTCTTGAAGAAGCTCCACGGGTGGAATGGCATGAGTGTATAAATGCTTGTTATGCAGCCTATGAAAATCTCCCACCATCCAACTAATGTTAAAAGCTTGAGGAATTTTCCAGACATGAACAATTGACAACAACTTTATTGAAGGAGAAGAAGAAATACCTTTGCTCCACGTTGCAAAAGAAAAACTTGTTTCAACACTTTCACGTATTCCTGTGGTGCTACTTGTTTCGTTGTGCCGGGAACTTACCTGACATCACCCATGCAAAGACTGCATAAGATTGAGGACGCAGAGCAACAAAATTTATAATTGTCTTATAAGTGTATTAGGTGAATGAAGGTTGAAGCAACAACATCAATGCAGTAGCAACAGAGGATTCTATCTTAAACAGATAATGCTGAATCAGTCAACATGCCAGGGAAGAACAAATCCAGACGAACAGTCAAATTATAGGTGACAAGATGGAAGGGGACTGCAAGGTCTCAATTGAAAAAACACAGTATGACTAATAGGCTCTTTGCTGCCTCTTTTTCCCCTTTGAGGATAAAAGCTCATTCTCTGCGTCTCAAAAAATCAACTAGGAAACACAAAAACGTTATTCGTATAAAAAAAGAGGAACATGCCACAGCAATGATAATCACAAGTTCGTCCCAGCGATTTTCATCTGCCAGCTGAACTGCGAGGCTGTCACTTCCATTTTCCTCCCTGAAATATGGTAAGGCAAGGCATGACTTATTTAGGAATGCACCAAGCAGGCAAGCACTACCTGAACCTTCCTAAAATGTAGAGAAACAAACTCATATAGGAATGCACCAAGCTAACGCCCAACCAACCAATTGAAAGATTAGATCATGCAGAAGGGCACACACTACCTAGCAATAGCAGAAAGTTGGTAGTGATCTTCTTTAACGTTCATTAACTTTGCAAGAGCAAACGCTGCAAAGAGAGACAAAATCACAAATTATAGAACTGTCCATTCCTTTCCTAATAAAAGAAAAAGATGTCATAACATAATCTCAAGGCAAAAAAATGATGTTGCCTATAAAAGCATTAAGTAGAAGCATACATTCAGCATACGGGAATATAAAAGCCCAGTATGCGTCAACTAGAGATAAGTCTAAGGAGCAATGATACTTCTAGAGACCTTTCTAGTTTTAATCTGTATCATGGGCATTCTTGTATATCCTTGATGTAAAATATAAATCGACCAAAATATCTTGCTCTTTTCATTTTCCTAGTTTTATGCACCTGACTATGTCTAATGGATTACTCTTATCTTTTCTTTAGTTCTGTTATCTACCCACATGCTTCTTAACCTATATGATTCTGTCTTTTTTGTGGGTATTCAAGAAACTTTTATCTAATTTTAGTGGTATAAATTAACCTGGCATATGTATATGTGCCCAATGCAAATATGCAGTAGCACACAGATAAGCATCTGGATCTAGCATATTGCTAAGGCATCGTTTGTGTTTTTTATTCTAGTCTTTTGGATAATAGCCATGTTACCTTGTCTTTCGTTAAACAATGTTCTATCCACATTCTTGCTCCTGAAACTCCAACTTGGGCTGGTGAAGGGTTAAATTCATCCGAAGCCTAACGTCCGTTTGTGATCACTTCTTATTCAAAAGTACGTCACAAAATTTGACCAGTGGGTGAATTGAGTCACGGAAGTATCCCAAGGACGACAAAGACGAAAAAAAAGCATCAACAAAATACTTGAAATAGACATCATACAGCTATCCACAGTATGGGCGGAAATAAGAACTTCAACCTACCAGTTACACTAGAGGGAATTGTGAAAAAGATCTGTTCCCTAAACAGGCGAAGCCTGCAGCTGAGGAAGCTAAACCAGCAGCAGTGGGAAAGTTTGTAAAGGAAGAAATGTGGACGTGCAGTTCCCCCCAATCTTTCATTGAAATTTTGACTCCTTTATCCTTATTCTCAACATCAGTACCTCGGGCTCAAATTTCTCTCAAACAACTCTGAAATCTGCCTCCATAAAGAGATATCTCCTGTAATAACCAGAAAAGTTATAATGTGCCAAAAATGGAAAAGTATAAGAAGCATGGGGGAGGATAAACAGGAGGAGAAACAAAACGCAGTGTTATTAACATCAAGAATCCAATTTTTATTCGTCAACTGGATTGCCACAATTGTCTGGAAGATAAATCGATGATAACGCACGCAACTAAGCGACGAATATGGTTTTCCCAGCCATTTATTACACATGAACAATCCAACCTATCAAATCTAATACAATACATTCTGCAACGGCTCAGTTGAATCTCAGCTAAATCAAGCACGTCTCTTTTCCTCGTCAATTGTTCCTTCTGCTAGCTTTCAGTCCGAACGACGCTCGTTTCTACCAAGGACGCCATTTCACTAAGCATGTAATCTCTGACCAACGTAATTTAACTCCCCTTTACACCATTTCAGCAACCAAACACCAAATGAAACCACGAAAGACAGAGCAACGACGAATCGTACCTTGCCATTTCATCCACATGCGATCCTGCTCGAAACTGGGGCTGACGGAGGTTGGCGATGTGGCGGGTCTCGGCATCGCCGCTGACGCCGTATCAGCTGCAGCAGCAGTCAGCCCTGAAGGCGAGGAGGGCCGTCCGGTCCGATGGTGGGCAGCATTGGACGGCAGACGTGGGGGCGAGAGATAGCAGCGTGGTGCAGAACAATTAAAGTCCATCGTTTTCCGTTGCATGTGTGGACGTTGCTTTGGTTCTCTCTTGTAACGTTATTGACAAACTGGGTTTCGGTGTAGAGAGAGAGAGAGAGAGAGAGAGAGAGAGAGTGCGCGCGCGCGCGCGCGTTACAGAGAGAACGTGCATGCATGAAATACGGTGGGGGTGAGGCTTTTGTAGAAGAGTCGAATCATTTTCTTCCATTTAGTTAACCGGTAGTCGCAGTAATCGATTTTGCTGTCCGGAAGTGATGAAGGCACTAGAGGGACACGTGAAGAATAGCTCCACATGCACGGAATCGAAAGAGGAAGGGACAGAAGAGAGGACAAGACTCGTGTGTCTGAGTATTTCGGACGCCACATGACACGTTACCATAATTTATTGAATGATTTCGAATTTAGATAATTCCGTCTCAAACTTATACGAGAACGGTGTGATGGATGGGTTTAAAATAATTGGTCCGCTTTTTTAACTCCTGAAAAGTTCTCCCCCTCTAAGTTACCGAAGTACTTTCACATCAGAAGAACCAAAAAAACCCAATTGCAAAATAGACTTAATCTCTCCTGGCTTCGTCGTCCAGTGACCATGCCGCTCAACGTTGGCACCACCGAGGACTACGACGGCATGGCATTCTCGTCTCACCAAACACCACAACGCTTTTGTACATCCGACAAACTCCGCTGCGGCAGATCCACCCACGGTCGAGATTAATTGACCTTGAATCCGACTGGACTCGAGCCGAGCTTGTGCGTCTTACAGGGAGAGAGCTAAAGCGCGATGCGACGATGGTGTAGGGGAGGCGACTAACGATCGACGCTGGCAGCAGTCGCAAGCAGAGCGGGCATATGACCTGAACAGGCCAGTGACTTGGACTTTGACTGATTTGTGCAAAGTGTTTCGTGAGTTTTTAGGTAGCCAGGTCTTTATATTTGTGCTCCTAAATTATTAAATAAACTATGGCCCATACTGCTCAAGGTGGGACCCAAAACTAGATAACCATGAGACATTACTTATGTGATCTCAAATCATTGCCCCACAATTTTTTATTTTAACTTGAAATTTATATGTGCCGACCCAACTTGTGTTCCCATGCGATAAAACTTCAAGGGCATAATTGAACTTACAAATCATTTTTCTTTCTTTTTTTTTTATTTTTTTCTCTTTTTGTTCCACTAATAAAGACTGGCAACTCATGCTATCCCTGAATGAGGGCCGCGACCCCTCGTCGGCCACAACCAGGGCTCGCAAGCCCCCACCCAAATCCAGGGCAAGCCACGAAGCCCTCGCCATGGTAGAGCATATGTGCCTAGTAAATGCGCAAAAAAATTTGACACATTTCTCATTTTGTTTGTCTCAAGAGAGTGAATCATTGAATATTGCCGAGCAAAGCATTTCTCAAAATTCTCGTAATAGACCTTGTTGGTCATGAAAAAATGTTGCCCTGTGTTTTATTTTTGTAATCAAATCATTAATAGTTGAACATTGTTCAATTCAGAAAAAATGGCTGAAAACAAGTCAAAGTACTAATTTTGGACCTAAAAGTAGTCTAAACATGGTAAACTACATTTCTAGTCTAAGCAACAGCCTCAAAATGCGGTCGAATTTTCTCGATTATAAGCCCCGTTATTCCATCCAAATCAAAACATTACTATCTTATGGCAAGGTGTGAGATCTCTACCTTTGTTGGGATGAAATTTATTGCTCATTTCATTGATTTACATTTATTATTCGGTGATTGGATATTTGAGTTCTACAATTTCATACTGAATTTCCTTTTTGAAAATTATACTTTTTTTCAAACGAAATTCGATAACTAAAAATAATCGCAAAAGACTTTGTCCTGCTACAACTGCATAGATTGTGCTCAGATTCCTAAATTACATAATTTTTGTAATTGAATCAATATATTTAAAAAAAATAGAAAGATGCCTGTTCTGGCATTATGTCAGTGTTGTGGACAAAATTGTAACTCAAGAAGAGGAATAAGGACAATGACATAAAGATCATAATAAAAAATTGAGGATTTGGTATCAGTTGTCATTTATGGACTATTAAGCCTCGTAGCATCGTATATATATTGTTCCTAGGTCTCGTCCGAAAGTGAATCATGTGTTATATAACTAGAACATGAATTTAATAATTTCACGATGCACACAAACATATATACCGTAATGGAAGATATGAACAATCTGAAAAATGTAGTGGACATAATTAGTTTCCACGCAATTGTAGATAGAGTGCCCTTTGGGGGACCATATTGAATGTCCCATAGATTTTTGGTGGTTCTGGAGCATGATAATTCTTGTCCATCAAGGGAAAATGTACATATATACCATATTGAATGTCCCAATTCCCTTTATTTGTATCACTCCACAAATGTTAGACGCAAGAGATAAAGGGATTGGATTTCTACCGTTGGATTAAAGAAAAATGTACAGTCGCAACTTGGGGAGCAATTGCCAAACACATGAGATACGGGATTAGATTTCTACCATTAGATTAAAGAAAAAATGTACGATTGTAACACGATGAGTGCAAGTATATATAGAGCCCCTTTCCCTCATTTGAATCACTCTGCCTTTATATTTGCTCCATGAACGCCTCAATGATCTGTTGATGTGGGACTCTTTTGAATCAATTTTCCCTAAAAACAACCCAAAGAACCCAAGATTCTCCATCAACTTCTTCACATTCATTGGGCTTGGCAGCATAACTGAGAATTTGCGCAAGTATTTAAAGAACATGCCACATCTCATCGTGCAGCAGCAGTAGCAGCAAGCATCGTTAAGCATGGATGATGACTCGGGAAGTTCGAGCTCATCTTCTTCTGAATCATCTGGAAGTGATAGAGACAGAAAAAGCAGTAGATAGAGGACATATTAGGGAATACATTTGTTATGCTTGGGCTGATGGTGTAAATAGGTTAATGTGCATACTTCAGTTTACCCTTGTTAACTACTCTAGAGGCACTCTAGTTGATCTTACGGAGCAAAGGTACAACGATTTGTCGAAAGAACAGTTTCTTCTCTTGAATGTTGACAGTTAAGACGTGGTGGCAGACTAGATGGATATGATATACTAAAAGCTGTGTGTAGTGATGTGCTTGATGAACTTGTGCAGCTCACTTAGGTGGGCACTTGCCAAATTACAAATTATCAAATTTCCTTGTTGAAGGAAACAAATTCCTGAATATAAAGCAAAAAACACGGAAAAACGAGCCCATTCTACATTTGAATCACCGATCATACGAAGTATGCTACAAAAACGAACATACCTCTTTTTCACAGATTAAATACACCTATTACAGCTTTGAGAGAGAACAATCTTTCGATTGTAGAACAAAGCCCATTTCTTCTTTATCCTTTTGTGAGAGTGAGAGTTTCTGATGTTGAATTATTGCACACACAGCACACACTCACTTATGTTTTCATTTCTCACTTTTTGTCTTTAGAAAATAACTGCCAGATGCGATTATTCTTTCATGGACTGGGTTAGCCTATTATGGACAGCCCATTATACACAGTACCCATCACTTGCTTTTGATGGGGGATGATAATATGTCCTCGATGACTTTGTTGAACATAATACTGTCTACAAGTGAAGACCTGCTCGCTTTTGCTGATGGGTACAACCTGCAATTTCCTTGTTGCAATTGGGATGGGAACGTATGCTCTTCATTCTTGTCCAATATTCTTTTCACTACCTTTTCATGATGCCAAATAACCGGCTACTTACTACTGTGGAATTCAATGCTAATCGGAGTTGAGATGAACATACTAATTTGTATGTCAGAATTTCCAGGATTAATGAGTGGAGTGATACAGGGTGGGTACCATTAAATTATCTATAGTGAGATAAATGATAAATCTGTTGCTTATTACTCGCGAAACCACCTTTTTACGTTTTCAAAGCACAAAAATGTAGCTACCGGTGGCCTAATGTCACCGTAACAATTAACAAAGTCCTTTTTTGATTAGCTTATGTTTGACTTGCTCCTGAATTTTGCTCTTAAGCTTCTTCACAGAGTGGAGCCAGGTCCCATGGACAAGGCAGTAGCATAAAATATTATAGTTCAATTTTGGATGTTTTAACATGCAGTTTATCCGGACATACTTACCAAAAAATATTCATATCTCTAAGCAAATAAACGATTATCAATCTCTCTGAAGTGATATGGCCACCATTATAGGAAGCTAAACCATAACAGTTGTCTCTTGGGGATACGCCTATACTCCAACTTCACTAGTGCAATTTCTCAGTACGATGTATCATTGTGTTTGAACTGCATTGAGATATGACATGACTGTGATATGTGACTACAGGGCTCTTCATCTCATCCTACTGGCATTCAAAGCTTTTGCTACGCAATGTCTCTCAACCGTCACTAGTGGTGGTCAAATTTGTTTTCCCGAAGAAAGAAGGTGCAAATGCTGCTTTTCTCGTGGCAAGCAAGGTAATATACCACATGCATTTTGTTAATTGCTTTTCCTGTGCAGTCTGAGTAGCCAAGTCAAAAATAGGAGAGTAATAGGCGCTGCTGCATCTGAGCCATGGAATTAAGAGGTAGTACACAGGTGTGTTAGGTTGTGGAGATAGAGCATTATCGATATCCTGTAAGCATCTCACTTGAGGACATAAACCAAGTCCCATGTTTGATATTTAGGAAATTCATTTATGTTGTGCTAAGTATATTCTATTCTTGTTGAGAATGTGACATTGTTGTCCCACCATTATTCATTCCTTTAAAAGATGACGGCTTGTGCTTTGTTACAATAAATTTACCATTTTGGTATTGGCATTCTGCACCAGTTCCACATCTGCAGAGACATGAGAAAAGCCAAAAGAACAAAGAAAAAGGGAAAAAGAAAGAAGGAAAGTCTCATGGCATTTGATTGGAGATTATATTGGTTGGGTGCACACTTAAACAAAAATCGAACTATAAGTGGCATGAATTTTGTGGCAATTGAGGAAAAAGTTCATTAGGACGGGTTTCTTGGTGTGTTTGACCTTGAGTTATGATTATTTAGTTGATGGGTCATTTATTATTTTTTGCGAAACAAATAGACACTACAATAATCACTAATTTTCAGAACATCAATTATTATAAAGACGAAAGCATATTGTGATTAATATAACAAGAAGCTAAATGCATTTTTCAGAGAGTAAAAACGAAAGCACATGCAATGTTAATCTAATCCCTAGAGCTTCTTTTCCAATGCTGTAATTCCGCGGTCCTCAACCATCTTTGAAAAGAAAAACTATACAATCTAGGTCCGATTCTAACCGCGAGGGCTTCCTTACATTTATGTTTCTATTCGGTATAGTTATTTGGATCGGTTAGATCATAAGAACGTAATTGCTCACAATTCGTATGGCTCGACGCTGATAGTTTATTATTTTGATCGGATTGGAGAAGTGAAGTTACAATCGCCTTCTTGTCGGGTAAATCCAAAATCAAAGATGGCCAGACGAGAACTCTTTCTGGTCTTCTGCGAAGACTTTGAAGAATCACACCATTCCAAGTTATCACGCCAACACGGACAACGCAGTGCAATCCCACTTGCATCGCGTCGCCACCTCTTCTTCCCCCAGCGAGCAGCCACCACGTGGCTCGACACCCATTTGAGCTTTCCATGGTCGTTAACAGTTTGTCTCCTTCTGATGCCTTCCTCCGTGGTGGCTCCCGCTTCTTCCCCGGTACCAGAGGAGATCCCTTCGAATCTTCTCCTCCTTCTCGCTCCTGCACGCTTCCTCCTCCATCTCCAATCTCTCTCTCTCTCTCTGCTCTGCCTCTCTGTCCAAAGCCCACATAAAAGCACCAACAAGTGAGACCCAGATCGCAGAGCACGGCAAAGTTGAGTGCTCGAGCGAGGATGAGAGCGTTGTGTTCAGAATTTATGCTCATTGATCTCAAGACCTCATGGAACTCAGCTAACCAGATCCCCACCTCCACCCTCACGTACCTCAGGGGCTCGGGTTTGATCTCCGCGGTCTCTTCGTCATTCCGTCGAACGGGTCGCGGGCGTAGAGGGATAGCGTCGTCGAAGTCGCAGGCCCCGCCGTTTCGGTCCCCGGAAATCCGGCGGCCGTCAAACCGGCTCTTCGGGGGAAATGGGTCGGCGTCGAATCCGTCGTCGGGCGCGGCTTCGACATCGCGGTCGGCGGCGGACTCGGAGCTGGAGATGTTTCTTGAGTTAGTGCCTTTGAGGATGAGGAAGGAGCTGCACAAGCATGAGGAGATCGGGGCGTTGATTGAGGTCGTGATGGATTTCGGTAGGAAGCCGCTCGCCAGGTTCCCATCGGGTGATTGGGTCATATCGGAGCAGCCGATTAAGTTGGACGATTTGAGCCATGCTATAGCCAAGGTGATCTTTTTAAGTGGATTGTGGTAGCTAGATATTGTGAATAGCTCTGTTTGCTTGGTTTGAGGAAAAAGTTTCTGAGATCAAGCTACTGGATTTTCGTTTCATGTGTCGAAGCCTAATCCGTTACATATTCAGTGAACCGGACTGATGCAAAGTTTGTAATCTGTTGCTGAATTGTATTTTGCAGTAACAGCTTTCCATTGTGAGAATCGAAATGGGTGTTGCAGTTACGTGGGTGTCACAATTGATGAATAGGCTAGATGATGTGATTGCGGTGCTTGAAAATCCTTTCTATTTGATTGTTGGGCTACAAGAGCTCAGGCATTGTATCAGTTACTTTTTATATGAAGACCTTTGTGATTCATACCGTTAGGATGTGATGTTCCTTACAGTGAATGTTAGATAGTAGAGCAATTTTGCCTGGTCTCTGATAATTCTGATCATCCGGACATGTGAAAGGAAATTTGTGATGACATGGAAATTAGTTGGCTTTACATTATGTTGGCTCCTCTCTTTAGGTTGGAGAGTTTTCAGATGACAACAGATCGGGCATCAATAGTTCCTTGCATCGTATAAGTGCCATCCGAAACCGTAAGATGCAAGTTATTGGCCTCACTTGCCGAGTTGGGAGAGCTGTATCTGGAAGTGCTGAGACAATTCGTGACTTGATCGAGGGAGGAGGCTCAATCTTGGTCATTGGTCCACCCGGAGTTGGAAAAACTACCTTAATTAGGTATTTCTATCCTCAAGGATACCTTCCAACTGAGATTGTTTTAGCTTAAAGTCATGTTTGGGCATTTTCTGTTGCTATTGTGCTCATTCTTATTTCTGATTTTTCTCGGTGCAAGAATGGCTGGTTTATCTAAAAGAAGTCTATTTTGACAGAGAAATAGCTAGATTGTTGGCAGATGAGCACATGAAGCGCGTCATCATAGTAGACACATCTAATGAGATTGGAGGTGATGGAGATGTCCCTCATTCAGGAATAGGCCAGGCAAGGAGAATGCAAGTGCCCAATGTCCATATGCAACATAATGTAGGTTTTAAGTTTGTTATAGTAATACGCCATTGCTCGACTCTAACTATGTTATAAGCTCCTATAATTTCTGCTCAGATGTGTTATAAACCATGTGTCTTCTATACAGGTTATGATAGAAGCTGTTGAAAATCACATGCCTGAGACAATCATAATCGATGAAATTGGAACTGAACTTGAAGCGCTAGCTGCCAGTACTATTGCTCAAAGAGGAGTTCAACTTGTCGGCACAGCACATGGAATGACAATAGATAACATAATAAAAAACCCTTCTTTGCAGATCCTTGTCGGCGGCATAGAGGTGCGATGCAGTTATCAGTTTATTTGTAGTTATCTACTGCTACCAATTGCTTTGCCTGTTCCTTCATTCCACCTTGGCGAATAAACCCACCATCAGCCAGATATAAACCTGCATAATCCCCACTACATGATGGGGGAGAGAGAAGGTGGTTTTTGGCACCATTGGCTGCTGATGTGGGTTGGCGTCCATGTATCTCTAGGTTTCTTTATTCTAATGCTGCGTAGTCTTCCGAGGATATAGGCCAAAGTATATTTGAAAATTTTCCTAGTTAGCTTGAGAGTTGAAAAGTCCATCTAAAGTCATGGTCCTTTGGATTCTATGGTGGATTAAGCCTGAAAATTCACCTTTCAAACAGAGTGTGACACTCGGCGATGAGGAAGCAAGGAAAAGGAAGGTGCAGAAGACGATTCTTGAGAGGAAAGGCCCCCCTACATTTACTTGTGCTGTTGAGATTATATCTAAAACAGAGTGCCGCATTCATCACCGACTGGATGCGAGTGTTGATGCTATACTGGCAGGTACTTATGCCTCCTCAATTCGAAGATTGAAGTGGGAGCTTGTCATTATATTTACCTTTCAACATGTTTGAGGACTATATCTCTCAATAAGATTTTCCAAACATTTGTGTTATAGGAAAATCTCCCCTGTTTGAAATCCGTCGTATGCAATTTGAGGCCAATGATCCTCTGAAATCTACTCCAACATTTGATGAGGAAAGCAGAGAAGATCACAGTTCGGCTGATAATACAGGCTTAAGTAATGATATAGAGTCTGATGAGGACGATATCGATCATCATTCCAGTAAGGCTAAAAGTTGTAGCACTAATCGGTCTGCAAGAAAGAGAAGCTCGCCAGTCTCTGTTTACACTTGCAAGGTAAATATTCTGACTGATCATTCCGGTACAGTACAATTTTCATCGTTTCTACCCCGTTGCACCAGGGCACTTCTGTCGGATACCAGATCTGTTTTTTTTCTCTTTTTTGATCTAAAGATAGTTACATGAACATTTTGTGGCGCCACTGATGGTATTGGAACATTGATACCTGACTTTTGGCGTGATCCAGATTCTTGAAGCTGATCTACTACAAGTGGCCATGGTGATGGGGCTTGAAGATGAGATTGATGTGACCGATGACATTGGCATGGCAGACGCAATTCTTGCCTGCAGTGTTGAAATGAAGGAGAACCCTTGGATCCGTAGTGTAGCTAAATTTCACCAGCTGCCGGTATTTGTTATCAAGGTATATAATAACCCATTCTCTTGTCCAGTAACATTTTTGTTGCATGCTTCTAAATAAAATGTTATTTCTCTGGTATTTCAGTCAAATACCATGGCCCAGATGGTCAAGGCAGTCCGTATGATCCTCGGAATGGAGTCATATAGCTATTCATGGAAGCAGCCTGTCAAAAACTATGTGGATGTTGAAATTGAAGATGATGCACCAACAAGAAAACCATCCCTTGAGGAGATTGATGCACTGGAGGTAAATTTTCTTCTTCCTCGGATAGGGAAATGAGGATAAAGGGTTCGATTGAAGCCTTGATTCAGAAACATCCCATCTGCTATTTGAAAGAAGTAAAAGAAAGATCCTGTCATTCAGGTGTTGTATCGATTAAGAAAAAAATGTCCCACATTGACACATTAAACATATGCTTGCACATTAACTTTAACAGAGATGTAGAAATTTCAGGTCAATTTTTGCTCATCATGCATTATTCTTTACTGAACTTGAGGTCTCTGGCCTTTTACACATCTACCATAGATTAGGCAAAAGCCTAGACATGCTCGTGCTTTCGCACCAGGGAATATGTATTACATGTTCTATGCAATACGGCTTATTCTTTAAGAGATCCAAGAAAGTAAAAAAGATGCGAGTCATTAATATGTTTTGATTTGTTCCAGAAGAATTATTCCTTTGGAGAAATATGCTTTTGGCCAAATATCTGCTGTTCCTGGCAGAATGGTCAACTCACGATAACCTAACTTCATGGACAGAATTCTCCAGAAAGTGACGACATTGCATTTTTGTCTGTCTCTTGTGCTAATAGCTTAGTTCTCCCGTTACCTGGTCACCGTCATTAACTTAGATTTGCATTGAGTGGTCAATTATTTGCTGCACCCCAAAAAGACATTGTGTCTTATATCTACGTATCTCTTATTTCTGCTTCTAAACGGCAGAAGAAAATATAGTTTGTTTTGCATTATCTTTCCTGTTAACTTTCTTGATTGTATGATAGGAGGTCCGTCTTGCAATCGAGTACATCGTCATTCCTGGTGGAGAGCCAGTAGAACTTCTCCCTAGACGCTCCGAGATAGTCGCTCGACAGCTCGAGCTAGTGGAAAGCTATCAGCTAGCTGCGGAAAATTCTGGCACCGAGCTGAACCCCCGATTGCAGATTCTTCCCCTCAAGATAAACAAGAAAACATCTAAGCTCTCGAAGTCCGGTCAGAGCGGCTGGAAGGAAACAAGCTCTAAATCACTGACTAATGGCGGGGGCGGAGGCACTAGTGTAAGCAAGCTGCCTCTTTTACCCAAGTGACCTGACCCTCGTCTCTGACCATAAATATGGTGGCAGTTATTTGGGTATGTGCCCTGTCTTGTACAGTAATGTATATTGTTATATCTTAGTTGGTCTGATTGTTTAGCTACAAGGGAAGGCTAAAACGTTGATAACCATTAATTCTTTGGAATGATGAGTCTCAGCCCAAGAGACTCATTTGGAAATAAAGAGCCTCCAAATGAAGGCCACCTTCCTTATCTGATTAACCATCTAATTACAGGCGAGTTATATGTTATCCGTCCTCTCCGGTCTTCATCTCTGGTGAAAGGCGATAGATGATCGTGTTTCAATTATGTTTACTTGAAGATGCAAGCCTTAGTCGTCCTAACCAATCGAGCGCTTTCATCTCTGCATCAAGATAGAGTTCGCTGGGTCTGCCTACCCCAGGATCATGTCGATACTTTATTTCCTAGATAACCGATGTAGAGGTGCCGCCAATCGACTCTAACGTCTTCTTCATACCCTAGGTTCATGAAAAAGTCCTAAGTCTCATATTGGCCAGGCCGTCGGCAGATGAACTCTCATGGTTGTCGCTCCACTTTATGCCATAGTCCCACGACCTGCCTTGGTTGTACACCCAGCCCGTCGACTTGACGTCCTTCAAACTCGTGCCATAGTCCGGCTTGTTGTACCAGACATAGTACTTGAACTGTCCTGACGGTTCGCACGACAGGCCTCCTTTCGGGTTGCCAGCCTCTTGCCTCTCCCTCTCGCTTTCCTGATCCTCTTGGTCCTTCCTTGGCTCTCCTTCGTGTGCCTTTTGCCCGTCTCTCTATGTCCTAGCTTCCAATATTCGCTTTCAAATTGTCATTTGGCTTCTCTGCAAGTGATTTCTCTACACCAGCAACAACAGCAATTCACATCAGAAGATTTTCTGCAATATAAGCATATAATTCTCATGAAAAGCTTCGAGCATGATAAAGTGATGAAATTCATGATGAATGCCTCTTATATGCTTCAAAGTGTGAAGTTTGCTTTCGCATTTTCAACCGTAATTTTGCACGGCATCGACCCAACATAAACAATCACGGAGGATTGCTCCAAATAGCTATGTGCTTATAATATGTAGAGATACAAACTTTGCATGACTCGATGTCACATGACGTGGGAACTTTCTATATAGTTAACTCATTTTAAAGACTATAGACTAGTGAAAACCAGAGCGCTTCATCACGATACATCAGTAAATTGGGAAAAGTGCCAAAAAAGTCATAAACCTTTTACGTTAGTGCCAATTTAGTCCTAAATATTTTTTTGGTGTCAATTGAGTCATAAATTTTTTGTATTTGTGTCAATTTAGTCCTAAATTTTTTAAATTGGTGTTAATTCAGTCATAAACCTTTTGTTTTTGTGCTAATTTAGTCTTTCTGGTTAATTTTAACAGGAATTTGCTGACGTGGACACCGGCCGGCCGGCGACCGGTCACCGGTGCCGACGTGGACAAATTAAATAATATTTTAATAATTTTTTGAATTTTTATTTTTTTCCTTTTTATATTTTTTTTTCCATTTTTTTTTTATTTTCTCCTTCCTCTAGCCGGTCACCGGTCCGGTAACCGGCTAGAGACCAGAGGCCGGCGAGGGTGACCTTGCTGGTCATTGGCAAGGGCGGCCTCGCCTTGGTCGGGCAAAGCTCGACCTTGCCGGAGGGCGCGGCGAGGGCGACCCTCGCCGTAGTCAGGCGAGGCCCAACCTCACCAGATCTAGCGAGTTTGAGTCTCGACCGACCAAGGCGAGGCCACCCTCGCTAGTGGCCGGTGAGGGCGACCTTGCCAGCCTTTGGCCTCTGGTTGGTCGTTGGTCCTCGCCAGACCAAGGTGAGGCCGCCTTCGCCAGTGACCGATGAGGGCGACCTCGCTGGCCTCTGGCCAGTCGTTGAACCGGCAACTAGCTAGAGGAAAGAGAAGATAAAAAAAAAAGGAAAAAAATAAAAATTGAAAAAATTATTTAATTTGTCCACATTAGCGCCGGTGACCAGTCGATGTCCACGTCAGCAAATTCCAGTCAAAATTAGCCAGAAGGACTAAATTAACACAAAAATAAAAGGTTTAGGACTGAATTGACACCAATTTAAAAGGTTTATGACTTAATTGGTACCAAAAAAAGGTTTAGGACTAAATTGGCACAAATACAAAATGTTTATGACTCAATTGGCACAAAAAAAATATTTAGGACTAATTAGCACTAATGTAAAAGGTTTATGACTTTTTTGGCACTTTACCCTAGGTAACTTCGCTCTTGTAATTCCAAATTCGAGAGAAAACATAAAAAATCACAAAATAAAAAGAAGTAATGAATCGTCAATTACTGAAGTATCTGCAATGAAGAGTGTAATGTCGAGAAAAAAATGAGTGACGAACATTCTATGATACAATGCGGCAGCGTATATATTACATGCACTGTGCCTTTTTATATGATTAACTACAAAATACCTTGAAATGTAATTTTTTTACGACATTACGAGGTAATGCTTGAGTGGCAATATAGTGAAATCAAGGTTTTGTATAGTATCGAAAATTAGGGATGTGCATTCGTTTCGTTCCAATCCGGAAATCAGACAAAATTGGCCGGTTCTGGATGCTACCCGAAGGGAGCGGTCAGATTTCCGATTCCTAGTTCCACGTGAAAAATCGGACTGGCGGATCAATCAAGATTTCTTAATTTTTTTTATTATTTTGAAGCAAATCCTAATTAAAAAAGAAAAAAAGATATCCGATTCTACGAACTGAGAACCGATCCCGTCCGGTCCAGTCCGGTTCCTGATTCGACCCGCCTCGACAACCGTACACGTGAGCCCGGGACAGGGAGCCTTTGCAAACGTCAGGACGGCTCGGTTCCTCCGACGTGGGACGCCGACCGAGTCACTGGGTCGGGGATACTCTGCGGGGAAGCTATATATACCCTCGCAGGAAAGGAAACGGACGAAGCCCTTCCTCCCCCGCCTTTCTTCGCAAATCTCTCTGCTAGGGTTTTTCCCAAAGTTCGCCCCTTTTCGCAGTTTCCCCGTCGACCCAGCGAAGCACCCAGGAAGAAGAAGAAGCGGAAGAAGAAGGAGAAGAAGCAGACGGAGGAGGAGGAGGAGAAGCTAGGAGGTATGAAGCGACTTCGCGCTCTTCCGTTTTGCCGTGTCTGCGAAATCGGGGCGCGCGGCCCTCGTTTTTAGGGTTCTTCTCCGTCATTTCGTGCGGTGTTTTTTTTTTTTGTCTTCTTTTTTTTATTGGGGCTTCAGGCGATTGGGGCGAGGAGGGGGCTCGGAGATGGTGAAGGAAGACTATCGCGTGTTCGTGGGCGGCCTGTCGTGGGACATTACCGAGCGCCAGCTCGAAAGAGCTTTCGGCCGGTTCGGCAAGGTCATCGAGTCTCAGGTATAATCGTCGTTCTCTGGGCTTCGAGGCCTCCCGTTCGGATTTCCCGAGAGGAAAATCGGGCGTGCCGAGGCTGTTTTCTCTCGCGAAAGTTCGTGGTTTTTTTTTTTTTTTTTTGTCTCGGTAGGCATGCATCTAGGGACTGGAGATTGGGGCACTCCGCAATATTCTGTTTCTTGCTCATGTTTGAAATGGTTTTCGTTTGTTGGAGAAGAATGCTAGGTTTGACACTGTAAATTGGCGAGGCGCGTGGGGACTGGTATATGTTGGGTCCTTTTATGTGTAATTTTTTAGCGCTTGAGCTCTATCGCGGGTAAAATTTTTACAAAGACGGGTGTGCGAAAGCTAGCCTCGCCTACTTGGGTGTAAATTGGGTTTTTGTATGCTGAAAATCTTGTTTTTCTTTAAACTATTATTTTAAAGATAGTGGACAATTCGCGTAAGAAATTGTTTCATTTCTCAAAGGTTGGTCTGGCTTTATAGTACCTAGTGTAAGGTGTGTTAGAAAGTTTATCCGTCCTTTTTATCTGATTTCGTTGGAGGATTTAATTTTTCTACCTGTTCTCAGTAAATCTTGTAATTCTGGCAGCATTTAGAAATTTACTTTGTTAATATGGAGTGCCGATTCAAATGGAATAATTTGGGTAGGTTTCTTAAAAGAGAAATGCTGGTGTTTTACCCTGTTTGCTGTCTATGTTACCGAAAGTAGAGTCCATTGGTCCTTTCCCGTTCTCCGATATAATTATGTTTTCATTTAGATGTGCATTCACGAGGCCAGTTAATAGCAAAAATTTATGATGAACTTGCAAATAGGCCATTTAAAGACTAAAGATGTGAAATAATAATGAAAGGGTTCAGGAGCATCGGCTAGAGTGAGATGTTCTCTCCTTTTGTTTCATGATACGGCTATTACATTTGTACTGATGGTTCTACAGCATGACTATGTGGGGGAAACGTGGAGTGCATGACACAAGTAAAGGAAAAATGGTCAAAATCTTGATAGATAAAGTTTTTTTTTTGTTTGAATTATGATTTGATGTTATTTTGACCTGCTGGTTTGGCTGTTGGTTATTTCTATATTCAAATGCTTTAGTGCTATATTAATCATGGTTCATTTCTTGTGCTGCTGGATGCTGGTTTGGTTTTTTGAGATGCTGTAGATGGGTTTAGAGAACCTATTGCTCAGTTTAATTGCAGAATCTTCTGGAGGCTCATGTATTAGAGTATATCAGAAGGCTGTTCAATGAACTAAGACATGGCTGATGTATCTAATCCAATCTTCTCTAGATCTCAGTGGATGGTTTGTGACTTTGTGGAAGGAATCACTATATTTTTGACCAAGCATGAAAGAGTCTTCATGAAAGGGTCCATACTTGGGCACAGTGGCTAATGATGCTCATACATTTGAAATGAAAGTAGCATGTAGAATTGGGGGAATTACTTGAAAGGTGAATAGAAGGTTCCGTTTTAGCAGAAGAAGAGGTTTCTCGGTAGCTTGCTACCCCAGTCTCTGCATAAAGACAGTGCGAAGTTGCTTCTGCACAATGGAAGTGCAATTTTTTTTCTTTGAGATGAAGAAACGATGCCTTGGTTCCTACAAGTTACTTGATATGAGAGGCTCAGAATCCTTGCCTTTCTGTATCATCCTTTCGTGGAAATTGGATGCGGTTTGCCTCCTTTTAGTAGTTCATGGCTTCCGATCTCTGTTTCAAGTTTTCACATGTTATCTTTGGAGATGTCAGGCGAGCAGGGGAAGTATGATTTTATCAACTGTAACTTTGCAGCTGAAAGAAATGCACCGACTTTAACCATTCTTTTTGGTGGGGATGTGTTGATAACGATTCGCGGTTGCTAGGGGAATATGTTTGAGACTAGCTTGGGATATCTGCTAGAGTGATTGGCTTATGATATCAACCATTTCCTTTTTGGCCAAATTTGCTTCTCCTTACCTTTTTCCATTGATTTATATATAAGCAATGGTACAGAACCAAAGGACGTGGGAAGGTCAGTTCAATTAAGAGTAAATCAACAGTTTCCTCACCTATCTGGAGAAAGTCCTCTGTCGTTTTTTAGTGTCCCAAGAATCTAAAGAATCAGTTATTTCGTTGCCTGATTGGTATTCAGTGTAAGGCAGGAGGGTTGCCGTTCCTTGATCTGTAACGCCATGGAAAATATGTTGTAGGCGGAGTCAAATGGCTCTGCTCGTCCAGCCTTGAGGAGGGATGGTGAGAAGATTCATTTTAAGTTCCATGGAGATCAAAGATTGATTGCTAATGCTGATATTGGTTGAGATTTACGTAGGACCTTTTGATATCAAACTTTTAATGGATAAGGAAACTTAAAATTAAACCCTGACGATTTGATTGCTCAATTAGAGGCTGTGGTTCTAATAAGAAATCTTTCTGCATGGACTGGCATATGAGGCTACTGATGCAACCCAGTATATGTTCATCAACCGCTGTCCATGTTAGGTTTACATCCAGTTGCTTGATGGCCATATTGAGACTCATCAGATCTGTTTTGTCCGTCCAAGAGGAGAATCAGCTCTTCCTCAGGGATCAGCTCTCATAATTTTGTGTTATCAGTCTGAGTGGTTCCATTTGTGATTTAGTATTTGAGTTTGTTCGATTGGGTCAGCTTTTGGCAGTTTCAAGTGCTGATTGGCCTGAAAAACTTTTTGTTCCTGTCCTCTCTCGAGATACATTCTGTCCTCATAGTATAACTTCGGAATACCCTACCAAAGAGATTGGTGGTATGATGTGCGATCTTCTGATGGCAGATCAGTGACTTTCATATAACAAGGGCAATGTGGAGGTGGACACCTACAGTTGTATCTGTGTGCTAATTCTGAGAGATTGTAGATTTTCCTTTGAATACTGTCTCTGTTCTCTTTCTTTCCCCGTTTTCTTTTCTGGAAGCAAGATATTTCACTGCAGCAGAATTATGAACCAAATTTTCCAACACAAATTTGAGGAAACATACCGTGATGTGCCATTAGCATTGAGTAATTACAGTATCCAATGACAAAAATACTGGATCGCTGTAAAGTTTTCTCTTCTGTGGGTAATGCCTGTTCACTAACTGTTGAAGGGGACTTTTAAGAAAATTGATGCCGTCAGAACCCTTGATGTGAGTCTGATCTTTACAGTGTTCATTGCTGGTATGAGCTGTTTGAGTTTGTCTCTTGGCGGCAACATCATCTTCTAGAGAAAATGAAGAAAATCAGATTTAATGGACACTTCTAGTCCATTCAAAAGTTGTCAGTTGTGTGGTCTATGACGCGATTGGCTGATGCCAGAATTGCTTTCTCAATCTTTTGGGGGTACTGAGAATGAAATTCCGTTTCAACTAATTTTGGACTGTGCAATGGCAGACCATCTTGTGTTAGATACAACCCATTTGTTTGACTCCTTGTCATGCCTTTCTTGTTATACAAAACGAGTAAGTTCAGCTTCTTTATTACTGATTAGCTCTCTACTTACTGCCTACATAACTATGAAGCATAATTAAATTATAAGTTAATCTCTAACTTCAGTTATTATTATAAAAGTGCAAAAGAGCTAGGATCCTTGAATATGGTATTGATGAAACCATGAACAGAGCGTGTTCAACCTGTTCTCTTTCTTTCTGATATTTTCGTATGACTAGCCGGTGAACATTGTTCCTTTGTCATTTAACCATCATGTCTCCTTTATATATACTTGGTGAAGATTCTGTATGGTCTGTTCATCCCTTTAGAATAACACCAGATTTGAGTGTTTATCTGGATTCTTGTGATGCTCATAAAGAAGCATTGTGACTCATTGTCTGTGAAATCGATGCAGTGGATGAGGAAAGTTGCCTCCCTTTTTCTTGTATCTACTCTCAGGGCTGTTGCATTTAGGGTGTTCCTTTTTGTCAGTGTAGTTGAACTTGGCTGTTGATGAATCTGAAGGAATTTTACATTTTTCTGGATTTATTTTTTGTAAAAAATAGAGTGTATGTTTCTGGTACCAGTTAGCTAGTCGATAATTTATTTTGTCTCTCTCTCGATGTTTTCGTGATTTTGGCCTTCGTAAGGGCTTTAATCCATCTTCTTCCCCTCCCTCTTTGGAGATTATTATTTTGTCTTGTGCTCACCTTGGACTAGGTTTTTTTAGAGGGTACTGGATGTTTGTGGTAATATATAAGCTTGAGTGACTGCCAAATCAAGTGAATAAATATCTCACAGCAGCTTTCTGTTTCATATGATTTTTTTGTCCATGATGTTAAACTTTTGCTCTAGTACATTTTGTGCTTTAATTTCGGTGCAATTTACAAATGACTAGACTTCTGTCAAATGCTTCATTTGCACAGTTTCCCTAACGTTGTTCTTCTGTAGATTATGCTGGAAAGAGACACAGGCCGTCCTCGTGGATTTGGGTTTGTAACCTATGCAGATCGACGTGGTATGGAGGATGCTATCAGAGAGATGCATGGACGTGAATTTGGTGACCGTATTATCTCAGTGAACAAAGCTCAACCCAAAATGGCAGATGATGGGGACCATGCCTATCGTGGAGGCTACTCATCAGGGGGCCGGGGAAATTATGGAGGAGACAGGCCTGCTGGACAAGATGAATGCTTCAAATGTGGGCGCCTCGGTCATTGGGCTCGTGATTGCCCTTCGGCAGGCGGTGGACGAGGTGGGGGTGGTCCTCCACTCTCCTCACATTCTCGTTACGGAGGGGCTGGTGGTGGTGGAGATCGCTTCGGAGGAGAACGTGATCGTTTCATTGATGACCGCTATGATGGAGGCCGTTTTGGGGATAGGGACCGCTTTGAGAGCAGAGATGTCAAACATGCTGGCCGTGATCGCTATGTTAGTGACAGGTACTTGAATTTTCTTTCTTTTTCATTCAGCTATATAGAAAGGGTGGAGTTCAACTTGACTTTTGTTTACTGAGAGGTGCATTTCGTGGTTCCTAGCTGGTTATTGGAGCAAAAGTCGGTCAGCTCTACTTATTTTGTCATGTTCATCATAGTTGTACAGAATGGTATAGAGCCAAGTACAAAGCTCCTACTTGTTCTATAGATATATATATGTATGTATGTAATATCATGTAGGTATATCTCCCTAGATACCTACGGTAAGTGCTCTTCCTTTTGTCTGGATAACAATTCAAATAAGACTATGTGCTTGTGACGGGATACCGACATCGTCACTTGTAGTTGACATGTGTTCTGTTAATCACTCAGGTACGCATCTGGGGATCGCTTTGCCAGTGACAGATATGGTGGTTCAGATCGCTATCCTCAGAACGGTTTCAACAAAGATAGAGGCTATGACAGGGATGCTGGCCCACGAGGTGGTGGTGACAGGTACGGGAGTGGAGGGCCGGCACGGAACGAGGATCGGAGCTACCGAAACAGGGCGGGTCCTTATGACCGTCCAAGCCGGGGAGGGCGTCCATCTTCATTTGAGCGCTACTGAGCACTTGGGAGTGCGCTCTGACTGTCCTGCTTCCAGTCTTGTTTAGGCTTTATATGCCCTGACTGTCAGTGTCCCGCTTAACTTCAATGTAGGATGTTTCAGCTGTGACGACTAGCTTGTTTTGCGAACCTCTTACTCTTCATTTGGTTTTTATCTGTGTATGGTCTGTTCATCTCGCTACCAACTATAGCGTGTTCTATGAAAACTTAGGTCACGTCTTTTCTATGTTTGTGCTGCTTCTATATGGAATATGATGATGACATTGATCGACTTGGTGCTTGATAATTGCATGCACAATGATAGACTCCTCCCTTTCTCCGGGCACCATGAGTTGGCTTGTGAACCCAAAAGCAGGAGGAGTGCAAATAGGCATAGTCATTGCTAAGAATGTAAGTTTCGACACTTGTATGTTACTATTAGCGATATATATGTTAGTGATTTTTAAATCACGTTTCAAATGCATAGATTTCTAAAATTTTCAGGAGATTTAGATTAAATCAAAGAAGTCACAAATGCTAAAATAAGTTTTTTGAGAGGTCGAGTCCAACGTTGGTTTTTCAATTTCGAGCTCAGCTCGAATAAAGTTCCAAGTGAGTTCAAGTTCGAGGCGGACTTAACTGATCAACAAGTTCTAGTCAAAGCTAGAATTGTACTCGGACTTGAGCTTGAATTTTTAAAATGCACCATAAATGGAAAAAATTTACTATATACTTATCAATGCACGTACATAATTCAAATTTATAGTTTATTAATTATATTCGCTCCGTTAGGTTCGCAAGCTACTTGAGTTGAGTATCTTCAAGCTCAGGCTCAACTGGATGAGCAGCTACTTGACCTCGACTCGATCTCGAAAAGGTTGGAGCCAAAGGCAAGTAATCCGTGAGCCAAACTTGAGCAACTTACTCGTAGTGTACTTGCTTATATCCCCAACTTATTTATTGCCACTTGATGAAAACCCAGCTTGCTAATTTATGTTCGAGTCAAAGTTTTTGTCCCCGAGTCATGTCGAGTCTATCTCGCCACCGCCTTCCAAAAAAAGAATTGGCTAATAGTGAGATGTCTTGGGCTCACAAGACTAATTTGCAATTGAAATGGAATTTGCCCTCCCACGCGCACGGGATAATTGTTGAACCACACGGATCTAACCTCCTAAATTCGTTCCAATTTGGAACTTCCAAGTATAGTGTGATTTGAATACATTTTTAGGGGCGACAGCTCTACGTTCTTATGGTCAACATAAGCATTTATAACGTGATTGTTGCTCTAGATGGAAATATAATAAATGAAAATCCTTAAATCAAATCCAATGAGAGAAATTAATACTCGAATAAGTATGATTAGGGTAAAAATCGAGAGCTTAACAGGAGATTCCACCCGTTTGTCTCTTCCATCAGAGGCACATCAAAGTTTGTTTCACGGGTACGGTAAAATGTTGCGAGGTGTCTTCGCAATTAAGTATGATTATGTTTTAACATGTAAATGAGTAGACAGAAGGAGATAATCACACAAATAATCCTTAAATTGCGATCTAATGTGTAATGTCATCCCTATAATTTTAATCTATTCAATATGGTACCTGAATTGAGCTGAATTTTTAATTTATTCAACGTGCTCTTTAAAATTTTGGTAAGAAATAACGAGAGAGGTGTTTTGATAGCTTTTCTCCGCACAATTTTCTAGCAATATCTTATATGCCACGAGACTTCTCTCATAAAGTCATGCAAAATAAAATAGAAGAGATCTCCATAAAAGGATGCTAGAGCAATGAGTTACACTCTTTTAAATTTTTGCCCAAATTGAATATAGTATGCGTAACGTTTTTTTTTTCTTTATTCACCCGCTGAAGCTTACGGATTCAAAGCCAAATGGGCAGTTCCGGTTAACTCGAATTAATTGAAGAAGGACAATATTGAATGTAATGATATATAATTTATGGACAATATCGAATATTTATAAAAAAATTTGAGGGACGAAATTGCATGTCGGGCCAAACTTCATGCGTCGTTTGTGTCAATATTTTTTCGTGGACACGTGTCCAAGAAGTCGATAGCGTGGTAAAACTGCAACCCGACCCGCTTGTCACTTTTACTGCGCCACTCTCTCTCTCTCTCTCTCTAGAAGCCCTCTCTTCCTCCGTGTCAGCCTGAGAGCCTCCGGCGGTGAAGAATGGCGAGGAAGAAGGCCAAGGAGGTCGCCGGGAAAGGATCGTCCGGCAAGCGGAAGGCCGCCGCCGACGGCCACGACGACGACAAGACAGGCGGCGGCGGCAGCAAGCGGAGGAACCGCGGCGTCCTCCAGTTCTTCGAGGACGCCGCCGACGAGTTCGGCGGCGGCGACGACTCCAGCGACGACAGCATCTTCGACGATGAAGGTCTTGTAGCTCGCGCCTCTCTCTTGTAGCTCGCTTAATCGCTCTGCGACACCCAGCATTTGGGTTTGCACTCCAGCTTTGCATTTCCGTGTTTCGGCATGGATTTCCGGCGTTCGAGCTTCTGGGAGGGTTCGGGGGAGATTGTGGTGAATGGATGGGGGGGGGGGGGGGTTTATCATGTTTTATTCTTCTTACAGTGTTTTCCTTGCCGTCCGCGGGCGCTGTATGTGTAGGCGCTCGCTTAAACATGTTGCGGATTCCGGGTTGTGTTGCGGCGATGGTTGATGATGTTGAGCTTGTGTCCTGTAATTTGTGGAAACTTGAGGTTATGCGGTTGAATATGCTGGAATGGTCAAAATCTAGGGTTTCAGGGCAAGGGGAGGGCTTTGAGGGTTTTTTTTTTTTTTTTGATTTCTTTGAACTCTTTTTTGGGGAACGCGTGGTTTGCTGGTTGCTGATGCTTAATGCAAGTTCTGTTTTGAACCACTTGCAACTGGGGATCATGAACAGTGTTTGCATGTCGGTTTCTCTTTGAAATACTGCTATCCAAGCGGCTCAAAGTTGAATTGCTTCATCTTTGGTTAACGCTGGTGAGCGTGGAGATGTTGCGATCATGTAGTTTTGCCGGGTATTTTATGATGTGAGGTGATGTAAGAAGGTCGATGAGGGTTGTTAGTGGCTTGCAAGCTTTGTACAAAGGACTACCGTCACCTTGAAATTGGTGGAGCCATTTACCTTTCTCGGGAAGATAATTTAGTTGCTCTAAAGTTGATAGGAAGCTGGAGAAGGAACACCTGCATTTGACAGACTAGAAACATTTGGAGTGAAAGCTAAAATGCATGCTGTTTGGAGTTCCGCGGCGTGGAGACTTTGCTTTATCTTTTGCTAGTTAGCTTTAATTTGATAGTCAATTAGCTCCTCCTTTGTTTATACTTGTATGTTTGTATGGCGTGCCTCCTATTCAGACAATGACCTATCTTTGCTTAGAGTGCGGTTGTATTAGTTGTTTGACCTAGATTTGGCTTGATGATGTGTCGGAGAAGATAAGTGTGCATCTCATGTCCTCTCCTACAATCTGCACTCACAATTACAAAGAATTGCATGACTTGAAGATGCTTGTGGAGTAGTTGATTTTTTCCTCTCCCTTGTGCTAGGTTTGATAAGAGAAAATGTGGCAGGGGGAGGGGGGGGGGGATAAGATTTTAAAATTTTCCCTCTCTTTTCTTTCCACGAAAATTTTACAATTTTTCTCACCCGCTGTCCATTTTCTTCACTCCCTCTCCTTCCCAGACAAAGCATCTATGGTCAATTTTAACTTCACGTTGCAGGATATCATATTTACATGATGCAATCAATTTCCATCTTCTCTTTCCTAGTTCACATGCTTTGGGGATGTTGATTTTCAAACTCATAGTTGAATTGATCATATTGTTTTGTTAAAGTTTCATGGTCAGCTCTGGTGGTTAATGTTTATGACTCTGCATTCCATAAGACTGACTAGTCTCAGGATAATCTCATGGCATTGAACAGTGAAGACTAGTTGTGGTCCGTAGAAAGAAGTGACGATTTTATGTTGCGTTGTAAGCATCATTCAGTGTTGAATTGCGCATGTACAGGTTGCAAACTTGAGGCCTCTTGAGGTGTAATGATGAGTTATAAAATGACTGATCTTTATCTTTGTCCATTATGCTGTTTATTATGTGGTAACAGGTTTTATGGAAGAAGTTGATGCTGTGCAAAATCTCAAGAACGATGCATTTAAAGCACATAACCTTCCAGTTTTCCCCAAAGAAGAGCAGTTTGAGGAGGAATTCGATAAAATTATGGAAGCACGTTACAGAGATGGTTCGGCGTTGGTAAGATTTGCTGATGAATATGATGCCAAGGACTCAGTTGATGGAGTTTCTGGCATGCCTTCTGTTAAGGATCCAATGGTCTGGAAAGTTAAATGCACGGTAGATGTTTATTTTCTTTTATTCTGTGATATAAAGCCAAACTTTTCAATCTTTTCTGGTTTCTTTTCATGTTCTTCCTGCCTAATAGGTTTTCTCCCATTGACTAAATGTTTCAGGTTGGTCGAGAGAGAAATTCAGCCTTTTGTCTTATGCAGAAGTTTGTTGACTTGATGTCACTGGGTAAGAAGATTCAGATTATATCTGCATTTGCTATTGACCATGTCAAAGGTTACATTTACGTCGAAGCAGACCGTCAGTCTGATGTAATTGAGGTAACTGATTTGTTTTTGCCTGTTAGTACATGAAAATGCATATATTCTTTATCTACTTATTTGATTAATTGATCTATTTAGAAGTCATCAATACTTCTTTTATTTTACTTTCAAAGGTTTATTTATGGTAATGACTGGTAAATGGTCATTCCATTCTTATAACAGTCATGTAGGGGCCTCTGTAGTATCTATACTAGTCGAATAGTGCCAGTTCCAAGAAACGAAGTTTCCCACTTGCTCTCTGTGAGAAGCAAGCGCAGTGAAGTCTCTGTGGGCATGTGGGCCCGTGTGAAGAATGGTAAATACAAGGGGGACCTTGCACAGGTATGATTTCAGGGGTTAGGTTGCTATTGGTTCTCGAATTTACCTATTACTTATTCATTCAAAATTATGTCTTGTAGGTTGTTGCAGTAAATGATGAGCGAAGTAGGGCAACAGTGAAGCTGATCCCCAGAATCGACTTACAGGCGATGGCTGAGAAATTTGTAATTATTTAACTTAGTTCTGATAATACTTTTCTCCAGTAGATATCTTTCTCTCGGTTAATTCTTAATCAGTTATTGGATCCTGAATTGTGTAACTTGACGTGGCTTTGTGATTGTGTTGTGCTACTTGTGGGTTTTTTGTACTTAGTTGCCTTGTTTCAGAACAGCATGACATCTCAAGTTCTTTCGTCCTCATCTTATGTGAAGGAACATTTTTATAAGTTCTTCATGTTATTCTTATCGACATTAAGCTTTGTCTCATTACTGATTATAAGAATTCTGGCCACTAATGGCTGGCTTTACATGAAAGTTTTAGTGGAGGCTGTTTGAGGCACGAAGTTTCTAGTGCTTTGTGAAGTCTGATGGCATTATTATTTATTTCATGAGTTTGTAATCATAATTTGTGATCAGCATATTTTCCTTTTCCCAGGGTGGGGGTGTTTCTAATAAGAGAACCGCTGTACCAGCGCCCAGATTAATCAGCTCAAGTGAACTTGAGTAAGTGTAAGATAGATAGCTTAGTCAACATAGTTTATCAGCTCTGGTTTATGATACATATCTTTCCATCTTTTGTTCAGGGAATTTCGTCCTAGCATGCAATATCGGCGCGATCGTGAAACTGGAAAACATTTTGAGGTTCTTGATGGATTGATGCTCAAGGATGGATATTTATACAAAAGAATGTCATTAGAAGCATTAAGCTTTTGGAGTGTCATGCCTTCAGAAGAGGAATTATTGAAGTTTCAGCCTGCTGAGAATAATGAATCTGGAGATGTAGAATGGCTTTCACAGCTTTATGGTGATAAAAAGAAAAAGCGAATGGTAGAGTGTGATAAAGGGGTTGAAAAAGGAGATGGCTCATCGAGCTCCAATTCTGCAAAGAAATACGAACTATATGAACTTGTCAGTCTTGGGTGAGTCTTTGTTACTTATGCAGTGATAATTGGCCATTATGTGTCAATCACTTGGATTTACTTTACCTTTCCATCTATTGCTCCTTTTTTCCAAATTTAATTTGAATACTTGCATACATTGCACTTATAGGGGAAAAGATTTTGGTCTTATTGTTGGCTTTGACAAAGATGATAGTTACAAGGTAAACTTTTCATATCTTTCTGTCTCATTTTATAGATGCACCTTTTAAACCTTATATGTACAGTTGTTATTTCTTATTTTCCTGTTACTGGTTTATCATTGTGCCAGATCCTTCAAGAGGGCCCAGTGGGAAATAAGGTATTAAATGTGGGTGTTCATGATATAAAGAATGGACCCTTTGAGGGAAAGTTTACAGCATTTGATCAGCACAAGAAAGCCATTTCAGTTAGCGACTCAGTTCGGGTGCTGGAAGGTCCATCAAAGGTTGGTAGCAGTTTCTACACAGTTGTAGACTAATTAATTTTACTATTGATTAATGCGTGCACAGACTTCAACCTTAGCATTCTGATACATCCTTTTGCAGGATAAGGAAGGGATTGTCAAGCAAATCTACAGAGGGATTATCTTTTTATGCAATGAGAATGAGGAGGAAAATGGGGGTTATACCTGTTGCAAAGCTCAATGTTGTGAGAAAATGAAAGCTCCAGTTAATGCATTCTCTGAAAAGGTTCTTTTTTTCTGCAATCTCTTGAATAGTTGAAGGTGCTGAGTGTCTTTGTTTTGCTCCTTTCTGATACATGAGGTTTTCTCCTTCCTTTTCTCTGTTTTAAACTCTCCGACTTTCAGGGTGCTGAGTCGGGTTTTTTCGGATTTGATGATTCGCCGTCTTCTCCCAAATCCCCTTTGTCACCTAAGAAGTCCTGGCAAGCAAGGGAAAACAATGACTGTAAGTATCTAACTACTTAGTGTAACTGTCCGTACATTTCGTGTGGTTGAGTAATTAGCTTCTACGTGAAGTTACTCGAGGTGATAAAGATGGACCATTCTCGGTTGGGCAAACATTGAGAATCAGGGTTGGCCCTTTGAAGGGATATCTTTGCCGTGTCATAGCTGTAAGGCGTTCTGACATCACTGTGAAGCTTGACTCTCAACAAAAAGTTCTTACAGGTTTGTTTATCATTTTGAACTTGTTCTTCTGATTAGGTCAGTTAGCATGGTGACATTGTCACATACCCTCTTATTGCTGCAGTTAAATCGGAGCATCTTGCTGAGCTCCGTGGAAGGGGCACTGCTATATCGAACGGGTTGGTTTTATATATTCCATGATCTATGAGTATTCCCGAACTCTGAGATGCACCTATACTTTGCTCTTATGTAACTTTGGTGGGTTTTTATAGGGTGGACCCTGATTCCAGTACTTCAAAACCATTTGATCTTTTTGGAAATGAGGGATGTTCTACAGGTGAATGTCTTTGATTACCCAATTGGTACTGTTCATATAACGAATGTTCATTTTTCATGTATTGTTTTGCCAAATCACATTTTCGAATCATTGTGTTACGAGGTTCTATTTGCATCTCCTGATTCATTTGGTTTGAAAATTTTCTCTAATCTTTGTTCTCTAATGCTCTGCTCTGAACAAATAGCTTTGATGTCTTTCCTTTCTCAATTTCTTTATTGGCTTAGTTTTTTGCACAACTTATAAAAGAGATGCTCCTAGTGATTGAAATTAGGTGTCATAAAAGATTTTGTGTTCTTTCATATATGTAGATTGGATAGGTGGAGCTGGAGCTTCAGCAGGTGGCAGTGGCTGGAACGCTGGAGGGTCATCTGCTACGGGGTACTCTCATGGTTATGTAGCTATTTATTTAATGCATATCCAAACCAAAAAAGAAAACAGATAAGCCACCATTTGCAAGAAATATGCCCTGCAATTTTAGAACTTCCGTTGCTTTCACTTGTGCTTGAAATGAATGTCTTCAGCATGGACGTTTGTGTTTCTGTGGACCAATTCAACTATAGTCACATACCTGGTCATAGAGTTAAAGAGTAGCCTCGAAGATCTACTTTACTTATTCACTGGTCTTTCAGTTATATGATTTTGCTTGACATTGTGACTGCAGGCCTTTGATATGATTTTGCTTGGAATCTGTCACTCAGTTCTTGGTTTTTTGTGCTATTAATATTCTCCTAAGTGTTCTTTGGTTACTGAACATCAGCTCTATGATTAGAATATCTGATTCTGCACCTCTCAATGTGAGTGCAATATTTGTAACTTCACTATCTATCATAGGAATTTAGAGCTCAGATAAAGTCCAGTTGCCTAAGTGATCTCAAAGAATAGGTGCAACTTTTATTCTATCAAATACCTAAGTACAGGTCTTAATCCAGTATTGGGTTGTTAGTGGAGGCAGTGCATGTGGTGGCATGACTATTTTACCAGTGGGAGATGGTCTATTAGCTGTCGATGTCTTACATACTCTATCTTCTACACAAAGATTGAGAATGTTTTTTGCTTTAATCACATAATGGTAATTGTGACAACCCTTCATTGCCTCTTCTTTATTCTAGGAGTTTGTGGCCTAGTTTTTCTGCCCCAGGATTTCCGGTTAGTAAACTTGGTCTTCTTACTTTATATTTTTCTCTCTTTTCCATTCCTTTTTTTAATGCAAATGTCTGAAGTATCTTAGAAAAATGGCCTGGCTATGCAGGTTCCGACTGAACATAATTCTGCAGATCCGTCCAGCTCTGCAGGTTTTGATTCCAAAAAGGGTCAGGAATGTTTTCATATGTTTGATCTTTGTTTTATCTTACATGTCGTTGTGTTTGAACCGTCTTATATCCCTTTGTTTACAATTGTGTAGGTGTAGAGGACAACGGATGGGAGACAAAAGTGGCTCCAGAGCAGCACTCCACCTGGGGTAAAGCTGCATCTGATGATAAAGTGGCCTCTAATAATGATCAAATAGGTGGGTGGGGAAAAGGTGACGAAATGTGGAACAAAGCTAGCACAAAAGGTGGTTTTGGTGGCAATTCATCAGGCAGCTGGGGTAAAGGATTGGAACAAACTGGAGATGCTGCAGAATCTTCTAAAAATGATGCAGGCAATTGGGGCAGTGCAACACTTGGAGCTGGGAATGAAAAAGATAGGGATGTCACCAACAAAAGTGCATGGAAGGATTCGGATGAATCCTGGGGAAGAGGGAAGGAGGATAATACTGTTGGTTGTGATAAAGGCGGTTGGAACAAACCAAAGGCTTCTAGCACTGATGGAGGTTCTTCTTGGAATAATTGGAATAATCAAGATGCTAGTTCATCATTGGGAAAAGCGGAAGACCCTTCAAAAGATTCTCAAAGTTGGGGTGGTGCGAACCTCAAGACGAAAAGTCATCTTGATTCCTCTAGTGAGGCTGCGGCTTTTGGAGAAAAGAATAAGGATTTAAGTGATAATTGGGGCAAACAAGCTGGAGTTTCTTGGAAGAGAACAGATGGAAGTTCTGGGAACGCAGCTGGTGAGGGCTCATCACTAAAGAGAGATGAAGGGGTTTCTTCGTGGAAGAAACAAGATGGAGTTTGCTCATGGAGTAAATTAGATGGTGGGAATGAGAAAGATGGCTCTTCTACATGGGGTAAACAATCTGACAGTTCTTGGGATAGAACAAGTAAAGGAATTTCTTGGACTGAATCACAAGATGAGTCTAAAAGAGATGGAGGTTCTGGGGAGAGAGATAGCAAGAATTCTTCTTGGGGTGTACAAGATGCTGGTTCTGCATGGGGTAGGTTAGCTGATGAGCCTGGACGGGTCAGAGGTTCTTCCTGGACCAAGGATGTTGGAATCTCTTGCAATAAAGCAGACGGGGTTTCATCATGGAGTAAGCAATCTTATGTACATAAAGAAGATGGAGGTTCTTGGGGAAAAGGGGATGGAAGTTCTTCTTGGGGTAAGCAAACTGGAGGGTCTTCGTGGAACAAACACGGAAATGAGGACCGAAGTGACAGATGGAGTACACCTCAAACTGTTGGTGGAGATCAAGGGCGCAGAGATTGGGGGAAGGAAAAGAAAGATGATTCGAATAATCAAGACTCATGGGAGAGGCAGAAAACATTTGATGGGGGTTGTGGGTCAGGTGGGAGAAGAGGAAGAGGTGGTCAACGAGGTGGTGGTGGTTTTGGAAGAGGAAGATCATATGGTCAGGATTCGTCATCTGGATGGAAAAATGAAGGTATGCTGCAACTACTCTTTAGCCTTTGCAGATGTTCCATGTACTGCTAATCGGAGTACTTTCTGTTATAGGTTATAAAACCTTGATGGGGCACTTTTTTACAGTACGTAGGTATGAAGAATCATGAGTTTAATTCAGTGAACAGCCAAAACACCAAACACTACTTTACTAAGGATAGTGCGAAATAAAAGAGAAAGAAGAAAGTTTACTATAAAGTCGACGATTGCATAGAACAACTGAAGTTTGGTCAAGCGTATTGAAGTTGAAGAAACAATAGATGAAATAAGTTGGCGAGACTTTTAAAATTGATTTCTTATTTTTCCTGAAATCTGGATGATTAAGTACGATTGATTTATTTTGGTCGGTTAAATCAAAGTCAGTTTTTAGGCGTTCTACCTGTTTATTTAGTGGCTTGATTATATATTGCTAGATTATGCTGCCTTATAAATTGTCATCATTTATGTGCGCCACATGGCATTACTTTCACTGCGGTATATTACCATTTCTCTTTGTATGCTCGAATAGGTTTCATCAATGTAAAATTTATTATACATATTTTATTATGTAATGTTAGTTATCTGGATACACATCCTTAAATTTTTATTGCATAAGTAACAAGCAAACTTCATGGACGAAAGTTTTTGCAGTAAATTTGGGAACAATGACAGTAAAAAAACTCGATAATATTTGCATTTCTTTAATAGTCATAATTTGTTGTAGAGATCAAAGATCTTTTCACCCTCAATCATTACTAGTTTCTAATGTTAGGTGAACCTCCGCTTATTTTCAGTATGTCTAGTCTGGTCTCCTTTCGCTATAGACTTTCCTCGTATCATATTTTATTATGTCAAAAATCATTTAATTAGGTATTGCTCAGGAAGTTTGTGACATTTCTCTTCAGGTGATGGTGCTACATCTTGGGTTAAAGAAAAAGGTTCAGGCGGTTGGGGAAGCTCAGAGGGATCCTGGGGCAAAGGAAAGGTGGATTCTTCTGGGGATTGGGGTCAAGGTGGATATGAGAGCCGCGATCAAAGAGGCAGTTGGAACAAACCCAAGTCTTTTGGTGCTGATGGAGGATCTTGGAATAGACAAGATGAAGGATCTTCCTTGAGTAAGCCGGTTAGAGGATCTGGGAATGATGCTGGAGGTAACTCTTGCAATCAGGAACCGAAAGGTGACTTTGCATCTCCCTGGGGGAACAACAACGAAGGTTCAAAGAGTGACTGGGCTAAACCCAAGGACTCCTGGGAGAAAGAGAAGGGGTATTCAGGAGCTGGTGGATGGAGCAAAGGTAAATTTGGTGGCAACGATCAAACTGACAGCTGGAACAAGCCTAAGATTTCTTCTGGAGGGTCTTCATGGAACAATCAAGGTCAAAACGCTTCATGGAATGCACAAGAGGGAGACACTTTAAGAGCTGGGGATGACAAGTGGGATGATATGGTTGGAAGCAATAAATCTTCTTCCAGTGCTGCACCATGGGGAAAGAAAAAACTCACAAGCAACGCTGAGAGCAGCGGGAGAAAGTCTGAGGAATCTTGTGACACTGGAAACGCAGATTCTGGTGCAGATGTGTTGAATAAAGGTGGATCTACTGGCCAGGAGATGGACCAGTGGAGCAACCCAAAGGCTTCCAATGCCGCCGGAGAGTCATGGAGCAAAAGCGGAAGCGCTTGGAATAAAGCAGATAAATATTCTTCATATAGTAAGCAAGATGGAGGCTCTTCTTGGAGTGGTTTGGGAAGTGGGAAAAATGTTGATGGTTGGAAGAAAACTGACTCTTCTGTTGGGGGAGAGGGGTCTGGTGGTTGGAACAAGGGATGGTCTGGAAACAAATATGATTCTGATTGTGGGTCATTGAATAAATTTGGAGGCTCTTCTGGTAAAGAAAGTGGAGAATCCACATGGGGCAAACAAGGTGGTGGGTCCTCCTGGGCTGGGCAGGGAAGTGGAAACTATGGTGATGGTGGGAAGAAAACTGAGAATTCTGGTGGAAGAGAAGGGTATGGTGGCTGGAAGAAGGGATGGTCAGGAAACAAAGATGGCCCTGGTGGAGGGCCATGGAATAAAGATGAAAGCTCTTGGAAGAAAGAAAGTGGAGATTCTTTACGGGGCAAACAAGGTGGTAAGTCCTCCTGGGCTGGGCAGGGAAGTGGAAATAATGGTGATGGTTGGAAGAAAACTGAGAGTTCCGGTGGAGAAGGATCTGGCGGTTGGAATAAGGTTTGGTCTGGAAACAGAGATGATGCTGATGATGGGTCTTGGAATAAAAATGGAGGCTCTTCGAATAAAGAAAGTGGAGATTCTTCATGGGGCAACCAAGGTGGTGGGTCCTCCCGGGCTGCACAGGGAAGTGGAGCCAGTGGTGATGGTTGGAAGAAAACTGAGAGTTCTGGTGGAGGAGAGGGTTCCGGTGGTTGGAAGAAAGGATGGTCAGAAAATATGGATGATGCAGATGGGAGCAGTTGGGCGAGGCCGAGACCAAAATGATGGGGGCCAAGGATGGTCAGGTGGGAGAATGGGGAGGGGAGGCGGCCAAGGTGGTAATTGAGATCAATTTGCTGGCGCGCGATAATATAATTGTGGTCAGTCTGCAGGATGGAATGGCCGATGTTTCTAAGTGTGGGACTTCCTAAACCTTTTGGGATGCATAACTTGCCAGCCTTTGTTGATATTTTGGTAAGTACTACTTTGCAGTGAAAGTTATTTTTAGGGACGGTGGACAAATGTCTAGAAAATATTATGTTATGGAACAGTAGAAATGTTTGGAATATTATGTTGTTTCAGTTGTTAGCCTTCTGTTATATCTGCTACTCATTTGAATGTGCTATTTGCTTAGGTTGTCGACTGAAACTTTAGTGCATTGAGTGATTAAAATCAAAATTTAGTGACCTAATTGCAAACTTCACAAAAACTTAAGTGATAAAGGAGGAAATTTACCCAATTTTATGTCTATGTTACGAAACTTGTTGCTCAGGTAGTTGGCCAAGTGGTACAAGTTGCATTGTTCATACTCAAACAGTATGAAGAAGCCTTGGTCCTAGGTTAATCTGTGGATGACCCTTGTGCTATGTTTTGATCCTTTCGCATTCTACAAATTTGCATTGTGGTGGGTTGTGTCATGTGGTGATGGGCATGCCGTTCTAGGCAGTAGTTATTGCTCAAATTAGACATTTATGGGGTGTGTACCAAGTATGGAACTCCTATAATAACGCTAAGGGGATTACCAATGCTAGTCGCCCTTTCACCTTTCCGTGTGAAGAAATTTCTAAGTCTGTGAGACTTATTGTGTGATTGGTGCTTTGAATAATCTTTATGTTGTATTTGCTTCTCGAATCATCAGTTTGAGTCTCTCTTGCATAGAAATAGTGAGTGTTGCATGTTCGAGGAGAAGATTCTGTCACTGCTGCAATTTCATGTTACATTTTTCCAATATACCGCCGTAATTTTTTTGTAGTGGACTCGAGGTATGGAGGGTAATTCTGTGGTTTAAGATGCTGCGTACAAAAGGACCGACTGTAATGAACAAGAAGGTACCTGTGTAATTCGAAAGAGAGGACGATTAGTTCGTCGCTCTGAATGATATGATGCTTGGTTTTTTATGGATAAGATCAGCTTTTCCCGGGAGAAAATCTAGCGGAAATTGCTATTGTGCTCGAGTATCGATCAAACCGTATTCTCTTTGCAGTGTCGTAGCTTTCTACAAATTGAAAACAATTCCTTGCACAAACGATGAGATATTGCACTCTGGGATTTAACCAAATTCGTCAAGACATATGATGACTAAAGACGGACAGCGTCCTAGGCATTTTCTCTGCTTGATCCTCTCTCATCCTAAATTCCCAATTCATGTCATCGCTAGGATTCTATATGGAACGCAGATGTTAATTAGGAGCGTAGTCTAAACTCGGCAGCTCCTATTCTCAAACTTTTAACAGGAATCGAAACAATATGACGACTCAATTCAATCAGTGCTAACAAATTCGAAAATTGAAGACAAATTGATGTCATAAGGGCCTAATTTGTGACCTCAACCACGTTCATGTGTGCCCAGTGAATTACCGAAGTAATAAGAGTGCCCTCGCTCCAAATGAAGGTAAACATCTTCACTCGTCGGATTTGTGCCGTTACCTCGCTGTCCACCGTTGATTTCGCCTCCATCGCCGTCCACCGTTGATTTCGCCTCCATTAGTCGCGGTAGATTCAACTAATCGAAGTTTAGAAGTAGAAATTTCACTCCAAACGGGATATAATCCCGCGCCATTACCGTCACGGAAATACCGTGCCGTGCATGTGGTGGAAATAAAACCGACATGTATGTGCAAATCTAGTTGGTACCTTGCAGCGCGTGTATTGTCAATGCAAAAAATTCGTCACGTAGATTGTCTCCAATTGACAGGGACGGAAATAGTTTCCTTCGAATAGGTAATCCACAAAGAGACGTCGAGTGTCTCCAACTTTTGGAAATATTGCCCAGTCCACACGTACAGATTATATTAAAGAAGTGCCAAATTGTGTCTGGTTGTGTAAAGACGTTTCTAAACTGCTTACGTTGTGATTATAACCAGTTGCGTACTTATTCAATTCTAGCTTTTGGGTCGATATGAACAACGTTAGCCTGCAATGGTAATGTCACATTCAATCCAACGCATAGAGCTTGGCCAGTTCCTCCTCGTCCATTTCTCGAGTCCTGCAGATGCCAGATTCATGAGGGCCTCTTATAAAAATCAATTGCCATGAAAATCGGGCTAGTTCGATTATAAAAAGAAGGTTTCTGATCGACCGAGGGAAAAAAAAAAAAGGGCATGCCACGAGAAAGTTTCCGGGGCCGGAAGAAGTCCTCGTCCCGAGGCCACCATAAGTTCGTCGGAGTGAGGCAGAGACCATCGGGCCGGTGGGTGGCCGAGATCAAAGACTCGTTGCAGAAGGTTAGGCTTTGGCTAGGGACTTTCGACACGGCGGAGGATGCGGCGCGGGCCTACGATGAGGCTGCCAGGGCCTTGCGCGGGGCCAACGCTCGGACCAACTTCGAGCTGCCCGAGACCGAGCCAAACTCGAGCGGCAGGAACAGCAGCGGAGGCAGCTGCATCGCGGATAACTTGGTGCCGTTCTCGTTCGACGAGATGTGCGGGAACGGGAACGAGGCGGAAGGGCTTGTGGGCGCGTTGAAAGCGAGGCTGTTTGACGGGAAGTCACCGAACATGCTTCCGCCCCTGAGCAACCGGCCCGCCCAGCCGATAGTTGTGGAGGACTCGTCTCGCAGGACCAGCACGAACAAGCTCCGAGTCTCGGCCGCCCCGAGCGCTCCTGCCTCTAATAGGCTTGCCAATCCCGCGCAGGGTGATCCCAGCAACTCGGCGTCCCTCCAGACCGAGAGACAAAATCCTGAACGCTTAACTAGCTACGACCATCAAGAGCAGCACGAAGTCGTGCCAGTTCATGCCCAGATCCAATTTCAGTACCCCGGCCAAAGCGCGGCGATCACAAGCACTGCTATGTGGTCTAGCGAGCCATCCTTCGAAGCTCCCTGGGACACCAACATGAACCCAGTCCTGGAAAATGGCCTATTCGACCAGGGCGCCGTCAGCGACACCATCTTCACGCCCCAGGCGTGGCCGATTTCCGAGGCTGCCGGGACCAGCATCAGCACTCCCTACACGGATCAATGCTCCACGGAATTGTTGGCGAGTAGGAGCTGGAAAGTGAGCTCCATGAGCATGGCAATGTCTCAAAATGATCATCAAACGGGCATGGAATGTGCTTGGCCCACTGAGCAGCAGATGCTTCACTATGAGAACAACTTCCCGGGTGGTGCCAATGGCTCCTGGGATCCTCTCCTCCATGCCTTCTCAGTGCTTCACTGAGTTTCACGCCGAATCGGAACGCAATCATCGCACGCGATCTCCGGCCGATGGTATTCTTTTTCTCGCCGACACGTTTTTTGACATCTAATTATTCTTTGTCCGCCTCGGAAGACAAAAAAAAAAAAAGAGAGAGAGAGAGAGAGAACGAATGATTCTAGCAGGGTTAACGAAAGCATTTGAAAGTGCTCTTTCTTTAGCACCATCTTTGTTAATGTAAAACGAGACTCACAGTGTCATCTTCATTGTATCAATAAAGCACAGCCGCTTCCTTTGTAAGCTCAAATTAAATCAATAGCGTTCTGATATCTCCGAGTATCCACCTCGTTACTGGTTAGATTCATCGAAATGACCAAGAATTTAAGTCCTGAAATCTGAATCACGCGACGAAGAATATGATCGACGGAGTTCTATTTATCGCCAAATTTTCGTTACCATGGCCGGGCAACGATAGAGAATTACAGGATCCTTAAGTCACCTGCAACCATCAATCGCTACTTACGTAATATTTCCTCATTTTTTCTGCGACTGCCTAAGATTTCTCACTCCAAGATATTACAGATGAGGCATGTTATGTTATCTAACACAGATAGTCAAAGGCCCTGTGAGGATTAATCCATTGTTTCTGAAGATTATTTTTCAAGTAAGAAGCAATTTGGAGGGCAATTCACTTCGTCTCACGGAAAATTAAACGTCGCTTTAGAAACAAAGAATATTTCCACGTAAAAGAATATGCAGACATAGATTATTTCAACGATCAATATATTTTCCCCTAGATCGTTTTCCCAAGCAATAGAAATTGTGCCATAATTAGGAAAAATGCTTTCCAAATTACTTATTTTTCGCGAAATAAATAGAGCTTAAAAAAAAGCGAAACAATGATACCGATCCTCCAAAGCGATATATATCGATAACTGTCCTTTTTTCGATAGAAAAAAATAAAAAAAAATAGTCAACATGAAGATAGGAAAAACCCATAATCACATAAACCGGAACTTCCCAAAATGGCGTAGATGTTTACGAGCGAATCACCCTTGTTCTTGACTATATGTGCGTATATGACAGGACGTATGCTCACAAAGACAGAAAGCGTGGTTTGAACATAAATTTCCCCGAAACTTTCCGATAAGGACATGAGATTCTCGTAATTAGCAATAGCACCCTGTTTTATTTTATTTTTGGTTTTTTTTTTCTTGCAGGTTGCCAGGAGGAGCACGAGCAAAAGCATCATTAATAATAATAATTTTAACATTAAATCATGCTTTGCCAAAATGGGAGCCCTACAAGACCGTCACCCTCGCAAAGAACAACTCATCATGCACGACAAACACTAGCATTTTATAGAAAACTAACAAAATTGACCCAAAAAAAATTAGAAAACTAACAAAGATTTGGTCGAACATTTTGGTCTATTAGGGAAAAATAAAATGAACTTAAAGTATAGTAGTATAAGAATATCTCCAATTTATGTTAAGATAGTACTAGACACGATAGGAATCGCCTTATTATTATATCGATAACTTTCCAATCGCGAATTTGTCCATCGCTTAACGTTTCTAAATTCTAAGTTATATTGAGAAAGTACTGGGCTTGCTAGCTTTGGATTTGCTTTATAACCAATTACTAAATGAGGGAAAGGTACGTGTCTTTGATCGAGTTGCCTCGATTTTGACCTTGTTTATTTTGAGTAAGCAAAACAAATTCGCGCAAAAACATTAAAAGATCGTAATAAATCCTATTTGTTTACGGGGACAACACTACCCGGTAATTTAAGAAAATTATCAAAAAAAGTTATAAATACTGCACTTTTTTTTTTCCAATTCAGTCATGAACCTGTCAATTGTACAATTGAGTCATAAACATTTTCACGTTTTATCAGTTGAGTCCATTCGACAAAGCTGATATGCACCCTAGCTGTCCTACGTGGTACAGCGGGAGCTGACGTGAATAAATTTTTATTTTATTTTTTTAGAATTTTTATTAATTTTTTTTATTAGTGGCCAGCGAGGGTTGCCAAGCCCTCCCACTGTCGATGACCCAGCAGAAGTACGTCGTGGCCATCGGGGCCGAGAAGGACTCACTCATCGAGTCGAACAAGGCCACGAAGAAAGCCATGTGCGATTGAGCAGCAGCAGCTATTCTCGAAAGTCACCTCCAATTCTGTTCTCCTCCCTCTTGCCAAGCTCAAGGTCATCTACAACAAACCCCAAGCCTTGCAACCCGATGTTCTCTCTCTCTAAAATTTCTGGATGTTGACGATCCATGAGTACTCGATTGCAGAAAACTAGGGCACTCTAGACATCAGTTCGAAGGCGGCCTCACTTATGGCTACCATGGCGTCGCCTAGATTTGGATGAAGGCGTCGTAGCCCTCGCTAGCTGCCGGCAAGGGTCCGGCGACCCTCGGCGGTCATGGTAGAAAAAGGAGTAAATAAGAGAAAAAGAGAAGGAAAGAAAAGAAAAGAAACGAAAACATTGATATAAAAAATTAAAAAAAAAACTATTAAAATTGTCAACGTTAGCTCTAGCCGTACAACGTGGGATGACCGACATCCACGTCAACGATTTTCGAGCCAAAATTAGCCGGAATGACTAAAATGACACTAAATCAAAAAGTTTAGAATTAAATTGGCACAAATGTAATAAGTTTATAACTTTTTTGGATACTTTTCCTTGAAATCCTCTACTTCTCTCACTTACCCATCTCTCTCTCTCTCTCTCCCACAAGACATGAGCCATCACATACCCTTTTACTTATTTAATACTTTTTTAATAATACGAAATATTCAAATCTTTGATTTCTCTTGGATATACATAAATGGTCACCTTTCACATATATTGGGTAAGACTATATCCACGGAACGACGAGCATACATAGCCTTTTGAACTATAGAAGACGTCCTCCATACCCACTTTATCTTTCATTATCATGGTTTAAATAGATCAATTTAGGAGATTATTTATTCATTTGTCAAGGACAACGACACCGGATTATCCATTCCATTTATTAATTCCAATCATACCTCGTTTCCACGTCAATTGCGACACGACACGTGACCACGACCCTGTTTCTTGACCACCTTTGTTTACCTAAGTAAACAATCCCCTATTTCCCTCTTTTCTTTTCTTGTCTTTTTTACTCGAAGTGCCACCCATTTTCATTTTTTTTTTCTTTTATTTCTTTCTTCTCGAATTGTACAAGGCTTCTTACAGAACCATTTCCTTTTTTCCTTAATAATCTAATTATGGGCTCAAACTTATGAATTAGTATAATCGGGATATAATTACCGACAAAGTCTTAAACATTTTATACGGATGTTTGTATGGATGCAATTTTGATAACCGATAGGTACAAGCACCTATATGAGATCTCTGAAACATCCTCCAAGCCTGATGATCTAGAGTAATTTGCATGCAGCCGTTGAAATTGAACATGTGACCTCCAATTTTTTAATTGGAAAATTCGTCGGTCCCCCTATCTTTCTTTGTCACTGCACACACATTGCAAGAGTAAAGGATAGGGCAAAAAAAAAAAAAAAAAGTGCCTACGAAAAATGTAAATGATTGAAGATTTGACGTACATAGGACAAAGAGCATTCGAATTTTATAAGACTAAAATATAAGTATTAGTGACTTGTTGCTTGTTATCATCTTGACTACTTTAAATCACACGCAATTATGTCGATCATAATATTCACCTAACTACTTAGAATGACAATTATGTTCCTCGTTTAACATTACGTGACTATGATTTATCCGAATAATATTATTAATCTCTTTTGTATGGAATTTATGGGGAACAATTAAGATTGAGATTTTTTTAATATTGGGGACCATTTTAACCCGGTGAAATTAGTGAAGTGCTCGAAAAGCTATTGAGAGTATCATACTTTTTTTTTCCAACAACTTAGGCCGACACAAAAGGAAGAAAAACCCTCTTGCAAAGCCCAGCTCCCCAGCTCCAAAAAGCCCGTTTATCGGCTTTGCTAGCGATCAAACAAAATCAAAGGTAGGAGATAATGCAAAGGCTCAACAAGAGATGAAAGTGGTGGCGACCCTTTTGGGCCTTCGGTAATGAGACCAGCCTGTTTCTGGGCTTTGGTGTACATTGATTATGGATCCATACGATGATGCCGGGAACCCATGTCAGATCGACACTGGATGTACCTCAAATCACTCTTAAATGGAATTCTGCATTTCGTGAACGTTTACTTGTTTATATTTTTGACTAATTCTATTCAGAAGTCAACTGAAGTGATTCAGTAGGCTGCAAGCACCTTGCGAAATGATCAGCCACTGCCAGTGTACATGTCGCTAGCTGGTTTCCATCTCTTTATAAAAAAACGAAAAAGAGAGATATTAACAAAGAAAGACTCCCGCACGTTGACTCCTACCAAATCCCAATGATTAGATGATTTTCTTTTTACTAATTATCCACCATCAAATTTTTGTGGCTTGGCACTAACGCAATCATGCGAGAACACAAGATCCATTGAAGGGGGTCATGTCGAAGTTTCGAGATTGTTAGGTAGTTCTGGGGTTTCTCACCAGGTCACCAGATTCAATTATTCTGTGATGTTTGTGGCTAAGAATGGATTTAGTGATGATTACCGAGGTTGATGATTAATGGTGCGAAAGATCGAGGTGGGAGTAATGAAGTGTTTTCTGCATGTTAAGATGTGGATGATCGCAAAAATAATTCATCCTCGTGACAAAGGGTCTGTTTGTTTTGTGAAAAATATACATTTTGAAAAACATTTTTCTTAATATAATTGCTCATGTCACTTATAATAATTAGTCAACAAATGAAAATATCAACAATAATTTATGTCTAAATATTTTCATAGACAATAAAAATATTTTTCTAAATTATTCATATTCCGCGAAACAAACGGACCTAAATATGATAAATCGTGCAAGGAACTACATCTTGTCTGTAATCTAGATCCACCAAGAGAGGAGTACAAAGACCACTTCAGTGGACAGGATCTCTATGATCAGTGAAAGTACAAGCGTGGGTATCATTCATCTAGTTCTAATACAATCTGCCATAATGTCGCCTACGTATAATTACGCGTCATTTGTCCTCGACAGAATGTTGATCACACGTAAATACAATACACATTATATAACCTACCAGTAGACGCATCATGCCTGTAGAAGATAACTTCGTGTACAATACAAATTTTGTAATCCTACTTTGGCAATGGATAGAGCTGACTGTGCAACGGTTGACTTGAAGGGTGGGTGTTGGAGCTAGCATCATGTAAGCCGGATGAAATTATTTGGTACATTCTGTCTGGTGGGATATTATATTGGAGACTGAAGTTGCTTACTTGCACTGAACACGTTCTCTTGAGTGGCACCGAAGCTACTCTCTCTCTCTCTCTCTCTCTCATGGATGACTTGTTAAGTAGAAATAGTATAATCCGGGGCTTAAAGTATACGAAAGGGGTGGAGGTTACATTCGCTGGAACACTTGCCAAAGTATATATCTTGTTGCTTGCCAACAGTTTTTTCGTGAAACTCCCTAGAACTTGCTGGCCTAGTTCTCATCACACTTTATAGGTCACTTGGCAAACCCATATAAGTACTCAAGAAAAATAAATAAATAGATACATGTTGCCCTAATAAGTTGGTTGGGCTACCAAGCGCTCACGGCGAATTGTGTTCAAACTCCGGCCTACATCTTTTTTCTCTGACGGAATCAATTTATTTAAACCACGCTTTTGAACGGTAAGTGGGTACACGGGCATTGTTTTCTACTCGATTTGAATCTGGGGGCCTTGCCTGGTAATCCAGTAAATGAGTATTGCTCGATGCAAGTGACCGAGACGATCTATGCACATCTTGGAGTTCTCACACTCAATGTAATAAAATTAATTTTCGACCAAAAAAAAATGTTACAAAAATAGTAAACAAATACAAAAATAAAGAGAAAGGTATGTGACCTTCCATGTATTGTGGCTGAGATAATGGTGTGTAGAGAGAGAGAGAGAGAGGTGAGAGGAGAGAGAGAGAAGGAGAGGTTTCCATGATGTGGAGCAAGAAAAGATGCTTTGCTTCCCTCAAAATAAGCAGCTTCAACAAACGGCGCCTCCTTGAGCCGAGTTACGTGCCTCGCACCATCCCCTTTCAATGTCTCTTCTTCACGCCAAGAAATCGTCACCCGTAGACTTCCTTCCTATTTTGTTATTAATCAATAATATATATATAGTAAAGCAACAATTATTGATTTTGCAAGCATCATGCTGGGCCCAAGGTATGAAGCACAACGTATATGTTGCCATGAGATTACATATATGTATCTTTTGTAAATCACAAAGCATAGGCCAAAGCTTTAGAGAAAAGTTGAACTTCTTTTCAAATATTTCTTATAATCCCCTTTTTGCCCTTTTAGCATTTTCATTGAATTATGTCCTCGTAATTGACCCCACGTTTTGACGTGTTAGATTCTTGTAGCTAGCCACCTTGTTCCCTTTCATAGAAACCAATCGTTTCGTTGGTAAGATTCGACTTGCACCATTAGGGCTTCTCTAACCGCAGACTTCGATTAGAATTACACAAGCACATATAATTATTAGCCTAGTCTTCTTAAATTACATGGACAGACCTGTCATTGATGCAGACAAGAGAACAGAGTGAACATGATGTGCTTGTAGTTATTAATTCTCTTCATTGGATAGTATAATTATGTTCCCAGAAACTTCTGATTAGTCAAGTCAAGGAATGTCGTCATTGGGAGTGGTCACTACAATTGCAATCCTACTCGCTAGCCAAGCAATTGACTGGTTGATGCAATTGGAAAGAGCCAGGGTTTCACACTTGCATAGGGAGTAGAGACATGGTGTCATATGGCTTACTTTTCTTAATTAGTAAAACTTAACAAAGGGAATATTCTTAAAAAAACTCTCACGACCCTTTTTTTTTCCTTCCAGGTGTGAAAAAGGGCTTAAAGCCGAATACATACAAATTAATGTCCAGATTCTACCATCCTTAATATACCACCAAATAAAACATGAAACAATGTTCTAGGAGGCATAAAAAAGAACCTAGTATTTAAACGCTTATCGATTTCGAGATTAGCAAGCCAATTAATAGGACAAGTTCCGACCCAATAGTAATGTTACACTTTAAACTCAAAGCGATAGTTTAATAGTCTTTTGATATCATTAAGCTAAGCGGGGCTAGCATGATCAACCATAAAGAACAACAAGATTAGTGATGGTTTTAGAGTCAATCACTCTGAAAACCAGTTGTTTCACGAAGTTGATTCCCAACCATAATGTCCAAAGTCCTACTTGTGTCGACAAATATATGCCAAAGAAGCTGGCAAAATCAACATGCCAGTCAATCTGTTCGTTTCTAAATAATCCTTTTGCACTTGCAAGTCTTGGATTGCCTTGAGAAAGCCCGTTAGTATTCAGTTTAATCCACCTTGATGGTGAAAGATCCCAATTGACTACAATTGGATAAGTGCATGATCCGTTTAACATCAAGTTATTCACATACGAAGCCTTGATGATTTTCTTCGTGTGTGACCAAATTACTTGTACCGGATTCAAAGGGAAAACAAAATTGTCCCGAAAAGGTGACTTGTTTCTCCATAACCAAAAAAGCCACGCTCACTACAAAAGTTATGCTCCAATTATGATGTCAATTCGATCACCTTTTACCATTGAATCCAATCATTGAGACAAACTCATTGAGAAGAATTCTTCCAAATATTGTTGCGGGACAAAATCAAGCAATTTCCTAGGAACAATTAAACAATCTCTTAGAAGATGCAATGTTTTTTCCACAAAAGACTCACATCTCAAGCAATATGGGTTTCCTCCCAAGTTGCAAGGCGTCTTCATTCATTAGTCAATAGTCGCTTATGAGCGACTAGCAAGACGAAAATTCTAGCACATTGAGGTCGGGAAAACTATCAAAAAAGTCCTAGACCTATTATACGACGGCCAATAAAATCCTAAATCTTTCAATTATGTAAATTTAATTGGGGTAAAAAAATTAGAAATGTCATAACCTTTTTCTCTCACTTGAATGCCACATTGGTGTAAAATGTTTTACTTAAATGCCTATCCTGGCAATTCATCCTATGTGGCATTTTAAATCATATTTTTGAATATGACCTGGCTTTTTAGAAGAAATTGAAGTTCCATGTGAAAAACTTTTCATCCTATATGGAAAAAACTAACAAAACAACGATGTTGTTTAGGAAGACTCTCTCTCTCTTTCTCTCTCTCTTACTCTCGCTCTGTTTTCACTTGCTTCAGCTTGAGAGTATACTCCGGTGACTTTGACACCGCTCCTCCTCCATCATCCGTTGTCGCTCTCTCTTCTCTGTCCTTGTGCTTCCTTTGAGAGCCCAAAATCCATTGGTGGATGAAATAAAGAAATGGCGATGGTGACTCCTAAGAGAGAATGTGTGAGAGAATCTCTTATTGAGTTAGGGTTATTCACCCACGAATGACCCTCTCCCTTGCCCTCGCATTCGCTTACTCTGAGATCCCGATTTCGGGTTGGAAGTAGAGTTAGGTTCCTTCACCAACTTTTTCAATTTGGACAGAATTTTGCCCCAATTTTCTTAAATTGAATTAGGGTATGTCATTTAACTTCTCATTTTCTGATTTCATCCTGCCGACTAGCCACGTTGGACGTTGTATAGTAAAGTAATGCCACGTTGGATTTTCCGGTGGAACAAATCGCCAATGGCACCCAAGTGAACGATTTTTAAAAAATGCGGCACTCAAGTGAGGGGAAAAAAATTATGGCACTCAAGTGAGCAATATACAAAAATTATGACACTTGTAGTGTTCTTATCCACAATTTAGTCCTAAACATTTTGATGATTTGCCATTTAGTCCTAAATCTTTCACCGAATTACCAATGTAGTCGTTTAAGCCAATTTTGGCCGAAAATCGCCGGTGTGGTGTTTAGTTAACGCCAGCTGTTTTATGTGGCATGACCAGCACCTACGTGAATAATTTTTAAAAAATTTTCATAATATTTTATTTATTTACTTATTTTTCTTTTCTTTTTCTCTTCACAAGGCTGGTGGCTATCGAGGACCAGTGAACCCTGCTAGCCCTTAAGGCCAGGGTTGCGAAGCCCTCTTCAGTCGTGAGTGAGGGTTGTGGCCCTCACTAGATTTGGTGAGGTGAGGGCATCGCAGCCCTCACTGTGGCCCTTAAGGGCCTAGGCAAAGGCTCGTAAAGGCCTCACCGGCTATAGCAATTTCTAGTCAAAATTGGCCATAATGACTATATTGGCAATTCGTTACAATATCAAGGAATATATTGTTAAATTTTAAAAAGGTTTAGCACTAAATTGATATAATTGATAGGTTTATGACTGAATTGACCACCGTACAATAGGTTTATGACTAAATAGACGCAATTAAAAAGTTAGGACTGAATTGAACGTTGTACAATAAGTTTAAAATTTTTGGATAATTTTCCCTATTGAAGTCACTTCTGCTTTAAAAAAATAGACCATTTACTATCATATTCTTGATTATCTACCGCATTGATAACCTCACACACAGAATTCACAAAAAAGGACTCGCACCCAGTACCTTCCCACAAAGACTATCTTCTCCCATCGTTGGCTAAAAGAGCTTTCACAGTCCGAATACGAGCAATAGGCTTAGTGGAAGAACCAAAGATCTAATGTCACGGGCCAAATTTGAGGAGGGAGAGAGAGAGAGAGTCGTGGGTGTCCCTTCAAAAGGGATGGGCAAAAAAAAAAAAAGGAGAAAAAAAGAAAAGAGAAGAAAACATAGAAGAAAAATAAGGAATAAATGTCGCCCGTTCAATGGACCTCTCAAGAGTAATAATTTTTTAAAAATTAGCTCATAATTTTATAGGTTCTCAACCCGTGATGTAATAGCAATATAGGAAGACTACGCCGAATGTTAACAATGGAAGACTGCCTATTTTTTTTTGTCTACGCTCCGATAGGAGTTAAAATTCAAATCCTCGGTATTAATTTCACGTCCAAATGTCACTTCGTCTTATGTCGTAATTCAAGTCACAAAGTCAATTTCACTTTGCGTGTTTAATTGAAGTTTGTGCTGGTTTGACAATTTCATCCCTAGAAGCAACAGAGCGCGAACAATGATTTAATTGTAAAGTGAGCGTTACCCTTTTCATTTGTATACCTCGGGAGCACGAGCACATAGATTTGATCATCTAGAGGATTATGAAACACTCTATAAATTCTATGAACTGGTTAAGTTAAGATATTTAACCTGTTTAAATAGCCCTAACTCATAACAGTTTACACGTAATTGATGATATTCGAACAAATGAATTCCAATATTTGAGCTGGAAATCTCCTAACGTGAGGCGATATTATAAATAGGTGAGTTTATTCATCATTGGAATCTTTATTCAGAAACTAAGATCTTTTCTCTATAATTTTAAAGGTGGTGGTTCAGTAGGTTCATCCAATAATTAGGACATGATGGACCCAAGGGGCTTGCCCGTCATCCTTCCACTGTCGGAGCGGGAGGTTTTCGTTGCTATGCGAAGCTAGTCTCACATCGGCCCCTCAACCCTAGGACCCGAGCGGTGCAAACCATCGCCTGGCTTGTATGGATCAGCTCGGCTTGGAAAGGGTAGGCCAATAGAGAGCCATAGCTGGCTCGGCACATGGGAATGGATCCAATGTCCCGCCACGGCGTTGCCCCCACTCAGGTTACGAGCCCGCGCAACTGAGCTTGGCATACTTTGATGATATCTCGGATATTGAGTGTAGATAGAGTTAGAACTCTCCTAGTTTCACTTATCTTATCTACTTACGTATGCACATGAAAAGGGGAGCTTCGTTAAATCTCTTTTTTCCAATGTCTTGAGCAAATTAGCCACCCCCATGATGTTGTCATGAAAAGGGAGAGGAAGAAGAAAAATATATTCTGAAAAGAATTGGGAAGTTAATGGAAAGCATGGCAACAACGACACAAATCTGAGGGGGAGCGAAGAAAAGAAAAGCAATTAGAAAAGGAGTGGAGGGAGGTGCACCGCAGATTCCGTGCTTCCAGGCTTGCACTCCAATCATTCATATTCCCCTCTCTCTCACAGAATCGTTGAGGCAAAGTCATGCGCTTTCCCCTTCCCCTCTCTCTCTCTCTCTCTCTCTAAAAATATTCATTGCGGATCCATTTCATTACTCGTATTAATTGTACAGTCATAATTGATCATAACATAGGAACCATGTACGGTTCATACTTTGGTATTAAATTTAACTTTAACCTTTCTTCATACCCATGAAAGCCGCGGGTAATCTCACGGCCTTCGTCATCCTACCCGTCTTCGCTCGTCGAGATGTGAAATTTCACGCTCGCATCGCCCCGTAACTCAGAACGAACGACCTGTTTCGTCCATTTCATCTTTTAGAGGAGTGAGTGATTGCTTTGGCATGTGAGGGAAGGCATTCAGTTGGAATGCCCATCGTTGTTTGGACATGTTTTTTAGTGCAGTCTCTCTCTCTCTCTCTCTCTCTCTCTCTCTCTCTCTCTCTCTCTCTCTCTCTCTCTCTCTCTCTCTCTCTCTCTCTCTCGTTTTTGGGTGCCACTTTTATAAGGATGTTGGGTTGATGAAGACGTGTGAGCAACTGGGGACAGCAACATGAAAATGGCCTAGCGCATTACATTGTTACCAGCACTCACGAGGGAACACACACAGACAGTCTCTCTCTCCTGTCCAAAGAGGAAGATTCGCTTAGGGTTGGCATTCTAGACCAACATTGACAATTCATGAATCTCTTAACTGCGCCACTAATTACACTCATAACATGTTCCCTGCACAGCTCAGACTCTACTAGGCCATTAGCTCCATGGTAAGTTGCAACAACAGAAAAAGAAAACGAAATTTTAACTGCATGCGGAGACACAGAGGCCCAGATGAATTCGGGAGGAGAATTGACCGAACCACCCAACCGGGGGGGGGGGGTGGTGTGTGGCGCGGGGTGGACAATGTTGAATGAGTTGGTGGCGGGTAGCCTCCCTCTGTGCTGTGTCCCTCAAATCTGTTGAGGGGGTGTCCTTAGCACGAGGGCTAAATTTAGGACAGTTGAAGTGAAATTAAGGTAAGTTGCAGAGGCTAGCGGTTGTGATGAGGTGGTGGTGCATCTGGGGTCTGACCAAATTGAGGAAGAGGGCATGCTTATACCGTGGAACGAAGAAGGGCGCCACAGACACACAAAAGCCAAACAACTGGTGGCAGTCGTTTTTGCATCTGCCTCAAGTGCGTTGGCAAAGTGTGGGAAAGAGAGTGTGAAACGGACTTTACGTTCCCAGCCCTCCCCTCCCAACTATTTTTACTCTCTCTCTCTCTCTCTCTCGTTTTGCATATTTTCAGTTACACCAGTCTCTTGATTTCCTCTCTCTCTCTCTCTCTCTCTCTCTCTATTAATCATTATTAAACTCTGCCTATATATAACTTGCAAGAGTTGGGAAATCAAGAAACATTGGCATACACTAACGAGTGTGTGTTTCCATCCATTGGGGTTTGTCTTTTTTTACTCCCTTCTCAAACCCTCGTCCCTTCTTCGCCTTACAATCCCTCCTCCTCCTCCTCACTATTTATATTCCCACCACACTTCATCAATTTGCTTACCCCTCTCTTCTCCATCTCTCTCTCTCTCTCTCTCTCGACAATGGAAGTCGCTGCCAGAGAAGCCTTCTCAGGGCCCCGGGACTATGCTGGCCGCATCGCCAAGCGCAAGCGGACGAAGAGGCAGAGAGTGCAGTCCCCGTACCATTTTGGGATCGCCAGTTTGCCGAGCGACGACGATGACAGCAGCCGCGACCACGTCATCGACAACAACCTCGCCATCGTTGGCACCAACAATCACAATTTCTCTCCAGCATCCTCAACGGAAGTTGAAGGGATGAGCACCTTGGATGAGGAGGAAGACATGGCCAATTGCCTAATCCTCCTAGCCCAAGGCCATTCTAAATTGCCCCAAAAGCAAGCAATATTGGAGCAAGACGTTGCCGATCCCAAATTCAACAGCAAGAAGTATTTGGAAGCATCCACAGGCACAGGGAACAAGATTGGGTATTATGTATATGAGTGCAAGACTTGTAGCCGCACTTTCCCTTCCTTCCAAGCTCTAGGGGGCCACCGCGCGAGCCACAAGAAGCCTAACAAAGCCGCCGCCGCCACCGCCGAAGACAAGAAGCATCACCATCAATTCGGGACGTCGTCGTCAGACGACGAGGAGTTGGCACAATTCAAGGGCCACAACGTCTCCTCATCAGCTCTCTCTCTTCAATTGAGCGGTCGGAACATGTTACTCGGGAGCAGCTTCAGTAATAAGCACCCGAAGGTCCACGAGTGCGCGATTTGCGGGGCTGAGTTTGCATCGGGCCAAGCCCTAGGAGGTCACATGAGGCGGCACCGAACTCCGGCGGGGACGAACATAGGGTTGTCACTAAATCCGATGACCTCCGAGTCCGAGGAATCACCGGTGAGGGCTAGGAACAACGTTGTGTCCTTGGATTTGGATCTCAATCTACCGGCACCCAACGAAGATGACGCCAATGATCATAAAGATACGCGGTTTCCCTTGAGCTCGAAGAAACAAAAGCAACAAGAACAGCAAGAAAGCCAATCGAGGCATGTGTTTTCAGTTCCGGCTTTGGTGGATTGTCACTACTGAGAAGGTTCAAGAATCCATCTTTCCTTTTCCCCCGATCTTATAAATTCTTTTGCGGACCGTCGGCATTCAAGGTCGAAACTGAAATTCAATGTGATCTTCACAGTTTCTTCCGAAATTACAGATTCTTTCGATTCTTTTCCTTTTTGGGTACAGTGTTATACTGATTATTTCAACTTTATATGAAGAATTCTTCTTCTTTTTGTCAAAGCAATCAGCCCATGATCTGTAAGCCTTGGATTCATGTTGATTGCATGTAGCTCAAGCAAGTCCTCATGTTCTTCTCAATCGCTTTTCCAGTGGGACGTCAAGGGCAAGGCCGTGTTGAGAGAGAGAGAGAGAGAGAGAGAGAGAGAGAGAGAGAGAGAGAGAGAGAGAGAGCTTTCTTGTGAATGTAAAAGACTGAAAAAACAAATCGAAAACTAAGCCACGACTTCAGGTTTTTGGTGGCGGTGACAAGCGAAGCAACAAGTATCATTAATTTCGATTCTCTCTCCCTCTCTCTCTCTCTCTCTCTAAAGTATTGAAGTTATTGCAGAGTCAGTAACGTACTCAACATATGAATCCACGTCCTGTCCGTTTTCTCTGCAGCAAGCAAAATACCTAGCGAATGTCTTAATGCTCTTGGCTTTTGGTTCTTTTTCCATCTTCCCATGATTACCAACCTAGTAGCTTAAGCCACCAGAGCCTAAGTTAATCACGTTCTAGTCACTAATTATGACCCGTACGTGTTGTCATTAACCTAGATAGATAATAACTCAAACTACAAGAAGTTATGATGAAGTTAACATGGAATTTACTATGCTTTTTAAAAAGTGAGATTAAGCTAACATACATGCTGGTCAAAGTGACTACATTAACCGAACACTAATCTGGTCAGAGTGGCTAAGATTAATTAACCATTAAGCTATTTATTGTTCTTTGAGTTAGACTAAACCAGCATCGCTCCATCATTGACTTCCTACACAGCACACAGGATACGTTATGTATGTAATTAAGTTCTGTAATATCCTTTCTTTTTCGCTAAGTGAAAGGATGCTTCGAAGATTTTCGTCCATGCCGAGTTTTAAGTCAACAATTTATCTCCCAAGTACTATTTCTTGAGTCGTTGTTTAGAAAAGAAATTTCAATTATCATCGCAATCTTTGATTCCTTATCTCTATACATTGATCCGCATCCTCACTTTTGAAAATTTATACTTTTGCATCATGTGGTTTGTTATTAGACTTTAATTAGCATCCTCTCGCCCACATCATTGTCCACTTATTTACCAAACTGTCATTTTTTGTCTCAAATTGCACTCATCACTCTTTTCACCCCCTCTCTCGGAAAAACCCCGAAAACTTTAAATTCCCTTCCACTTTTCTCCTCCCCTATCTTCCGGCACTGCCGCCCGACTAAACCATTGTCACGATAGTTTATCAGTCCGAGCCGATGTCTCCGGTGGCTAGTCCCCACCCAACAATCCTCCACTCAGCGGTGCATCTCATCCTCCCTCACTCCCCAATCCTCCTCCTCACTACCGGCCCCCTCACTCCAAGGTTGTCGCCATTTTCAATTTTCTTCGATGTCGGATCAATAAGGTTCGGATGATTGAATCATTCGAGTTCAGATATTCCAGATACGGTTCGAATTGGGTATGAATTGTTGATTTTCTTAGTCAGGTTGGGATTTAGGAAAGCCCAGTCGGGTTTTCGAGTCGGTTTGATTTTGCGACCTCTAACCCAAAATTAGTTCCTCCATCCTCTGATTAAATCTTGACATGCATTCAATGACCAGTCAATTTCCTAAGTATCTAGGGACTCCCTGCACTCCCAAAATTGTTATAAGAAAAGCCCATATAATGGATGTTCTATTTTGTCCCAAACTCATCTTCCTTCAGCCAATTCACAAGGCCATGGCCCAACCCCCGTTCCCCTAACCTAATATGCTCAACATTTGCCCTTCTATCTCTTGACTTTATTCTCACATGACTTGGTGGTGTGTTCTTCTCTCTCCTCTCCTCCTTTTTCGTGATCTCCACCAAACCAGCGTCGCTCTCTCTCTTTCTCTCTCTCTCTCTCTACGCTAAGCAGTCTATTTTTTATTTTTGCCGCCCTATTATATAAAGTTTTTCTTATTGTACAATGATTAGAATAAACTTTCCCGTTCGTCTACCTCCCTGAATGACACACTTCCTCTACGTCGACGTAGTACAATTAGGATTGTGCCTTTTGGAGTACTCCCAATAAAACTCGAACTCAAGATCATAAGGAAAGGATCAAAACTTCCTTAACATTCAACCAACACCTTATTGTATTCCAGGAAATCCAAAAACGCACTATGCTTATTTCTCTTTTGCAAGGTGAAGTTATTATCTATTCTTTCCAAGAAATTTGTTAGAATTCCAGTAATATCTCTATGGGAAATGTGATATTTTTGTAATTTAGTTTTGGGTCCTTGAATCCTAAAAAATGATGATAGCATATTTAGAGGCATGCTCATGTTAATAGGGAAAATTGTCCAATTAGTCTTAAACTATTTATTGTACGGATGCCAATTTAGTTTTTGACTTCTCAATCTTGTCAATTTTATTTAAACCTGTGTGCGGAATTCAAATGTAAGTCCTTCGGGCCAATTTTCGCTGGCAATTGTTGGCATGGCAATGTGCCACGTAGGATGGTCAGCGAGAACTAAATTATCACGTCAACGATATCTGACGAAAATTGATCCGTTAGAATTTCGTCCAAAGGTTTATGACTTAATTGAAAAAGAGTTGATAACTTAATTGACATTCGTACGATAGGTATATGACTAATTAGGTAATTTTCCCCATGTAAATATAATATTCTAGAATTTGAGCTTAATTTCTGGTCATCATTACGATAACATTGTTTTGAATTTATGAGTGTATTGACTTTGCCAACTAATTCAGGAGAATCTACGTAAAAAAAAATCATGAAACACGCATAAAAAGTCACTTAAAAGCAATCATTAATGACTTTCGAAATCCAACAAATAATTCTACTAGTTTTTCTCAGCAAAATTCCCAACTACACAAAAAAAAAATGAGAGAAGCAATATATTTACATTTCCCAAATAAACCTAAAAATGCAATAAATATCTGTATAGTTTCCTGTGGGTTTTTCCTTGCTTCATGTACATAATTCAGATCTCGATCATTGAAAGAATATTCCATCGCCAATCGAAAATTCTTATATAATTGTGGCGATCAAAATCATGATGACACGAAACCTACAAGAGAGAGAGAAAAAGAGAATGAAAATTATTCAGCTGAATGATGAATTTAACTAGTAGTATATAACATTATATATGATAAGTATAAACCATATCATAAATAATTTTTTTTGGCTCTTGACTTACCAAGTATGGTGAAGAAGCAGTGCGCTATCGGCCTTAGGGGGTGGTGCGGCCGTGGGCGCAGGCGCCGGAGACGGTGGTTGAAATTTTCCTTCAAAACGAACAGATAATCAATAATCAATCGATGAGGCATAAACATAAAATAAGGAAGATGCTAGAGATGCACGTAGCAGTCCATGAAATTGATTTACAGAATTCATGTATCGGGTTTTTATCGGGTGCTGAATATAGTCAACTTTCTTGAAATGCCCAATTACAAAATTACGTCACATCAACTTGTAACATCAATTTTCATGGATCATCCTTAATATAGATTTTTCAAACATAATTCCAAAGTTATATAAAACGAAATTATTGCAACTAACCACATAGGAGGAGATTTCCTGGGGGTGGTCTCTCCTTGGCAGGATTGGGGTCAGCATCATAAACCCTAACGTAGAGCTCTTGTCCAAGGTACCAATGCTTCGAGTGTTGGGATCTCAGGTTCCACATTCCTGGGTTATCTAGGTAAGCGTAGACGGCCGTCCATTTCCCAGGATAAACCTTGTTTTAAGGAAATGGAGCATGTTACCGTAATAGTACAAGGATGTGATTTCTCTATAGGACATCGTAACGTATGATTATATACGTAGACATGTGTAGATTGGGAAGAGAGCGTCGAGACGAACCTGAACAGTAGACCGGACGACCGGATCATCTATGTTGTATGTTGATCGCGAACTGGGCGTCCAGCCTCCGTCTCCAAACCTGTGAATTAGCGTGTGATCCAATGCATCAACTCATTTTCCTTTCATTTTCTCCAAATTTTTTAGCGCATTAATCGGGTTTCAAGACGATCGCCATCCAACGGGTGCTCAAAAGAATTTGGGGGAATGCATCTAGGATCGGGATGCATGTCTCTACACTTATTTTGGGGTACATCTCGGCTCGGTTCCAGGTCCGATCCATAGGTGAGGAGGGTTCACAGAAGAAAGGAAAGGATGCCTATGTAGAGTCGCGCACGACATTTGACCGATATTTCTACTCGTGTCCGCATATAATTATGACAAACGTTGATTGGAAAAACAATCAGGCTAAGACCAAAAATTAGAGCTAAATCCTGCAATAATCACTAAAGAAATATCATAGACGGAGAAAATTCACAAAAGGAAAGCTACTTACCCGACCACATAAAACCCAAACCCGTCCAAGTGCCAAGAGTCCATGACATCCAGGCCGTTCATGAAGACGAGCTCGATCCAACCCTTGTGGATGCCACTCGCGACGAAGACGCCTGATTCGGCCACCGGGTTCAAGGACTCAACCGGGTATGAGTCGAGCTGGTACACGCCCGACGTGTTCCCGAAGTAATCCGCCAGCTTGAGCGGGGTCTCCGGGGTGTGGTACGACACGTTGTTCACCGTGTAGCGAGGCGCTCCGTCGATCTCGGCCGTCGACCCGTGGAGGACGAACGTCTGGTTCGGCGTCACGTGGGAGACATTGAACGTCCCTTGTGGGTTCGGCCTCGCGGCACCCGCCGTCATGTTCCACCTTCAGTGATGGAAGCCCACCCGGCGGAAGACATTAGAGAGAGAAATAAAAATTTAAATAATTCAATTAGATATTGGAGAAAATGAGTTCAACAATTACTGGATAAAAAAAATTAATTTCTGGCCAGTTATAGTTATTTAAAATTATCAGGATAAACTTTCGAACCTTCTTACAAGTCTCTCACATTTCAAATTTGAGTTTGAAGCCTACTCATTCAAAACTATTCAAATTCATTACCCTAAATTTGAAATGCGAGAGATTTATCCAAAATGATTTTTCATGAATTTTGAGTTTAAAACTTGCTCATCCTAAGCTATTTAAATTTGTTACCTTATCATTTCTTTTCTAGGGAGACTTGCTTGTTGTGAGGCAAAGTGCATGTCAGCTTCATACCAAAATCAATTGAAATGGGCCAATTGGTACAAATTAAGGACCATTCATTAATTTCATTAGTCAAGTAATTAGCCAGTCTTATCAAGTTTAGGAATTTGCTTTGCATTACCTGATAGACTTAGCTTGGCTGATGGAGAAATTAATGTCGAATGGATCAGGACCTGAAGGAATGGGGTAACTTGGGGGTACACTGGAGTTCTCATAGTGAAGAACTCCCAAGGCAATCAGCTTGCTGGGCTCCTCCGCGTCGACTAGCTTCGGTGTCGCTGCAATAAAGTAATCGGCCTTGTCTCTGTCTGCTGTAACAAGAACGGAGTAAGACTGGCCGACGTGGATGTCGAGGGAGTCGACGGTGATCTGGGCGGTGTATGACCCTTCCGTCTCGACCACCACCATCTTGTGCCCTTGGATCCTGAAGTTGAAGCTCAGTGCATTGCCCACATTCGATATCCTGATCCTGTAAGTCTTACCTGCAGAGTATACACATTTTGGTGCGAAAAAAAATGAAAAGAACGGTCCAAAATTGAATCTGAATTCTAAAGGTTGCTGAAAATTGGTCGGTTTCTGGCTCTTTACCTTTGGTGACATTGAATGTCTCAGGATCGTCTGCAAATCCATATGGGAGTTTGCCGTTCATCAATAGCACGTCAGGCTTTCCACCGTAAGCATTTTGCTTGTCGCTCAATGACGATCTAATCGTCTTTTACGACAATCCGCGCAAGAAATTGAAGCGACAAAATGAAGTTATTAGCCTTTGAAACATGAAAATAGAACGGATTTTCAGCATTGTTACAACATCGAAATGCATTTTAATTAGTCAAGGACTTGTTTGTAAGCGGATCTCCCATTTAGGAGTTCGAATTGATTCGTTTTTCTCCAAAAATTTGAGGGCAAAAAGAACTATCTAGGGATGCCAGACTATTTGGGTACCTTGTAGCTTTGATTGTACCAATCTCCGATCAGAAGGTCGTGCTCGGCCTCATGCATCGGGAATGGGACAGCGATGACCTTGCGGTTGTTGACGCGGATAGGGCCGAAGCCGCCGGCGGCTTTGTGGAAGTTGAGGGAGGGGAAGTAGACGAAGGTGCCGATCTGGTCCTTGGCCTGGAACACGTAGGTCCAATTGGCGCCGGGTTGGATGGGGCAATTCGTGCCCGAGACTCCATCTTCCCATGAGTTCAGCCTCTGTTGTAGGCCATTCCTTCACACCCCCGAACAAAAAAAAAACGCAGGATAAAATATATATTTATAAATTATTTTAAGGAATAACCATGTAAAATAACCAAAAAAGAAGCAAACACTTTTTCTTTACCCCCTAAACGGTGATTATCGTTAGGACATTGAATGGAGACAACGACTCCAAAGCAAATTCTCTGAGAAATCTACATCAAAGTCTAAGAATCATATGTTTGGTATGTCCTGTCCTTTCTCTAGTTTTGCCATACTTCGATTATACAGCTATTATCGACGAGAACAAAGGAATTCACAGGAGAAAACCCGTTAAATCATATAATAGACAAAGATGGATCTTTCAGATATGTACCACGTGAAAAGCAAAGGTTCGTCCAGATAGTTGAACATGTTCACGTAAGCGACGTCGTTCGTCGACATGTTTATAAGAGGCCCCGGAAGCATTCCGTTGATGGTGATAACCTGCATCCACAAATTTACACTCTCATGCATCATCCTCTTCAAAGACACAAAACCCTAGTAGACCGTGAAGAAAGGAATGGTTATTTCGTTAAAGAGTTGGTTATAGCCGAAAAACATGAACTGGGTTCAACTGATAACGAACCGGTTGTTCTAGAGATGGGAAAGAGGAGTTCCGGTCGAATTCGACGTTCCAGTTGTAGAAGTAATCGGCGCAGTATGCGACCCTCATCACGAAAACAGCACAGACGATGAACCACAAGATGCTCCACCCACAATGGGTGGTGGAGGTCGCCATTGCTGCGCCAGGTCGTGTTATGCCGAGCAGGTTTCTAGCCTCCTGTGATGCACGATGCCTTCGAGCTGACCGTCCGGGAAAGGGATCTTATATAAGGGTCTCTTTGATGTGTGGTTATTAGGGTTTAAAGAAGTGATGATCACTACAAAGGAACAGACATGCTTGAGTGAAAAGAACTCTAGTTTGCATGAAACGGAACGGTGACTTATCTCATCGTACAAGATTAGGATATTCACCTGTAACTTCCCCCATCTCTTTATAAAAGAGTTTGACTCTTACACGAACTCTTTCTAGGTGTTTTGGACTATCTCATACGAGATTTTCTGGGCCTAGGGTTTTGCCTTGTACAGTGGTCGAATGAGCTGGCTCCAACGTGGCATGCAACTGTATAATGGAGCTTAATTAAGGAAAAAAACAATGACAGGGTGAACAATAGATCGAAAATAGAAAGACAAACACCTCATTAATTAATATATCCGCAGACTTAATTTGACTCTTATGTAGTCTTGTCCTCTAGAATGAAGTGGTAGAGACAAGAGAGAAGTGCTTAGAAACTCCTAAGCCTCATGCACAAACGCAATAGAATGTTGAATACTTTAATCAGTGCAAATCAAAGTCTTTCGTATATGTGAAGAAGTGCAATCGAAGTTTTTTCGATAAACAACACGGAGAATTGTATGCGCGAGATTAGAGAATTGCCTATGCGTGGCAACTTAAATTGTGCTTTTCAATATATATGTTTAGGAGGTGATTGCACTTAAATAAAGATTTTAGGACTTAATTGTATCAATCGAAAGGTTTGTTAAAGTTTATTCAAAGAAAAGAAGAATTCGCACTAAAATGCTTTAAACACACACACACACACACACACACTACCTTGTTCTTAATGGCAAAATATTTTTAAAGTTATTCATTGGAACAATGTGAGATTTGGAGACGCGCTTCCGTTTGGGATTTACACTGTATCGTATTTGAATTTCTTAGTGATCCTTTGTCATGGTGTCTTGACCTGTAAAGCTCTTTGGAGAGAAGACACATAGATCATTGCTAATGCAAACGACATACTAGGTATGCTGGATTATTTAATTTAGTATCTAGTCGTTGAAATGTCAATGGAAGGATGTTTCGATTCGAACAATATAATCCAAACATATGCTCTTAGAGCTTGGTCGGGCATGGTTGAGATCTGAGAAAAAACATCAACTAATCATCGCCAATCTCTGCTGCATATGATGTCTTTCGAGGGAATTCGCTATGTGGCGAATAGGTCGTGACAGAAGTTTTTATCACATGGTATCAATGACATACAATCCATTATAATATAATAATTGCCATTTACATCTTAATAATTTGTCATTTGTCATGCAATTAATGATAAACAAATAATTATGTACACTTCAACATATATATGCTCATTCTTTCCATGCCAAGCCATCATTATTTAATTGGAAGCCATAGATAGATAATCAGTAAATTAGGAACTAGTACTTATAAATCGACAACTTTAGAACATGCAACTTTATTCGGAAATCGACAACTTTAGAACATGCAACTTTATTTGGAAATTGACAACTCAATCCATAGTTTGACAACCTTGAATTAGGCGATTTTAGTTGAAATTGACAACTTGAAATGGGCAACTTTAGTCAGAAATCGACTTCTTCGAAATGGGCTACTTGAAGTTTGACACATAGAAATCAATAACTTGGATAATCAGTCAATTATTTAACAATATGTAAGTTGATCAGGAAATCGAGGTACTTAGAAAGTTTATTGGATTACAAAATTGGCAAAAGACTAGAAATAGCATACCACATAAATCACGTGATACAAGTATGACCAAGCTGATCATATATTTGCCTTTCAATCATTGTACTGCAATATGCATATGTTGGCCTTTCTAGCTAGGACTCTGTTATCTAGCTTTTCCTATATCTTAGTAGGATTATCAAATTAATTCAAGCGGCCCTAAATGGAATGAAATCGACCGCTTACACCCATAGGCAAGCCAAGCACAAATCAGACCTGTGCAAGCAATCGGTATGCATGCGTATAGAGAGAGACTTTTTGCACCAGAATACAGTAGAATATCGCAAATACATAAAATGCATACAAGCCTAAGGCACTATGATCCGTAGAACTAGGAAATAAGTCCTGCCAAAAGCTTAAACAAGATGGCTTAAACAAGATGACCAGTCGGATGAGTCAGAGGGTCTTGAAATTCTGTTGGTTTGCTCCACTTGAATTATTGCAAAGCTCACTTCCATATGCGGAATTTTCATCTGGGGCCATTGGGTTGCTTCCCATATGAGCCTAATGCCAGCATAGGATGACAATTTGTTAGAATTTGTACCATATAAAGGCGATCGCCAAAATTTAGAACAGAAGTAATCCTGAACGTCTAAAGCAATTCTACCATCACTTATGCTTCATGGCCAAAAATGGGAAAAAAAAGCTTGGAAATAAACTAAATCTATGTACTTTTATTTTGTGCAATTCCACTTGAAAATGGTAATGTATGGGGATAATGACACAGATAGTCCTTGAATTTTAGCACGATGTGCAATTTGGTCCATTAACTTTTAATTTATTCAATGTAATCCATAAACTTTGGCCTAATGCTTAATGTGGTCCCTGAACTTTTGGTGTATGTTCAATGTAGTCCTTTAACTATATGAAAATGTTCAATGTAGTCCGTGAACCCGAATTAATGGAAAGACTACATTGAACATTCTCATAAAGTTTATGGACTAAATTAAATATACATTAAAAATTCAGGGATGACATTAAACAAATTAAAAGTTCAGAGACCATTTTGAGCATTAGGCCAAAGTTCAGGGACTGTTTGTTTCATTTTTCTTAATGCATGATAGAAATGTTCAATTTGAATTGAATGCAAAGGAGAGTTATTTTCCATATGAATTCATTCCAACAGGCAGTCAGTTTTGGATTTTGATTAAGCGAACAGCATGCTGGACATGTTCCCACTATATTTTGATTAATCACTTCGGCCACTTTGTGGTTGCAGGAGGATGGCAGCCGGCGCCCAAATCTTGTGCCAGCCTCGCCCGAAGGGACTGGAATCGGAGCTCTCTCCCTCTCTTTGCATTCACCGCTGCAGATGTCGATATGGTAAGAGAATCATCATCCTTCTTCTTGCTCGAATGGAAACGCGAGCTCAGGTTGTTGGACTTGGACCGTTGACATTATAATATTCATTGTCGTTGTCAGCGAATTCCAGCTCGACGCCAGCATCTTCGACGATTGTTGTGGAATATCTAAGTGTATATATGCAGATCACAGATGTGGCATCGATTTCAGTGGATTGTGACATTTCAGACCGCTCGTTTCAGTTGTTCAGGGATTGTTGCCTGGCGACTTGCTTAAGGAATTGGAGTGTCGAGGCTCTCGCTACTGCTGCTCTGGTTCAAGCTATTAGGGAGGCACAAGAACCTAGAACTCTTCAAATGATATCTCAGGATCCGTTACTTCTAGATAACCTAATACATTGCTTTTTCAGTCAAACGTGTTTTTGTAGAAACAATCGATAGCATTTCTTATGAATGGTATAGTTGGACGCTGCTATGCATTACACTTGAAGTGTGCGCCTGAGGTTGATGGCGGTCCCTGCAGCACTTCCCTTTTGTTTGCAGATGTTACTGTGGTGGATGTAAGACTTCATAAATCGTTTGGTGCGATTATCCTATAATGGAATGCGTACCTGCAGGGGAATCCATGTTCTGCATCTTATACAGCTGGTTTAGTTCAAACTATGCTGCTATGCAGTAGACTTCCTGTTCCTTTATCCAATACTTTGTCTCAGAAAGATCCCTGGTGATGTATTGTGGATGTGGATGCTTATTTGCTCTCTAGGCTTTCAAAAATGTTTGTATCTTAATAACGGAACTTTACGCTAGGATAGAATGGTCTGTGTTTCTCCTAGGTTGAAGATTTTTTAATTCATGTTGATTTCCACTGTTTCTTGGCGGTTAAAAGTGGATCTTGGGACTAATTACACAAAGAGGGTAGGCTGAAAGTATGTTGTGCTATTGGAGAGATAGATGAATAAAACCTTGACAAACCTTGAATGTAACAATTTGGTCCGACGATTTGAAGTGGTCTTCAGAGCTAGAAGGCTCAAATAAGGATCAGCTCCTAACAGGCTTCTATGAATAGGGAGAGAAAGTGAGATGTGTGTGTGTGTGTGTGTGAAGCCTGAAATTAACTCACGAAAGCGTCTTTTGACATAAAATGACTTTGCTGTGAAACTCCAAAGTTAAGCTTGCCTAACTGGATGGTGACCTTTTGGAAAAGTGCATGTCTGTACGCCAAATGACAAAATCATGAGGCTCGAAATGGGACGGACTAAACCTGGACAATATATCGAGTGAGTTCATTTAGGAATGTCACGATATGATATCAGAACAGGACTTCCTTTAATAGGTGTGCAGTTCAGGGACGAACCACATGAAAGCTGGTGAATCTATAACGACCCAATCTGACAAAGGCGAGGAGTGGTCGTTGAGACAGAGGGCTGGAACATGGAGCAGCTCCTAATAGGTTTCTAGGATGATAAAAGGAGTAGGAAGGAATAGAATTGCACACTTACAAGGAGAGAGCATGCCTATATATATTTGTGTTTATGTGTGTCTATGAAATCTTGAATTAAGTCATAAATGCGCTTTTTGATTTAAAGCATGCTCAAGCTAGAGCATTGCCAAAATGGGTGATCTCTTGAGAAAATGTTTAGCTGTGAGCTAAAGAATAGAACATTGAGACTCAAAATGGGATAGGCCAAAATGAGCAAAACCTCGAGTGGTATCTCCCATTTATATCATGCAAGATGAAAGAAATTGGTGCGCTCTGCTGACCTTGCGGTACTTAGGAAGAAATTAATGAGTTTTCTCTTGCCGGCATCAGAGAACATGTTATGGGATGCTTAATGATTTGCATCGTTGATTGGAGCACAATTTGTATCCTTTGATGATTTTGTCGCACTTCTTCATCGTTTATATCTTTCTGGTATCTGCTAGAAACTTGCTCCTAAGGGAGATCTGCCACAAGTCACTGGTGTTCCATGTTCTGCCGGGGTTGATGCCTTTCAATTACAATCTTAGGGCCTCTCAGACTTTCTTCATTTCCTTCATGGGTATCGACGTGAACTTCCTACTATATTCTTTTGCCTTTGTTTTTATCTTCTGCATTTGCGCTCGACAAAGAGTGAAGACGGTTCCGTATCATCTCGAAATTAAACGCATCGCAAAATGTTAGTAGGTAGACCATCCGAAATGAGTCCACCATAGCTATCCCTTGGAGACATTTTTAAGGTGCTCTGAAATACGCCTTCCCCGATCTACCCAAGCAAGTCAAATCGCGACAAACTGTACAAATTTCTTTGTTCTTTTTAACTAATATTTTTTTATGCTGTAAACAATTTGGACAGACGAGAATGTTGGTGTTTCGAGCAATAAGATTGCAAGTTACTAGTCGACATTCTTGAGTTATTACAGTACCATATCGAGGCAGTTACTTGAATGAAAAAGAATTCCAAGTGTCTCGGGCCACAAGAAAGAACCCAGACTCGGTTCAACAAAGCTTCTTCGCAGGGGGGGTGGGCCGCCGGAACGGGTGATTGTCCGGCCAATCAAAGAAAGCCCAGTCCACCAAAGTCTCGTTCTCTTTATTGAATGTGAAGACTGATTACGACAATGCATCTTTAACAAGCAAAACACTCAACAAAAAGTTCCAGTACCAGCACAGTGAGCTTAGTCTCTTTAGTAACTCTGGCTCTTTGTGCCTAGTTTTATCCAACATCCAAAATCTCTACATGGCGCTGCTCTGCTCTGATTTAACGCTATGACCTTGCCCAAAATTGGAAAGTACAGAAAGAAAGAGAAGTCAAAGGAGCATGCCAAGATGAGATCGAAAAGTCGAATGGATAATTCTCACAAAAACCTCGGTGGCATCGGATTCGCATCCACTCATTCCATGTCACCACCCGTCCCCTCAAAGGCCTCGTACTCGTAATCCTCGTCAAGATTCTCCATCGTTTTTCCATAGACGAAGGATTTCGTTCCCATCGTCGTGAAAGGCATGAGGCCGAAAGCTCGAGCGGTTTTGATCTCTCTCGCAACCTTCCTCTGTGCCTTGGCGCTGATGCGAGTCTAAAAAACAGGGACAAATGGCAAATAAGCAAGAAAATCAATTTGCAGCTCAAATAATTTCCATAACCTAACTGATATTCGAACTTTACCGAGCTCCTCTTGATTATTATTCCAGCAGTGGTTATAAAATTTGCAAGGAACCTCACATTCTGCAGAAAATTGAACATTGAGAAAGTAAACCTCCAAGCAAAAAGATACCAACAGAACAAGACAAACCATCCAAGCATGCAAAAGTTTCATGCAAGCTATGTCATTCATATATTATTAGGCGAACTATAGCGCTTTGAGAGAACTCATGCTAACATCGGGACAAACTACAGCAACACCTAAATTTATGTCATTCACCCCTTGATCTGAATAAGAGGTTTGTTCTTACAAATACATGAGATTACATTACGGAAACAGGATAGTGGCCTTCCTTCGCTCTGGGGAAAATGTCCGCTCTTTACATCAGTAGAGAGGGCATCTAGGCGAGATTGGTCATTTAACAACTAGAAAAGCAGAACTAAGCAGAGCAAAATGGAAGAGAAACATCGATAGAGCACAAATAACCAGAGATACGTATTGCCTGTAATAAGAGTCACATGGTATCAATGGCCCCTAGAGATATACAATCTCCAAAGAAATATCAATCAATTTAAGAGTTTCAGCATGCTGAAGGTATTAACCATATCACATGAAGCAGGAAGCATGCTTGAAAAAGGTTTAATCATAAGGTTTTGAATGATTAACAGTGATCATCAAAGCACCTCTTGCTCATAAGAGCTGTTGTCAGTTCAACACATCTGGTATACTATTTGACAATTCTAAACAAAACAATATGATCAACCCAATGCTTACCCTGAAATCAGCTTTTCTCAGCACTTCCGCCGTAGTAACTTCAAATTCCCGTCTTTTGGTGAACTTGCGCACTCCTGGTTTCTTAAGATCGAGATCCTAAAAGAAAGATAGATAAAGCACAGCGGACATAAGGACACTTAAGTGAAAAGTAAAACATTGCAGGAGAAAGTTAGCAACATACATAAAGGACAACAGGTTAATGTATAATAGCTAAAACCATGACCCAATCCCTATAGGCCAATTAGTTTCGCACCAAACACCGACGAAGTACATAATTCATAAGTAGCAACAGATTTCTCTCCCAAATCATAATATCCGGGCGGCGTGGACAGCATAAGCAGATTAATATAGAAGATTCACATAGGAAAACCCTCCACACAGAGTGACACTGAAAAATTAAAGTTATTCACAACAAAAATGTAATTGATCAATCAAAGAGCATGAGAAAAAGGTAGATATATCACACAACTTCTAATCCCTCAACTGCTTTATGAGTTTAAAGTGTTTTTATTGGACCACATAGAATCGCACTACGGTACCTTTATATCATATTTCATTCCCGGTAAAAATTTCATATCAGGTCTAAATGAATAATCTTCTTGTTCTACTTCGTCCCAATCGAACTTGAAGTACATGGCTTCTTTCTTCAATCTCCCATCCATACCATCTGATAATGTACTTAAACTATCTTCTAAGCCATCAAACATCCGGAGGCTATTATCTTCACCATTCAGTCTTGAACCATATCTAGCCTTATCAATTCTGTTAAACTTCTGGAAAAATGCATCAGTTTTTGAATCACTTCCAGAAAAGGTACCAAATATCCGCCGCTCAAATTCATCAGCAGGCTCGGATGAATTAGAACTTTCTTTGTCATTACTGTTATGACCTGCAGAACAATACATCAACAGGTTGGCAGTATCATAAAAGGAACAGGGCACGTTATGAAGTTTTCTCAAGAACGCCCATGTAAGAGAATTGCAAAGCAAACCAAACCTACTTCACAAATCTGTTCATATAGTTTCATGTTGAGTATTTTCAAACATACATTATATCGATGGTTGAAGATTATAAGTCAGCCCTAGAAAAATAAGATAGGCCGCTTGTCAACAATGTTTACAACCAAACGCCGCTGAAGAAAGGAGGAAACAAAGAGAACCTTATTATAACAAGCAAACTCCCCACAAAGTAACGAAATGACTCACCCACAAGACTAAGCTTGAATTTTACACCTACATCATTTACAGTAAAAGGTATACACTTTGCATAAGCTTATTTCCCATGACAACAAGGAAGCTTAAGAAAGAAGAACCGCAACCCAATCCAACAAACAACACTCTCCATTCAAAACAAAACCAGACAAAAGAGCTTTCCCAAGAATGCTTGAACCCCTCCAACAGCTCAGAACGACACCTGGACAATGAAAATCCAAAAGTACCTGACGCATTCACCGAGAGGGGTCTAGCTAAATGGGGACGGCGGAATTGCCGCGGTAAGCCATTACTCAAGGATCGCATCACAGCCCGAGAAAGCGTCATCTCTCCTTCTAACACCAGAATCGTCCGTGCACGGGGCGTTAAAGTCGGCTTTTGGACTCTTGTGAGACAGAATCACAGCAAGATCCTACAAATTTGAGCAAATCACTAACCAAGAAACCCGAATTCTTTATATTGCTCGCGCCGACAGAGTAATCCGACATCATGAGGATTGCGAAGTAACTTCCAATGCTAGAAAAACAAACGAATTACCGACAGCTTAAGGTAATAGATGGCCACAGTCCCATTCAATACTCAAGAAACTAGAAAAAAAAAACAAATTTAAGCTCAAGAAACAGCGCAGGGGGATGAAACAGGCCAAAGTTCGCAAATTTATGGAGAAATGGCGCCAAGAAACGCCAGAGCTTAAACCAGAGCTCCTGGAGCTAAAGAAAGAACCCGAGTTCAGAGCTTAAACCACACCCAGTCCCACCCCAAAACTTGCACCCGAATTCGAGCCATTCCTCTGCAAAACCGACGCATGGTTCGTGTTCTGCATTGATCTTCGACATCATTTGCATCAGATTCGGAAACCACTTCTGTTCGAAATCCATTGGGAGCGCTCGCCGTCACCGCCCGCCCAAATCGGCAACGTCCGCTTCGGCTGCTGGGTTTGCTTGCCTTTCCTCCACTTTCTTCTTTTTCGTTCACTTTGTTGGGGGCTTTCTTGTTTCTGGGTTTGGAATCTCTGGCGTTTCTTGGTGTCATTTCTCCATAAATTTCAATTGGGGTGTCAATGGGTCGGGTCGGGTTTTCATGATACCGACCCGACCCAAAACAATGCATATGTTTACTTGGCCCGACCCAAAACAAGACCCAAACATCATATAGATGCACGATCGGGTCGGGTCGGGTTCGGGTCGGGTCATAGCATCAGCATATTAGTCAGTCATAGCTCAAAGCATAAGATGGATTTTCCCAACAAGTTATTATACACGCTTTAGCAGACTATATTTTTAAAAAAGGCGACTGAAATACTTAATAAGAGTCAAACGGTCTGGTGGAATCTTGATGTATATTTTGACTTCCCAATACATGATGCCGAGAGAAAAGTATGCATAACCTCCAGTTAGTAATAACAGCCAGAGAAATTGCACCCCAAGTTATTGAATATGCTTTAGCAGACTATACATTAAAAAAGGCGGCTGAAATACTGAAGAAGCGTAATTGAATATTCTCCCCAAGCAACACCAAGTTACCAGAATCCAGTAATTACATGGCATTGACCTTTTCTCCGGCCGTACCATTCCACAGAGGAAATCATTCCCCCTCTTCACGTAGACATTCCCATTGTTGTCAAACACAAACTTATGAGAACTGCTGACTAATAGTCTTCTGTCAGCGGTCCAAATGACTTTGGAACTATTGATATGAATGATGTTCAACACAAAGGTTGTCACATCAACAACAGTGTAAAATCCCAAAGAAAATGTCAAATTGTTAGATAGCTAGAACCTCCCATTGTGATCCACCCACTCCATCTGAGAAGCTTGAAACCCAGGCCGCATCTGGCCAACAAGTGGAGGACCAGGAAAGCAAGTTTTAGAGAACACGAGGACGCAGAAACACAGGTTTCTGATGACTACCGAGTAAGACATCAACTCCATAGTAGGATCGGTATGGATGGATTCGAGCAAAAAGAAGACAAATCAATACGAGGAAACCCAGAATCAAATCCTGAGCTTGGCTAAGGATGACAGGTAAAGTTTTGTACTTTGAGATTAAACTGCTAGAGTCCAATTCAATAACTATGAACACTTTGAACTGGGGAATAAAAAAAGAAAGAGGAAAGCCTATGAATTAGAGGAGCTGTGAGGCAAAGTTCAATTTGGAGTTTTCATTCAGGGGGAGCCAGTGAAGCAGGGAACAAGATTGAGGTTATTGAGCTTTACTCATGAAGCTGAGGGCAGAAAAGTGCAAGAGAAATCAGTTGAGATCACACTGTGACCAGGATGACTAAATCTTGCTGTCTTGACTAAACAAGGCCTTTGCATTAAGGCTTGCTGTTTTTCCCTTACTGTGTTCTCACTAAACTTGCACAACCACATCGAAATGAAAATATTATTCAACATAAATGCACACATCACACACACCAAGAGCTCTATTTTGAGAACAGCCAAAAAAATAGAACACAAAAATCATCCAGAGCTTCAAGATTATCCATTATGGTTCTCATTTTACTCTTTCATGCACATTAGGCACTTTAATGTGATATTGTGACCCAAAAGATAAAAAGGAGTTCGATGGAGTATAGAGACAAGGTATCAGACACGAGCTGTTCTGAGAAGACACTTGGAAGGTCTCAATGGGAAAATATGTAATGTTAACAAGTGAGGCATCAACGCATGGACAAACAAATAACAATGATCAGCTGGATGATCAAAAGCGCGGCTGAAGAAAAACGCTCGTGTGCTCTCCTCTGTTAATCAAAACATGGTCATCCCACAAACAGATGTTACCTTAAAATCACACCCCAAGGTGGTGCTAGCTTAAGTCCCACTAGCAGAGCGAAGATCAGCTGCTAGAACAACAACAAGTACACAAAAAATTGAACTGAGAAAACTCTTGAAACAATCACACACCTTTTAATTCCATTCATCACGCAACAAAGAGGGAAAAGAGAAAAGCAAATGCCAGCAAGGTAAGAACAGGACTTTCAACAAAGGATGGCACTTTCACTTCCAGTTGAGAAGCCAAAACAAACTCGAGAATTCAACCCACACCAGCACAGGCAAAAGCAATGAAAATAGCGCACGACCCAAGTCGCAGAGAGCCGGAATCACCCACGAATACAAAAATGCGGGAGACCAGAGCAACCCAACTCACCTGGACCGAAGACCGAACGCCGGCCCAGCGCCCGAACCCAGATGGCGGGAGCCGAAGCCAAGACCGACCCAGTACTGCAAACGATCCGATACAGGGGAGAAGCCGGAGGCAGAGATTTTAACGCAAAATCTCAAGGCACACGTTCGATACGACTGACCTCTCTCTTCTTCCTTCGCTCCCTCCCTCGCAGATTCACCTTCGTTGAACAGAGAACTTCTGGTCACGAACCCATGAGAACATTTCTGGAACACTGCAGAACCCTACTTCGCCGACTTGGTGATGCCAGCCGCAATCAGGGTGGCGCCGGCGGCGAAGACGCCGATCGTCGCCGCCAGTTGCCTTCGCGTCGCACCGCTCGATCGCTAGTTGCAGATCCGGAGCTCTGGAAGAAGATAGGGTTTGCAGATCCGGAGCTTGGAGCAAGAAGAACAAATGGTTTTTGTTTGTTTTGGGTGGGATTGTTTCGAATAGGCTCGGGTAGATGTAAAACAAGCTTAAATTTTATTTGTACTATTATCTAAATAAGTTAAGGCCAATCCAACCCAATGCGAGAATTCTCTTTTGATCGGATCGGTTTGGATCAGGTCATGTTTGAGCGGGTATTTTTGACACCCCTACGTTTCAACAATAGAGTAATAAGATCGGAAAATCAGACAAATTATTTTGTTTTATTATTGGGAGAAATCCAATTAATTTTAATGGAAAAGTTAGATGATCAATATGTATTAGGAATATAGGAGATAGCTTATTCCTGATTAATGTATATAATTTATTAGGCCTAAAAAGATATACATTATTTCCTACTTTTAAAAACTAACTTGATACAAAGTTGCAGAGAATAGAGAAATTGAAAGTTATGCACATTGGCTCAAGCTTCCTCCGTTCATTTTCTCTTTTAAATACTCTCAAAGCATCGCAAGTGATTCCACTAACCAATTACTATGGATAAAATCTTCCTCAAAACTTTAAAATATATATGTAATTCGTAACATTTGACATTGATGATTAGTTAGATGAAACGTCGCATATAATTTCTTGGGAAAATACCACTAAAAACTCTAAACTATGTTACTTGTAATAAATTTACCCTGAACTTTTTTTTTGTGATACAAAAAACTCCAAATTATGTCACTCGTGATAAATTTATCCTGAACTTTTTTGAAACACAAAAAACCCCAAACTATACCAACTGTGATACATTTACCCCACAAAACTTTGGTCAATGGATATTTTTGTCTTTTTCCTTTTTCTGTTTTCTTTTTTTTTTCTTCCCTCCACCGGCCATGGGAAAGGGAAGCCGGCAAGAGCTACCCTCGCTAGATCTGGCGAAGGCGACCCTCGCCGGCATCAGGCGAGGCTGCCCTCGCTGGGCCTCGCCTAATGCTAGCAAGGGTCGCCTTCGCCTAAGTCAGGCGAAGTCAGCCGACACCGAATCTGGCAAGGGCAACTTCGCCTGACTTAGGCGAGGGTGACCCTTGCTAGCGTTGGGCGAGGCGACTCTCGCCCGCCCAGGCGAGGGTCGCCCTCATCGACTTCCCTCTGCCATGGTTGGCAGAGGGAAGAGAGAAGGAAAAAAAAAAAGGAAAAAAAATAGAAAAAGGAAAAATACAAAAATGTTCATGGACCAAAGTATTATAGGGTAAATATGTCACAAGTAACATAATTTTGGGCTTTTCGTGTTAAAAAAAAGTTTAGAGTAAATTTGTAACAAATAGTATAGTTTGAGGTTTTTTGTGTAAAAAAAATTTCAAGATAAATTTATCATAAGTGACATAGTTTGGAGTTTTTGATGGTGTTTTCCCTAATTTCTTTGCAATATAGAAGATCTCCTTACGTCCCGCACCTGCGAAAATCTAAGTTATTGAGGCATTATCAAAGTAAGACCCATTTAAAATCTGGGTGTGCCCGCGCAAGTGAATGAGCAGAGGTCAATTAGCATTCCCATTGATTGCTTCCCCTAACGTGCATGGATATTCTGAACTCAATCTATTTGGAAAAATTTGACTGGTCACTGGACATGCTAATCTCCAATGCCAAACACAAAGCAGCAATTGGGGCATAATTCAAACTTTCGGTTGCGAGTCCTCGCCTTTAACCGGCTACGAGCACTGATTAATAACCCGTTTGGTATAGCTATAGGCGAACTGCAACTGCACTGTGAGGCGTTGCAATTTGTATGTTCGGTAATGAATGTTTTGAAATTGCGGCACCTCATAGTGATCTAGGCAAATTGCCTTTATCCCGCAATTTATGTGTTTGATAATGCATTCCCTTTTCTCTCATTTGAAGTTCTTTTATTTTAGATATAAGTGTATTGGAAATCATAAAAATTTGTCACGAAAGTGCAATTGATTTCTAAAATTTTTGGAAAGTGTAATCAAGTCCTAAAACTTGTCACGAAAGTATAATGAGTCTTAAAACTTTCATAAAAGTGCAATCAAGTATTAAAATTTGTTAGGAAAGTACAATCGAGTTCTAAAATTTTCAAAAAAATATAATTAAGTACTAAAACTTGTTAAAAAAGTACAATAAAGTTCTAAAACTTTCAAAAAGTGTAATTAACGGAAGAACTTGATAGAACAAATATGACAGTTTTAGGACTTAATAATATTTTTTGAAAGTTTTAGGATTTAATTGCATTTTCGTGATAAATTTTAGAATTTCCAATACATTTATCTCTTTATTTTATTACCAAATTGACAAATGACAGCTGTACTTTCCATAAGAAGCAAACAAAACGATGAATGAAGAATACAATTTCAAAAACAAGAAAAAATACAAGCAAAATCCATGTATCAACTTAATTTCCCTGTTTTTTTTTTCCAAGAGAATAAAAATTAGATATTAACCACGTGCCTTGGTCCAATTTTTTCTTCTAGGGCGAATAATCTCCTGAATATTCTGCAAATTCATCCACAAGAAAACGATGATCCTTACGTTCTTGTTGACCACTTTAATAAATAAAACCAATCACGCATATAGCATTCTTATCAGATATTGCCAACCCTCCTTTTCAGTTCTTGATCACTGTTTGAATTCTCTCTCCATCAGTTTTGCTTCCACAGTAATGGAGGGAGTCGGGCCGGATCGGGGCAAGGCGACATGCGGGTCATGGATCCGACAACCCGAGAAAGCGAACTTGGTAGCGTTGGGCAAGCCAGGGAGCAACGACCCTTCTTCAACATCTTTGATACAGATTTTCTCTTTTGATCCCAAGACTACTTCTCTTCCCTCTGCCCATCTGGTATCCCCCCTCTCTCTCAAGATATTGAATTTCATAGCCTAGCAGAAAAAGCAAATAAAGAAAATAAATTATATACCAAAACATGAGATGAAAAATTCAATTGCAATTTCACAAGATTTCTTCTGTTCAATTATCAAGACTTGTTGATTTTGATGACTAGTTTTTGTGCATCATCATATTGTACACCATTACGTGTACTGTTCTTATATGTAGTTTTTGTTTATATCAGGCAGCTCATGAGCTCGAAGCAAGTGAAGGCCATCCCCTAACAATCGCAGCGCACCCAAGCGGCGACGACATTGTGTTCTCCACAAGTTCTGGCGGATGCAAGTAATTCAGTTTCTTCTCCTAATGTCGGAAAACAAAATTGCTTTGTTTCATCTCTAACCAGGTATGTAAGCACGTTGGTGTTATGTTAATACCATTTTCCTTTTCCATAATTTTCCCAGAATCTTGGAACTGTATGGTCGAGAATCGAGTCTGAAGCTGATAGCCAGAAAGCCACCACTTCTTCAAGATGTTGGTCCTCAGCAATGTCTTGCCTTTAGCGGTGATGGATCCAGACTTGCGGCTGGCGGAATGGTAAACTGATCGAACGTTCTATCGCCCTATCGCCGTCGTGTTTTTCTCAAGATTTGTGAATTAGCATGTTGGTGTTTCGATGGTCACTCTCGTGCAAAAACTCCAGGATGGTCGTCTCAGGATCTTCAGGTGGCCGAGCCTCCAAGTCGTGCTGGACGAACCGGCCAAGTGCAGCTCCTATCGGGATCTCGATTTTAGGTCAATCACGGGTCTATCTTCTCTTTGGAAAATTGATTGGCTCCTGGGGATACCCATTCGGGGTGGCCTCTACATAAGACTTACAGTGCTTCTCATTTTTTGCAACCTAGACTCGGAATTGCTGGCCTCGACCTCGACCGATGGTTCGGCGAGAATATGGAGAGCTGAAGATGGCATTCCCTTGGCTACCTTGGCTCGTGGTCCGGTAAGGCCAAGTACAACCGAAACATGCCGGCATAAGCATGACTTGGGAGGTTATTTGAGTTCTCATCAGCCTTTAATGTTTATCCCCCCGTAGGATGAAAGAATTGAGCTCTGTCGTTTCTCTAGGGACGGGACGAGACCGTTCTTGTTCTGCACGGTTCAGAAAGGTCAGTTCATTCTTCAGCGCGCCCTTTCCTTGAAGCTGCGCATACTAGAGTAGTCTGATCATCACATCATTCGATGCTTGCATATGTCGAATGGCAGGTGATAAAGCCTTGACGGGAGTTTGGAACATAGGCTCATGGGACAGAATCGGTCACAAGAGCTTGCTCGGAAAGCCAGCTTCAGCTATGTCCATCAGTTTGGATGGAACATATCTCACGCTGTAATCACTTGGAATTCGAATCCTATCTTTTCGATGATCAATTCTATGTTTTCTTTTCCTTTTCTTTGTATTCGAAAAAGGGATTAATTGTTTGCATCCCGAAACAACAACTTAGGGGAGGCAGAGACGGTGATTTCTGTGTGGTCAAGCTAAAGAAGATGGAGATATGCCATTGGAGTAAGAGGCTGCACTCGGGCACCAGCATTTCGTTGCTGGAATTTTGTCCGACCGAGAGGTAATGACCATCATCGAAAGCGAGATGATCGTTACAATTCATACTAGTGAAAATTGTGTGAACCGACAACTAGTCTTAACGTTAAGATTCCTGAGAACATCAGTATCGTTTCGTTTTGCCAGTAAGTGCCAATAGAGTCTTTGATTCTTTTCGCAGGGTCTTGTTGAGTGCTTCTAGTGAACATAGAGCATCGGTGACAAAGATAAATGTCCCGGCCGAGTGGAAAGGTCACTCCCCTAAATTCGGGCGCACGCACACACGAAGAATCATTTTCCGTTGCCGATTATTTATCGAAGCCGCAATTTCTCACCATTCACTTTTGAAAATGCAAATTGGCAACTATATGGAATGCTTCTAGGATTATTTCTGGCATCAGCGGTTGCATACTACATATTCTATAAGAACTCTGATTCATTTTGGGACTTCCCCTCTTAGTGAGTGATCGACTTGCCAGGCTGGCAATCAAAGCTGTCATTGCCTGATCTGCAGTCGAACGATCGAAAATAGACACAACATATTGGAAGACCACTAAGTATGTGGCATCAGCTCAGATTCCTTGACGTAAAATTACTCTACTCAACTGCATCGAGGGGGGAAGAAAATTGCGCAAAGAATCAACATCGCAACGAAATGGGAATGTTCTTGTCTCTATAGTTAGGACTATTATTTCTGCATTTTTTTTTGGTTTCTACTATTGAAATAAACAGTTTTTCAGTCGTTAATGTCTTTTCCATTATGGTCAAAAAAATGTCATGGTAATCAGATCTTACTTACTCTTTTTCTGGCTTTCAGATCTCATTAAGCCCATCTTAATTTGGGCTTAAAAGTGATCTAGGCCCAATCATCTCCTGATCATCTTGTAATTACTGACCTGATAAATTTGATTGCTCTTTCTTCCGTATATAGCTAGGTGAGATCATGCAAATTTACATAAGCTCAGTAATTTGCCAATAGTCCCCATGTCATCATCACCTAGACAAATCCTAATGGCTAGAATGCCAGCTCAGCAAATCTCTAAACTTATTCTGCGCAACTTACTATAATAAATTCAATTTAAGGAATCAAATGGCACAAACTATATATTAGCGTAAGAGATCATGTTTCCCTCCGATAATGATCGGGGGATTCCGATCCATATACTGACGGATGAGTTATGGATATGAACATCACGCGCATTGAGTGAGAAAGTTTTCCCTAATTAGGGATAGAGCGACACAGCCTAAAAAATCTCTACATGTACGTTGAGATTAGCTTAATTTTGTTCAAAGATGAATACCCACGGTTGGTTTGCTACCAAAGGAATATGTATGTCCAAATTTAAACTTCAATCATTAGATTCACTACTTTAGAAAATATGTGTCACCATTCTATTTCTTGGAATAGAATTTGTTCCTCTTACGTGTATGCAAACATTAATGCTTACATTAGAGAAAATAAAATGAAAAGAGAAATTTTCTTGAGTGACCCATTAAATATTGTCTAAAATTATGAGGTGAAAATGTAACATTGAATGATTAAACATGCCACGAAGTTCATCGGATGTTCCAAGAAGAAAGAAACGACCAAAGAAAGGTGGCCGAGAGCAGACATTAAAGTGTGCAAAACCCGACCAGCAATGTGTGAGCTGTTTAGGAAACTCGACACACCAAAATAAATCTAAATTAACTATTCTTTTTCGATTCTAACTATAAGATTATCACTTTTTCCAGAGGGAAAAATCACAATAAAATAAACCCTAAACTCTCCCCCCCAACATGGCCCCCGGAACATGATCTGATCTTTCGCCCTTTACGTAGAGTATCCTCAGGACACACATCACAATGGCTTGTGACGAAATCGACCTTCCCATCTTTGGATCTGGCAGCTTCTGCCATAAACTAATCAATTGTTTAATGATTGATTAATTGTTTAATTAACGAATCATGTGTCGTCTTACGTTGGAAGATAGTGAAATAAAAAATTTAAGAATAGTCTAATGTTTTCGGAAAAAGGGTTGCTGCCTCGACACAGGGAATAAAGTTGCTTGGTTCGACTCGAGACTACTGAGTGGGGTTTGGAATGTTGTGTGATTGGCTCTCTGCCAAAGGAAGCCGATTGCAGCCAGATCTTCATCTCTGTCCTTCTTGCAAATAACTAAATAAGGCTAGTTTTTCATTTCCCAAAGCGACATTGCAAAAAGAGATTACTGAATTAAAATTTCTACTGGGATAACAACTTTAGTAAAGTTTGATTTATCCAAATTATCTTAAATGCGCGTCATATGAACGGATTTGGATTGGTAGATAGTTTCCACTTTTAACATTCCCAGAAACTATGGCCTATACAATTAAAAAAAGAATACATACTGCATCTTCTTAAAATTGACATTTGTAGGTCTGCTGTTTTTCAAGTATATATTGACTTGATTTATTAATAGTAGTCATATGTTTAGCTTAATCAATATCCTTTTACATAAACGACTTTGAGATGCAAATATTTGATGGTCAACCAAATAAAAGTAATCGCTAAAAAAGCGAAAACTTACGTAAATTTATAATTTCCTTCCCCCAAAAAACTGAGACTGTAGATAATCAGCTACACAATTAATACAGGATTTCATTAAGGAAGGCCATGAGGTAATTGGTTAAGAAATTAATAAAAAACAAGATTTTGTTGACGAGTGTCCTCGAGACACCGGTAAACATACTTAATCAAAGCTCCAATTTGGGATTCTTGTCCCACATGAGGGTTTACTCTCTCCTTAGTGTAGTTTACAATTCAACATAGTCCTGAGATTCGTCAACAAATGCATCGGGTGTTTTTCAACCTCAATATCTATTAGTAAATTATGCAATGAAATGAACATACTTAATGAAGAAATATTAGATCTTCGAAACATTGATTGATTGTACATATCACGAGCCTATTTAATGCATTGAAAGTTGGGATATTTCCTTGATTCGCGGAAAATACAAAATTTTTGGAAAACATTTTCCAAGAATTCATTTTCCAAGAAAAATAATAATATTTTATGGTGTTTAGGTGAAACCAGAAAATGAATTGAAATATATTTTCTGTCGTTTGATATGGAAAATATGATTTGCATTTCCTAAATAAATATATACTATTTGGGCTTTAGTAACTTGCACATAGTCAGTCTGAGAACCGGGTACGAGCACTAAAGTCTTGAGTGTAGCCTCGATTGACCTTGACCCAGGCGTCGGGGATCGGAGCATTAGCACCTAGGTCCTGGGTGTGGCCTTGATGGACTTGAGTGCGAGCACGGGTGTCCCAAGCTTGGCCTCGATAAACTTGAGCACGACCTTTGTGAACCCGGGCTTGGTTGTTGGGGATCCGAGCTCAGGTACTAGGATCTCACGCTCAGCCTTTGTGGACCTAGGCCCAAACCCAAGCTAGGGTAGCGGATCCCGAGCTTGGCCTTGATGGACCTGGGCATCGAGGATTTGGACACAGGCACCGGGGCTTGGGCCTAGCTTCGATGGATCCGGGCCTGGGCGCCAAAAACCTGGTCTTAGACATTGGGGACTCGAGAACTAGCGTTAAGGTTTCCATACTTAAGTATAGAGTTTTGGACACAAACATCAATACCTAGTCATATTTTGAAAAATGATTTTCAATTTTTTTAAAGAGAAAATCATTTTCTCGAATTTAAGTATAAGTTTTCCTTCGAGTAGGAAAACGTTTTTCGTTTACTCATTTTCATAAGTGAACCAAACACCGGAAATTGAGAATTTTCCACAAAGCAAACGGAGCCTGGACAACATCTTGTGCAATCGATATTTTTAAAGAAAAAATCCAACTATTTCCAAACCGTTCAACATGGTTCTTCTGGAAAAGAGAAAGAAGAGAATGAAAAGGGCGGGCTCCACTTGTCAAAAGATGGGGGGGTTGTCGCGGCGCAGCATGATATTCAGTGCAGTTAACGGTTAAAGTAAACATTCATTCATTCATTCCGGCAGGAGAAGAGGGAAAAGAGGAGAAGAAGGAAGGAGGAGGGATCAGGATTGCCACTTTTCTCGTCTCGTGTCCCCCATGGGATGCCAGCGGCGGTGAAACCCATGCAAAGGTGGCAAGAACCGGACACACTTCACGTGCAAAGATTCATCATGGCCCTTTTGGCAGTTACAATAATAGTTAGGTCGTTCGGGTTTGGTATTTGGTGAACCCAATCCCCCCACACACCCACGCCCCCACCAACAACCACTGAGATCAGCTTCCTACATTTCATTAATTCGTTCACTCACAAAGGCCAGATTCGGAGGGCCTCCGACAAGGAATCCTATGCTAAAAAGTGTTGATCCTCTCTTTAGAGAGAAAGAGACGGAGAGATGGGGAGAGAGAGATTTTAATTTGCAATTTTCTCTCATTGTTTTCCTACTTCTGAATTGAATTAGGGATGTCAATGGATCGGGTTGGGTTTTCATGATACCCGACCTGAAACAATGAATATTTGCACTTGGCTCGACCCGAAACAAAACGCAAACATGATATAGCCGCACAATCGGGTCGGGTCGGGTCGGGTTCATGTTTTAGATTTTTATTATAAATTAAGGTTAAGTTACACCTGGAGGTGTTAATGGGTTGAGTTGGGTCTAATCTTCACACTACCCGAATCGACCCGAATCATAAAAGATATGTAGACTCTTGACCCGAACCGAACATGACCCCAAACACAAAAACTGGATCGGGTTTCGAGTCTTTTTGGTTTCAAACTAATATTTGACGATGTTACAATTGATTCGAAGGTTGGTGCTTACTGTTTGTTTTATCTAAATTGACATTTCCCATGTATCCCGAGTTTTCGTTGCCCTCGATTGCCTCCAAATTTGGAGATTCTAATTGCCTCTCGTCTCCATTCTCACGTTTCGATTTCTGCTTAATGCGGGTCAAGATGCTTCGAAACCATGCCTTTTACCGATTCTGTCATGGATTTGCCCGGGAATTACATCATGATGTCCCGTCATTTGCTTGAAAGTTATCAGATTTGATACAAGTATGCACTTTTGTTTGATGTACTTATCAAGTTATCTACCAAAGACACAAATACATATGAAGACTCAAAATTTTGCTAGTTGAATTGTTGATTTAGTGACACCACTTTGAGACGGATTATTGTGACTCGTGAGCTCTTTGGACCGGATGACAGCGGCAAAGTAAACGAGGAGGACGGAGGCAGAGTGGTCGAGGAGGACGAAATTGACAATGGCGGGTGATTTCGCGTTCTGGAGGAGGACGAAGTTGAATGACAATGCTACAAAGTGAAATGTGTTTCGGTTCTAAAAATAAAAAATAAAAATATATGTGTTTCGGTTCGGTTCGTGTTCAGAACACGAACCAAACCAAAACCATTGAGATACCCATTTGCTTAGCTAATACCCGAACATGAAGTTAACCCGGCCAAAAAATACCCAATACTTCGGATCAGGTGGGGTTGGTTCGTGTTCCGGTTCGGATATATTGTTTGGTCTTGACACCCCTATTCTGAACCTTCAAACATGAAATAATCAGTTGAATAATTAAGTTGTTCGGTTAAACGAAACTAGTTATGTGTGTCAATCTATCCTCCGATATCTAGTCTTGCACTGAAACCCATCTTTTCTTTTCTTTTTCTTTTTCTTTTTCTTTTTTTAACAAAAATCCAATAGGAAATCCTATGCTAAAAGGGTTAATCCTCCCCTTGCCCCCACCCCTCTCTCTCTCGAGCGTTTAATTTTGTTAAATGCAATGTTTTTCTGCTTCCACACCTCTGAGTATAGATGGTGCGAATTTTTTTTTGGAACCATTACCAACTAATCTAAAGGTTTGAGTAGTTAGATGAATACGTTATTTAACATTTAAATATCTATTCCCATCGTGCGTTTATGGGATTTTGACCTAAGACTAAAATGTGAAAATATATGATACATGAGGCAATTAGGGACTAGAAAGATTAGAACTCGGGACTTCTGCTTTGATACCAAGTAAAATTTTGTGAAACCACCATTAACTATTTTAAAACTTTAAACCGTTAGATGAAGACGTGATTTAATATTTAAATATTTCGATCGATCGAATAATTAAGTCATTTGGCCAAATGAAAATTAGTATGTTATTTGAGCTATTCTCTATTATCGATCCCCAATCTTCTTTTTTTATCTTTTTTCCACCCAAGATCTGATTTCGAAGATTACAGACTACATCAAGTGAAGATTAATTGAGTAATCGAAGAACCCCGGTCACTCCATTGTTATTTGCATAGCATCTTTTGTGAGATCGTCGTCCACCAAACTAAAAGCATAAGCAATTATATGGAGGCGTGATTTAGTATTTATACAAATTAACCACTAAGATGATTGCTTGTTGCAAACATCTACAACATGTGAAGGTCTTGCTTAGTTTATTGTCACCCTTGCGGGTTTGTCATCCTAGTCTTTAGTCTTTAGGCATAAATGACTTATCAAGAGAGCAGTTGAGTGGAAAATTGTTTCTTTATTACATTAGAGGCCGCACCTACACCGAACCCATGATTATTCCTTTCACCGAATCAACTGCCATTGGAGAGACGCTTGAGGATTTTCCACCCAAGCTCATACATAGCATCGGACCATAGAGTAATTACCGCATAGAAAAATTAGATGTTGTTAATTAATTTGGGTAGGTCTTTCTTGGTTAATAAAGAAAGCATTTACTGACTTTTCCTAGGTAAATAGATTCGTTCACATCCGAAGCTACGTGCAAAAAAAGTGCTGTAAACGAAGTTTTTTTCTAAGGGTCCATTTCATTTCCAAGGAAATAAAAAAGTATGTCTTACTTTGAAAATCTTCAAGGCATTCAATAATTTCGATTTTGCTTGTAACGTATGATGATTTATCATGACCCCCTTCGATGATCTTACACGCTTAATTCGTTTCGTACGTCGTAAGCGTAGCTAGGAGCTGCAATTTGGCCTTTACTTTCTTTCGGCAGATGGAAGGTGCGAAATATCTCGTGACTTTATAAGGAGAGCGAATAAGAATCATTATTATAATTGCGCGGGAAAATTCATCACATAATTAATCCCTTTGATCAAATTCATTACTAAGGTGTGTTAATAGAGGAATATATGCTACCTTTTTAGCAACATATGTAAGTGTAAATTAATCATTTAATCTATTGATTGAGTGCCCAATGTGGCAATCAGCAATTCTCATAGCATTTCTTCCTTGCATGCACCGTCTAGCCTATTTTAGCTTCATGCCAAGGATAAATCCACAGCTGCCCAATACCAATCTCTCTCTTTTTTGGGAGGGTTTATTTTTTTCCAATAAAAGCTTTTTGAACTAACCTTTCAAGATGGTTAATCTTATAAAATAGGGTGATGAATTTATGAGAGAGCAAGTTGACCTTGTACCCAAATTTATCGCTCGAAATTTTTTGCGTAGATTCTCTCTCTCTTAATATTTCCTTACAAATCATATATGCTTTGAATGTATATAGATATATATATATATATCATGGGTAAATGCAAATGAACAGAAAAATGAAAAATTAATGCATACCTTCTAGGTTTTTTTTTTTGGTTTCTTTCAGCTGGTGAATCCCCAAGTTCCCGAAGCTAAAAGGCTAGGGAAACCATGTAACGTCAAATCGCAATCTCGTGATCATGAACGAACTCTAATTGGAAAGAAATAGAGAAGCTCCAAGAAAAAGCTGAAAAGAAAGGAACCTCGCATTTAATAATTTAATAATTATTCTGATCTGAAGGTAAGTGTGGGAGTGATGTGCCCCCAGCGAACAAACCTTTTTAGTACAGCAAATCCAGGTGATGATCATCCCTCTTTCCCTCTCTCTCTCTCTCGATGTGCCCCCAGCGAACAAACCTTTTTAGTACAGCAAATCCAGGTGATGATCATCCCTCTTTCCCTCTCTCTCTCTCTCTCTCTCTCTCTCTCTCTCTCTCTCGCTCTCTAACCTTGTCAAGCAAGCCTCTCTCTTGGAGAGTTCTTTTTATACGCAAAGTCAAGATCACAACACAGTCTCAACCATGAAGCTCTCTCCATCTCCTTCAACCATGCCTCTAGATCTGGAACTGCCCAAGATCAGAGTACCCTCTTCTTCTTCTGTTGCTGCCGCTGTTGACGACAATGCTTCGAGCGGCGATGCGGGTGCAATTCAGATCCCGAGCGATGACAGCGAGTGCCGGACCCCAACATCGAGTGAGCACAAGATACAGGCTGCCGCGAGCTGCCCGCCGGCGCCAAGGAAGCCCCGAGCAGTGCCCTCGCGGAAAAGGAGGCGTGAGTTCTTCGACACGGCGAACCGCGAGGAGGTGGAGGGTTTCTTCCGGAGCTGCGAGCTGGCCCTGTGCTTGAGAGACAGACCTCGCGGGGGGGTCGTGAGGAGGAGGTACCTGAGTAAGGGCGTTGTGGTCGCAATTCTCTGATTAATTCTTGTTTTCTCTTTCTTTTTTCTGCTTTCTTGAGCAAATTGTTATTATTACTATTCGTGATTCCAATTTGTTTATATAGAATATCAAACGTGTAATCTCGTGACCAGATGTTGCTGAATGTAAGTATATAGAGATTCTTAAACTACTCTCTCTCTCTCTCTCTCTCTCTCTCTCTCTCTCTCTCTCTCTCTCTCTCTCTCTCTCTCTCCTCCCTGATCTAGGTTTTTACGATGTGTAGAAAAGTTTGGGATCCCAATATTATTAACATGTGCTTGTTCTGTCATCTTGGTTTTGCTGTGAAGTTCGACTGCAGAATGAATCTTCCATTTCGATCTTTGTTGCGCTTTAAGTTCGAATCCGCCATTGGCTTTGAGCAAGAAGATTTCAACATTTTTTTTTCGTTCAGCTCCATTTCCACTGAATAATTCAGGAGAAAACAAACATCGACTAGGAGGAAAGAACACGCGGACGGTACTTACGAGGCTGTTTTTGTTTGCGTGGTCTGTGTTTTTTTTACTCTCTTTAAATCATTTTTATCTGAATGAAAAGAAGACAATTCATAGATAGTTTTGCTGTGAAGTTTGGCTTCAGAATGAATCTCCATTTCGATCTTTGCTGCGCTTTAAGTTCTAATCCGCCATTGGCTTTGAGCAAGAAAATTTCAACATTTTTCTATTCGTCCAGCTTTGTTTCCACTGAATAATACAGGAGAAAACAAACATCGACTAGGAGGAAAGAACAAGCAGACAGTGCTTAAGAGGCTGTTTTTGTTTGGGTGGTCTGTGTCGTTTCTTCCACTCTTTAGATCATTTTTTGTCTGAAGAAGACAATTCATAGATGGTGAGCTGGTTATGATAATGATGATTGATACTGGTCCTGTCCTGCCAATGGCATCAACGTCAGGCGATGCTGGGTTTTTGCGTAGAACGACAAATTATTCCCAACGCCAATTAACTGTGCAAAGAGCCTGTTATCAGTACACACTTGCCATCTATCCGTGTAGCTTGATAATATCTCTCTTTTACTGTATCTGTACGCGTACACCCAACACTTATCTTTTGAGATATTTCTTGCCAATATCGTCTGTTGGATCATAGAAGAGAGAGTTTACTTATAAGATTCATAATGCAAAGCCCTAATCTAATCAAACACTCGGACATATCGAGAGCCCCACAAAGTAGCTTTTTGGAAGCTCTCTCGCCCAACTTTGAGATGCTGCAGCTTTAAAACATACAATTTACAGTGTTTCACAGCACGATTACTACACAAAATGGTTACAGTGCAGCTACATCTTTATTGAAATGGACTCTTAGTACTCCAGCTTGACAGCATGATTAGGGACCCAAACACCTACATGTTATTTGTGAAATGAACCTAACTCTCCTAAACCTTTTACATTTGTACAATCATGTCTTAAATATTTATCTAAATTGCAAGTAGTCCTTAGCCTTTCAATAGGCACAACCAAATCCTAAACATCTATTTAAGTGCAATCGATCCCTAAATTCATATTGAAAAATTGCAATTTCTAGCTACCAAGCATTGGAAATTTTCCAGAGTCACATGGGCAATTTTCGATGCCATGAATATTTATAAACATTACTATTAACCGGAGAACTTGATTTTACTTTTTCGAAGGGTTTAGCATCTCTTTTTTTTTTTTTTTGGTCAGAAAAGGGTTTAGCGACTTGAATGCACCAATTTAAAGGTTTCAAGCTCTATCTTTTAAGGGAAATTTACCCAAAAAAAAGTCCTAAACTTATTATACAGATACCAATTCAATCTAAACCTTTCAATTTAACCAATTTAATTCAAACCTTTTGATAAATTGCCAATGTAGTCCTTTTGGCCAATTTTGGCTGTAAATCGCTAATGTGGATGCCAACCGCTACTAACATGGACAATTTTTTGCATTTTCTCTAATTTTTCTGAGTTTTTATAATTTTTTTTCTTTTCTTTCTTTTTGTCCTTCTTCCTCCACGACTGGCCACAAGCGAGGGCCAAGGAGGTCAAGCCTCGCCAAAAAATTATCCATATCAGTGCTGGCTAGCTTCCACGTTAGCGATTTTCAGCAAAAATTGATCGGAAGGATTACATTAGCAAATCATCAAAATGTTTATAACTAAATTGACAAAATTAAAAGGTTTAGAACTGAATTGGCCGTACAATAGATTTATAACTTTTTTGGCAATTCTTTCGTGTTAATAAGATGTACCCATTTCGTATTTTCAGAGATGGAGAAGGGGGGGGGAGAGAGAGGTTTTGAAATTCTCCCTTATTCTTTATTAGGTTACAATTTCCTTCATCCCAACATGTATGAAATCTTCTTCGGCAAGGGATGGAGAAAAAAATATAAAAAGGGAAAAGTTATCAAATTTTACTTCGACCGGAAAAAGGGTTAGTAAACTTCGAATTTAGGCGATTCGTATACGCATGGAATTTACCATCCTAAAAGGTCGACAGTATTGCATGTAATACATTTAATGATTCAAATTTGCCTACGAAAGAAAAAGACCCTAATTCTAATTTCCCAACCACCGCTCTCCACCTTCAATGACAAGTCTAAGCTAGAGCCACCTTGAGTCACCCTACCATCATGTGCATCTACGAAGACTAGTGGAATCGAAAGGTTCAGATATCCTGTTCTTATGAAAAACGTTCCAGCCTGTAACTGGACCTAAAATAAAATAGATTTTCACGTGTAACTTTTCTTTGGGTCAATGATTTTCGCGTATAATTTGAGGACTTGGAGGTGAATCATTTATGTGTTGAAATGGCATATGTCGAGACATTACAAAATTTTACTGTATTTGACTCTTTTTTATGATGTTAGGTGTTTAGGCCATTTATTAGCCTTGACTCATCTAATTTGGGTCACTTCTTTTCTTTTCTTATTTTGTATTGAACACGCCTAATATTAGAGATACTAAAACTTCTTAACATGTTTATGAAATGATGTGTCCAAATTTCAATTTGTTGTTTGATCGAGTCAGTTATCAAATACACGGGTCCAACTAATTGAAAGACCCAATCGAAATTTTGCGAAAATTATCTAAAAATTCCTAAACGTGTTGTACTTTTCTCAATTCAGTCATAAACCTTTAAATTTATTAATTGAATCCTAAACTTTTTCACGTTTTACCAATTGAGTCCGTCTGGACAATTTTGACTGAAAATAATTGATGTGGATGCTGGTGGTCTTATGTGGCACAACCAGGGCTAATGTGGATAATTTTTAATAACATTTTAATTTTTTTTCGAATTTTTTTTTATATTCTTTTCTTTTCTTTTCTTTTTTTACACCTCTGACCAGCGACCCAGAGGCATGGTCTGGGTGAGGGTGTGACATCCTCATGGGGACTTGGTGAGGGCGAAGGCCTAGATCTAGCCAGGGCGAGGGCTGCGACAAGGTCGACACCTATGCTAGATCTAGGTCGTAATGCCCTTGTTGGCCACAGGCGAGGAGCTTGCAGCCAGAGGTGTAAAAAAGAAAAGAAAATAATATAAATAAAAAAATTAACAAAAATTTGAATGATATTAAAATATTATTAAATGTTGTTCACGTCGGCTCAGACTATGCCACGTAACATAGGACAACTAGCATCAATGCTAGTAATTTCCTATCAAAATTAGTTGGATGGACTCAATTGGCCAAATGTGAAAAGATTTAGGACACAATTGGCAAAATTAAAAATATTTAGGATTGAATTGGCAAAAGTGCACTACATTTAGAACTTTTCGGACAATTTTCCCTCAAAATTTTAAAATTCATTTGGCAAATACAACGTGTGATAAGAAATCTTCGTAAAACTTATATTATTCATACATAAGAAGATCTCCACTAGACTCAGCCTCTTTTACATTGGACTCACGTTATTCAAGTGCTTCTAGATCTAGGTTGACTAAGTATTTCACACCCCCGTTTATACTCTTGAAATGGAGTACCAAAGCCAATTACACTTTATTATAGCAATTGTATCGTACAGAAAACAATAAAATCTATATTTCAAATTTAAAATTCTATCAATTCTTTCAGGGTGGTGAATTCAACAAAAGAAAGAGAGCAAATTTATTGTGTGAAATTTTATAAAAAAAAAAATGAAACCAAGAAAAGAAAAATAAAATTGAAATATGGAAGAAGCATGACCAACGACCTTTCTTTTCTTCCCTTCCTTTACACGGCTCTCTCCGTGTGAATTTCCTCCACAAATAAATACAACGCCAAAAGCCATCATCACATCATCATTATCATCCCTTCATTCTCCAACCTCTCTCCCCCCAAAAAACCATGTCCACCGATCTTCAAGTCCTCAACCTCCAAGCCCTAAACTTACCCTCAATCCACACTCAAACCCCAGATGAACAATCCTCCCATTCGAATTCGCAGCCAAGTCAAACCGACAACCACCACGGCGGTGGCCGCGAATCCTGTCGAACGCCGACATCCGAGAAGCATAGGATCTCCACGGTCCTCCGTTGTCCTCCCGCGCCGAAGAAGCCGAGATTCTCTCGCTCCTCCTTGTGCAAGCGGAAGCTGTCCAAGCTGGATTTCTTTGACATCGTGAACCGCCGCGAGGTCGACGGTTTCTTCGAGCTGGCCTCCGCCGCCACCGGAGTTTCCAAAAGGAGATGCCCTCTTGTAGAGTGAAGGATGGCGGTTCAAATATAAAAAATTCATTGGTCAAATGTATCTATCACACACTTTGCAATCCACACATCTTTGGTCCATTGCAAATTGGAGAGAAAGAGAGATCAAACATGTTGTGACACTATTCACTCCTATATTTCTATTTTTAATTTTTTTTTTTGGCAGGGGGAGGTTGGAATAATAGATATGGTAGATGAAGTTGGTGGGGGAGATTATGTGAAGAATGAGAGAGTGGGGTTGACGGGGAGGATCAATCGATGGTGTTTTATTAGATGTTGGTTAAAGATGGTTGATCTGTATTCCCTTTGACAATTCAGTGCTTTGAGTGTTAGGCACGGCTTTGGGGTCGATTCCCACGTTATTTTTTTAATAAAATCATCATCATCATCATCATTTTTATTTTCCACGGGCGTGCCTTTCAATAAGCCCAAAACAGATGGAATGTGCACCATCGTGCATGTGTACCGCTGGATGTTGCGGGCACGATTTGTCTTCTTTCGACAAATTCCGAGTGTTAATTATTGTCGCTACGTTGACCATACATGCATATTTATTTATATTGTTTTGTATTTATATGTTTTTGCAAAATAAATGCCTGACACAAAACCAATTAGGGCTCTCCGATCCCCAGACCTCGATCTGATTAAAGTAAGTTTCAGCCCACCATTCATTTTCAGCCTCCAAACTTAATGAGCGAGGACGCTGCGTGACAATCACTCCACGTCAACGCTACCGAATAGAAAAATCAAAAAATAATTTGTATTCGAACCCCCCCATTGTCTAACTTATTCGATGCTACAAGATCTTGAAATATCACATGTCCACGGTCACCCCCCACAGGGCTATTTTCACGTTTAAAAGAAGCCGAGAAACCGAATTTCTCTACAATTAGGTAAAGTTTGATTTTGGGGGGATATTACGTTGTGGCCGAGGCAATCCACTTGTTAATTACGTATAATCTCATATTGCTTAAACACGTAATTATAATATGCATCGCATCCACTTATTGACTTAAACTTTTGGATCGGACTTTCTAATGCTAAACATGAAAAACATAATAAAAAACACTTTACCTTAAACTTCCATAGAACCCAGTTCATACTCAAGTCGTATCGATGTACATTTTCATGGATTCGTCCAACATGGACTAGAGAATAATTTGCACTCGTTCTGGCTTCAATTTCACGTGTCTGGTCTCTCTTTTTCTTGGGTCTTTTTTAGACCACGATGGAATAAAGCGTAGAGTAGCGAACAAGACGGGGTCGGTAGGCGATTAAGCGCACTGAATCGTCGTCCAAGGAGCCGATTCAACTCTCCAAAAGAGGAAGAATATTGAGGCGAGCTTAAGGAGTACTCATCTTAAGCAGCGTATCTTAATTTTGACGGAATAAAGAGCAGCATCATCACCACCATCTTCCTCATAAAGCTGTGACTTCCATCAGAGAGAGAGAGAGAGAGAGAGAGAGAGAGAGAGAATGATGCTTTTGCCGGGAGAGGAGTCATCGTCACGGAAAGAAGCATCCAACATGAAGATCGGTGAGATGCGGGTACGAGGAAAACTGCCTTCACACTCCACAAAGGGAGATTAGTGTTATTCGCTTCTTACATAAGTTATCTGTGGGAGCTTAATGAACACATTTCATCTATTTTGGCTCAAAGTCTGTGAATTTGCTTTTACGTGTTCCATTCTTGGGACCAGACTAGATCGACCGCCGGGCCGAGCCGGCCCTCGCGTCTTACCTGGAATCCGAGCTCACCCGTCGTGAAGGAGTACATGTTTTCGGGCTAACCAGGCTCCCGATGCGGTGTATTTTTCCGAAACCTGACCTTTTTGCAACATTTACTTAGAACTAGTCATCCGGCGAGTGAAATCTTGCTCGGTGCATGTGGACACTACAGTTTGCATGTATTTGGGGGGGTTAATCGAGCCGAAAAATTTGAATATCTCGTATTATAAAATAGAAAGAAAATCTCAACTCGAGTATCTGCGGATAGAGATATATAAGAACTAATAGCATAATCGAGGAACAATAGTCGTATGATCAAAGCATTTTGAAGCTCGATGGGCATAATGAATGGGAAACAATAAATGAGTAATTAGAGGTGTACTCGAGAGTTTTAATCCTAATATCAACTTGAAATTATGTTCATGGAAATTATTTACTTCAAAAGCTTAAATCAACAAAGCACGACATGCCACGTATTTTATATCTTAGTTATTACAAGACATACGAATATAAGGCCCATTCGAGTTGATGCGTCATATGCTAGTAAACCACTGCTGGCAATTTTCTCGATATCTTAAGGTTTTGAGAAAAAACGATTTGTCTAACATAGTACTAAAGCATAGACTGCGAGCTTTAATCCCGACGCTCCCTCTCAATTTTCTTTTGCTCAATATTGCTCGTTATTCTGTCCATTTCTCTGTTCCGCCAATTGTATTTATGTCTTGCGCATATAATGATCATTTTAAACGTGAGATGAAACGCTTATTTATATGTTGTGAAAATATTATCGACCCGTTTTCCGAGGATCTCAAATTCTTCTCAGAACCGTTTATCTGACGCCACAAAACCGTGAATTCAAAGCCTTCTGCTGTGTCAACTGAACGATGTGACTCGGAGCATTTTCTATGGATCCAACGTCCCCGTTACGTAAGCTGCCCGCTTTACTTGCCGAAAGAAAGCGAAGGAGACGACGAAGCATGTAATGAAACTGGGGAGAGAGAGAGAGAGAGGGAAAAGTGGAGGACGGGAAAAGCGAAGCTGAAGCCTGTCGCATCTGGGTGTACTTAGGAATGGATCGGCTTTTGTCTTGTGAGGTAAGACTGCAAAAGTTTGTGGGGGGCACTGGACGTTCTTCATGTTCCACGCTGCGCTACGTGGAAGTAGCCCTTCCACTTTCTGGTGTCCATATGCCTCGGGAGAAAGCATGTGCCGCATTTCCGTCGTCTTGTCGCTTTCTTCTGGGGGCTTTCCATAACTGCAGAGGGATCTTGCCGTCACAATATTAACTATTCCATCGGTAGCAATGATCACCTGCTGCGGCTGTTTCGCTAGTCTTGATTTGCATTGCTTTCCCCGACTTATTATTAATCTTCTGGTCCTTTTTACTGGTGCTACGGACGATGCTCGCTTGGCACTTAACATCATCAAATCACAAGTCGCGACAGATGAAAAGGGAATTTGGGGGAGAGAGAGAGAGTAGCATCACGGGTGATGGACCATGGGGATCCAATGTCTACTTCCGGAGGGAGAGAGAGGTATCATTGAAATGACCCTTGTCTTGGTTATATGTGACATCTTTGGCGAGGGCTGCGACTCTTGCTGTCGGCTGTGGCGACGGTCCTAGGCCCTTCTCTTGCTATCCAAGTTTCTTCGGACCCTTGTGGGGAATGAAATTGTTCTTATTTTTGCGCGTCATAAAATGCTTAATTTTGATGATCCTCGAAAAGGGGTGTATATCCACAAATCCAAACCCGTTACTTTGGCATCGATGTCGTGTTGAAGAGTATAATTCCAAAAAATCAACTCTCGCTGGCTTGGTAGAGGCTAGCGATTGGCGGAGGAAGAAGGGGAAAAAAATAAAGAAAGAAGTGAAAAAAAAAATAAAAAAACTTAAAAAACATAAAAAAAAACTCAAATAAGTTTTAAAAAATTGAAAGTTATCGATGTCGGTCCTAGTCATGTTACGTAAATCGGTTAGTAATGAGTAAATCACTAAGTTAGCAATTTGCGGCCAAATTTAGTTCTGACGACTAAATTGACAAATCAACAAAAGGTTTAAGGCTAAATTGACAAATCGTTAAAAGGTTTAGAACTAAATAGGTACTTTTGAACGGTTTAGGACTAAATTAACGAATCGTCAAAAGATTTAGGACTATACTGGCATAATTGAAATGTTTAGTACTGAATTGACCGCCATATAATAGATTTATGACTTTTTGTATAATTTTTGCTGTCCTTCGAGGACTTGCATAGTCGATAAAACAACTTAGATCACTTCAGATTTCCTAGTATGAGCTCACATATTCAACTCTACTCTACACGTCTAGTCCCAATCACAAAGTTTCTGCATTTGGCTAGGCCAACGATGCTGGTTTAGCATGATGCTAGAAAATTGACTCAGGATATCACCTTACCTAGCGTTCTATTCTGGCATGTTTTTAACCGCACTGTTGAGTTTTGTCGGGCTATTTTTGTCTTAGGCCGTTAAGGTTCGGGTATTGCTACTGATGTCACTACAACAAATGCTTCGAAATCACTTATTAATCATATTTAACAAGAAAAACTCGATTTGCAAAGTGTTGATTTCACGTGTCGTGAAAGAGAAGTCAACATATCGAAAATTAAGACATTTTTCCAGATTGTTTGCTTGACAATGCCATAGGAGCACTCTCTAACATCATCAAGGACTTCAACAAGTACAATCAAAATTAATCTCGCTGATCTCCTTTTCATCATGGATGATACTATGAAGTGAAAAGCTATGTTTTACCGAATTTAATTACTTAGCGAATCGACAAAAACCGAATGGATGATTGAACTCGTCCCAATGGTTTAACATTGATTAAGTACTACTCATGTGCCCTTTGAACTGATCTTCACCGGATCAAATACATAAAGACCCAGTGCAAAGGGCCAAAAATTTCGACCCGTGATTGTTTTGCAATGACAACACCAGCTTTAGTCAAACCATGAAAAACAGAAACTACTTTTCCACCACGTCTACCTCAACGACAGTGACATTTAGGCTCCGTTCGTTTTACAAAAAATAGTATTTTTAGAAAATATTTTTTCGGAAGTTAGTTTCCTAAAAAATATTTTCCCGGAATATAATTTTCCGATATTCGACAACCAATACGAAAAAGTTTCGAAAAATATTTTTTGCCGGCAATGACGACAGCAACCAGCGCCGCCGCCGCCGCCGGCCGCCGGTCGCTGGCCGCAGTCGCCGGCGGCCGGTGAAGGCGATGGCCGGCGACTAGAGGGGGGAAGGAGTTTGACAAAAAATGATTTCCGCTTTTCAAAAGCGAAAATCATTTTCCTCAAAACAATGAAAGATTTGGAGGTGGGGAAGGAAAATATTTTTCCACGGAAAACATTTTCCACCCCCGAACACCGGAAAACACGGAAAATATTTTCCGGAAAAATATTTTTCTTGAAACAAACGGAGCCTTAGTATGGTGTAAATAGTCTTCACTGGCACCTTTCCACCACCGTCAGGTTGAAACCTGCACAGCCCTCACCCAGAGAGGCACTTCAAATAAGTGAGTGAGATTATGGCGTTCGCTTCAATTCCCAGGCATCGTCGTAAACACAAAATCAATTGCCAAAGCAAAAGATTAGTAATGGTGAGGGAATTGACTTAGCCATCACGGCGTCATAGTTTGCATTATAGACAATTGTACAAGTATATGACTAACTCGAGATAATCCAGCGATCTCTGAATGAGTAGTTGGCTGCAGATGCAATGACCAAAGGGGCAATCCCAGCATACGACATTAGAGTTGTGATACTGATGAGTGATAACTGAAGAGTCCTCGCAAAACCGTCTGGTACTATCCCTGGTAATGCCCTACGATGATTAACAATCCAAACCGCACAGCTTCACTTCCAAGTTTTGGGTTGGTCTCTGGAAAGGACTTTTTCTCTACAGTTGATTGCAAAACTGAGATGACCCAGTTGATTCTTACCGTCGAGGTAAAGAAGTCTGTGACCCATGCGACAGTCTCAAATTTGAACGTCCATGTGCAAGCAGGATTCTTTTGATAGCCCAGATGTCTCGAATGCGAATGTCCAAAAGATTATCTTCCTGCAGTCGACAATGCTATTTTCAGAGTCGCAAAAGATTTGCTAAGCCACAGAAAGACGAATTTGCAAGCCCATGACATTGCTTGAAGTACGGTCTTCCACATGAGATCTGGCCTTTCCGCCTCCCATTTCTGATATCTCCCAAGCTTGTTATCCCGTGGAGATGGAGATGAAGCTGAAATTGAAAAAGTTAAAGCATATGTAAAAATTCACTAGAGTGAAGTGACATCATATTTTAGCCACTAGCGTGACGTGACAGCATATGTAAAAAATTCACAGGAAAACCGAAAGATACTTTCCATCTAGCTACCCTTGCACAATGCACAATTACCTTTTCAAGTACGAGGAGGATAGAGCTCCCATAGCGCAACCATAGTGTCCTCTGATGCAGAGGCCATCAGCTTACAATCAGTTGAGAATGAAACCGCATTACACTGCCAATGCAAGCCATAACTCAGAGAGAGAGAGAGAGAGATCCATAAAATTGTACAGAATGTTGATATATTCAGGAATTTGAGCAAGCTTGATGATCAAAAAAAGGGAATAAAAAATGTAAGCTCTTGATTAAAGGACAAAGGAATCAAGTACCGTTGCCCGGTGATACTTCAATATTGCCAAAGGACTTCCTTTGCGATAATTATATATCCGTACTCTGCTTATGAAATAAAATATAAGGTTTCATATCAAACATGGTAGAGAAGAAAACAGGTAACTACTCAATGCTGGTGGTTTTACAAAGAGCAAATGGACTCCTCATCCAGATTTCAAGCAGCATAGAATGTGAGTACATGTTCCTTGTTAAAAATGACACAAAAAAACCCGTTGCAAGTTTGGATGTCCAACCTGTGATCCCAGCCAGCAGTCGCAGCAATTTTGTCATCTGGTCTTATTGATGCGCTGGCGACGCCACCTCGCTCCAAATTAATTCCTGTTTTAGCCACACAGCGTCCCTGAACACACAATACAAGCAATTATAATCAAAATAAGACAGATTGGAGAAAGATAGTCCACTGTCAGATAACAACACACATATATAACTTAAACAGAAGAATAGCTGAAAAAAGGCTTGAATGAGTTAATATGATTAACCTAATAAAATCCCTTCTCGTAATAAGATTTTTACCTGCTATCTGGAGACTAAGTGTGTAAAATAGTACCCTTCACGAGCCAGAGAAGTACAAAGAAAAGCTGACAGGATTATCCATTCCCACAGATTGCACTCGATTACCTAATTTGTTGAATAATGTTCACATCTCCGCTGATATGACCTAATGCCAAATATTTAATTTCAATTCTCCAAAATGATTTCAGTCGTCTTTTTTCACATAAAATTATCTAATTTGTTTGTGAAAACAATTCTGAGACAATTTCCAGCAGGAATGGAAATTACATTTACCTTT